>CM053590.1:201359445-201374662 GCA_028646515.1 Pseudochirops corinnae | reverse complement strand
ACTCACTACTACTACTACTACTACTATTACTACTACCACTACCACTACTACTACTACTACTACTCACTACTACTACTACTATTACTACTACCACTACTACTACTACTACTACTACTACTCACTACTACTACTACTACTACTACTATTACTACTACCACTACTCACTACTACTACTACTACTTACTACTACTACTCCTCACTACTTCTACTACTACTACTCACTACTACCATTACTAATACAACTGCTACTCACTACTATTACTACTATTGCTACTACTACTACTCACTACTACTACTACCACCACCATCACCTACTACTTCTACTACCTCTACTGTGAAAATAAAGTTGAGGAAATGAAATGGAGAGAGGAATATTCCCAGAGGAAATAGAGAGATAGAGCTAACACTGAGATTTGGTTTTGTTTTGTCAGAATCACCATCTCCGGCTTAGAGGTTGGAGCTAACAAAAATATAAAGAGGAGTAGAGATGCTTTAGTCCTGCTTCCCAGAACATAGAAGAACTTTTTCAAACAGAAAATCCATTGTTCATTAAGGCATTGCTAGATTGAGGAACAAGTAGGAATGTCCTTAAACATCTCCTGATTTCCCACTTAGTAACGTTCCTTTTGGACTTCTTTAGTTCCTCTACTATGCCCCTGGTATAATCATGGGGAAATCTCTTTTTCCTGCGATGTCTAATGAGCCTTGGTACTCATACCTCATCAGAGCCCTTTGCCCTTTTGGTTTGAGAGGACACCCATGAGCTGAAGAAGGCAGAAAAAATATATCCTTAGACATTTCCTGAACTCCCACTGGGTGGGCTTTTACAGCATGCCCTTACATAGGGTACTTTTTTCTTTGCCTCCTCCTTCACCCCACTCCCCATCCCAAAATTGATGGCAGGTTCTTTGTTTCTTTGCATCTCCAGCCCTCTTGACTATTGACTTTTGAAGAGCCCTGATCATAATCCCGTCCTACTGATACAAATGTCTCTTTTTAGGACTTAAAAAAAAATAATTCCATGAATCTATAACTCATACAATGAGTGATATGGTATCTTGTTATTTCAATGCTGATGGTAGACAATTTGCTTCTTTTAAAAATATTTTGGTATAAAGTGCATGACCAAGAAGAATAAGAAAGTATTAAAGATGAAAAGGATTTTAAAAATGCCAAACCTGTAGCTAAATTAAGGGGAGGAAGGAGTTCCAGGGCTAAATGGAATAAAAAAAAATAGGTAGTAGGAGAGAAAACAAATAAATAAAATAATGCTAACCTTCAACAGAGCAGATTTTTAAAAATCACAGGCGCTGAAGCAGAACTATACCTCAAAAACATTCAGCTCTTGAAGTCACTATTGCAGCCTTGCTTAAATATGTCAGAAGTGGGCAAGGGAAATTGGAGCTGGCACATTCCCCTCCTGTTATAAAAAGACGGAAGCCCATCATGAATGAATGCACACAATGCTATATTTGCCATCTGCACAGCTTCCAAACCTCTTGTATTTTATAGCAGCAGCCTGCCAGCATCTCAGCAAGCCAAAACCAAAAAAAAAAAACCCCAAAAACCCCAATCTGAAAGACAGAATATGGCAAATAAAACAAGAATACAGAAAGCAGAGAAGCAAAATCATAGAGAATCTGATTAAAATAACCAAATTCTCCAATGCTTTAGAGAAACCTAAGAAAGCGCCAGGGAATAGAACAGAAGATTTAGCAAAAATAAATTATGGTTTGGGATGATACAAGCCATTGTTCCAGAGCAGGACTTTCAAAGCAGTAGCCTGTTAGGTTGCTAGTAAAATGTTAAAGCTTTCTCTGCAAATGTCCCTATTTGCTAATATTTTTGGTGTACTATTTCAGATAAAGAAAAACTAATGTTTGATATATTGTGGCAATTTTACTTTGCTGAAAGCAGAGAGATATCCCCTTGCAGAGTTATCTTACACTGTAGGATTTGTTATTTCCTGCATTGACATTTGGGTAAAATGCTAAATTAGTAGCCAAACATTGCTGCAGCATCTTAAACTAATATTCTGGGTATAATTCATATTCCTGACCCTCAAAGCAGCTCTCTGGATTTGGACTCCTCCAATTTCAAAGGCTTATTAGTAATAATGCTCTATAAGATTGGTGCTCCCATATAAAGAGTCTTCTTCTGGGAACATCTGAATTTGGCTTATTTCTAACTTCTCAATACCCTGGCAGACACTGAGCTAAGAAGATATGCAACATAGAACAAGTTTATTACCAACAAAGAACAGAGAAAGGATTTAAATCACAAACAGATCGCAAAGAAAGCAGACCACAAAAGTGGAACAGAAACATGTTGCAGTAATGCTGTGGGAATTCAATTATCCAGTGTTCTCAAGTTTTCAAAAGCAAAGGATCTAATATATAATATATATATATATATTATATATATATATTTCATGTAACAAAAATTTCATTCTTCAAAAGGTAGAGGAAATAGCAAGGGAGGATTTTGTTCTGGATCTGATTCCAAGCTGAATAGAGAAATTGGTTGCTGGGCTTGAAATAATGGGAAATTTGTGGCAGTCATCACTTTTGCAATTGCTTAAAGGAAATAAAAAAGGAAAGAATGCTAAAGGTAGTGTGATATCTGTCCTATATTTGAGGAAAGCAGACTTAAAAGGGTTCAGAAAAATGGAAATTCTAGAATGGAAGTCAGCCAAGGTGGGATGTGGAACTCTTATGACTAAAAGTCTGATGATGTAGAAAAAAATTTCCAAGGATGAAGAGAAAGAGAAGATAGTTAAAGAAATGGAGGTGGACATCACCAATCAATACAGATTTAAAAATAGAAGGTATATACGATGGCATCAAGGACTCGTATTAGAGAATAAATATTAAAATATGATATTTGTGTAAGAATAATATCTGGAATAATAAAGTTCAGAATGAGTTGAGGCTAACAATAAAATTTGAGTATGAGAAAAAAGGAATCTTTTAAAATCTGGTTTTGGAAAATAAAAAAAAGCTCAAAGGAGACATTGGGTCTTTGTTTGGATGGTGAGCATAGGACCATTAGTTAATCAACAAGTAATAACTGATGGAAGAAAAAAGTCAGTGATATTCACATTTAATTCTCTTTTTTTCCTAATAAGGAGAATGATCATTGTACTAAAAGACTAAACAGTGAGAAACTTGAGACAGAGAGACAAACCAGGACAAACTAAGAAGCTGTTAAAGCAGCCTAAGTGACAAGGGATAGTTGGATCAGTTTCTGGAGAGTTGTTAGGTGTAAAAGGGAACAGATTTCAATTGATGACCCCATAGGATCTGTATCCTACAGTGTCTAGAAGTGATGTCTGGAAGTTACAAAAAAGTATATTTTGACTTGACATGAACAAAAATTTTCCAGGAAGAACTATTCAAAAGTGGAATGGAGTGACTGGGGAGGTAGTGGGTTCCTCTTAGTTGTAGATCTTAAAAAATCCAGCAACACTTTATGACCATTTGATGAATATGTTTGGGGTTTTTGTGAAGGAAATTTGGGGGAGATAAAATGCAGTATGATTTTGACTAAATGTAATGGTAGTGAAAACTTGAAGATCTTCCCTGCCCCTTAATAAGTTTAAAGGAATTTTAAGTCCTTCCCTGTTTTGAAGACAAATCCTGCCCCCTAATAGGCTGAATGCAATCACATTGAGCATGTGGTGGGAAGAGTTTGCTGAAGGGTAGAGCAGAATCCATAGGAAGCTGGGAGTCAGAGCAGCTAGTCATGGTTGGGAGGAGAGGATGCATTGAGGGAGACAGGTTTGTAAGAAAATGAGTAAGAATCAGTTAGACATACTTACTAGCTTTGTAACCCTGGGCAAGTCACTTACCCCAATTGCCTCCAAAGAACAAAACAAAACAAAACAAAAACAAGAATCAATCAGACCTTCTAAGAAATCAATATATCTACTAGTTAACAAAGAATATTCTAGAGAAATAAACTCACAGAGAACGTTCTAAAGAAATAAATTATCCATATAACCATCCAGGCTAAGAAATTACTCAATATAACCCCATTGGCTGCTAAGTCTATTACTTTACCTCTATTATGATTCTAAAGTACTGTAATATGCTATATTATAGGCTCCTTTTGTTCTTTTTAGGCTCCTGAATGACTGAAAGAAGCACATTGTATAGGTAACTTGGGCTGCTTAAAAGAAACTGAGGCTGGATTAAGAAGCTGTTCTAGCGCTGCTAAAAAAGAGAGAGCTTTGAAACAATAGAAAAGGAAGTGTATTTCTGTATTTTTAAGTCCCCAGAAATAAATTCAGTTTGCTCTTTGTATGAGCATATCAAGGGAAATGAGAAAGAAAAGAGAGCAAGGATATGAATCAACTACCAGGGATAAGGGGAATGTCAAGAAAAAGAGAACTATAGGTAGATAGCACTCACATTTATACATAAGATGAATCATGAATAAAATAGGAACAGATTCTTTATCTTTCACAGAAAAATCTAAGAAACAAGGGATGAAGGCTAGTTTTCTTCTCTTTTACTTGCCATATGTGGTAGGAGAGTGGGAGGGAGTGTAGTCATTTGGTTCCTATGAGGGAATACACTGAGGGAAGGTTAGGGATAGGCCAAGAGCTGACCAGGAACTTAGCTGTTCCCCCAGACCCTCATTGCATAAGTGCTCAGACATGGTCTTTGTGGTCCTCTGTGCCCCAGTGCTCTGCTGTCTACCATTTACAGACTTCCCTTAGCCTGACAGCTTCATTGACCCCCCAGAACCTAGATGAATGCATTTATTGGATTCTATTATAGGTTGTCCACAATTTCTTGTTCCATTAATGTGGCAAAGAGGCCCTGACAAGAAGTGTATCATGCAGGAGATCTTTGCTGGTACTTAGACATACAGGTAACACCAAAGCTTTGTTTTGGTATTCTGGGCAGAGTACTTATGGAAATTAGACTTTGGCTTTGTCACCACAGTCAATTAAGATTTGAATGTCTACTGAGGGTAAGACTCTGATGGGGTAGACCAGTGGACTTTGAATTAGGAAGATCTGAGTTCAAACTTAGAAACTTTTACTTACCCGCTATGTTTCCTCATCCATAAAGTTGACATAATAATAGCACATACTTTACAGAGTTGTTGTGAGGCTTAAATGAGATTATGTTTGTGAAGTACTTTGTAAACCCTAAAGCACTTGAGTAAATGTGAACTATCCTATAAAGAGATTCTGTTACTTAACTCCTGGACTCACTGGAATGGTTGAGCATTCTGGTCTTGAACCTAAAAGGATGATAAGCAAGAAAAAAATAAAATAATTTAAGTAACCAAACCATACATTACTATAGAGGGGGGAAAAGGTACTGAAGACTAGATTAGTTACAGAAGTCCTGACAGATGTGACAAGACTTAAAGTGGACCTTGAAAGAGAAATAGGGCTTTTCAAATTGGAAATAGAAAAGATTCTCATTGGGGAAACTTTATGAAAGTTCTAATATTTCTTTTTCTTTTTAAAGAAGGGAAGAAGACTGAGAAAATTTTCTTCCCCTCTAAAACTAGAAGAGGGGGAGGCCTTTTCTTTGCTAATCAGATGTAAGGATGATCTCAACTGAGGAGAAGGAAACAATAGCTATATATTTTTTTTCTTTTTTTCAGGCACTGGTAAGATTCCTTAAGGATATGGAGTATGCATATTATGCCTGGGGTGGGGGGGGAGGGACAGTAGTAAAGAAGGATTGTGTTTTCTAATCTAAATCAGTTCTGAGATAAGCCCTCTTCTTCTTCTTCTTCTTCTTCTTCTTCTTCTTCTTCTTCTTCTTCTTCTTCTTCTTCTTCTTCTTCTTCTTCTTCTTCTTCTTCTTCTTTTTAACATTATAAGACCTGGATGAAGAGAAATAAAAAACAAACCAAGACTTCAAAAAGAAGAACAGGTCAACTCCCTCAAGATTCCTTAGAGATGAATCAGCACTTTGATAGTTTTTGTTATAATGAATCAAAGTACAGGAATAGCTTGAATAATAAATAAATGAAAAATTCATGGACAAAGACATTCAAATAATGTCACCTTCCAACCTTTCAGACAGCCATTTGGAGAAGGGTAATAGCGGTCTCACAGTGGGACTTCCACTCAAAGTTTGTATTTCTATGCAGCATACCAAAACCACAAGCCAGCTGGGAAGTCCTTACCCTATCTGAAAACAACCATTTAGTAAGCATTTACTATGTGCCAGGCACTGGGGTAAACACTAGGGAGGGATACACTCACATAGATACATACATCTATCTCTATATCTATCTATCCCCTCACACACACATATGACAAAGTACTAACTCACAACACCTAGCACTTTGTGGACTAAAAGTCCTTTATAGTGTCCCTTCCTGGCTTCTCTGTGTCCTTTGAAGCTGCCTCCCTCTTCATCTTTTCCCCATTCATTGCCTTCATATGTCATTCTGCCTGTGGATGAATATTTTGTCTTCTCCTCAGATCCCAACTATATACACTATGTATTAGTGTTCCATTCTCTGATGAAATGGTCAGTGGTATTAGGGAGAGGAGAGAGACAGTAAAATTATCTTCTTTCCCTAAGAGTGATTCACTCCCTTCCCCATCCTCTTTGGTACGACAACACTGGCCTCCTTCGTGTTCCATGAACAAGACATCCCATATCTCTTCTCTAGGCATTTTTTTTCTGACTCTCCCTCATGCCTGGAATGTGCTTTCTCTCCATCTCTGCTTCCTGACTTTTCCAGATTCCTTCAAATACTAACTAAATTCCATATTTCAGAGGAAGTCTTTTTCCAACTCTCTTAATTCTAATCCATTCCCTCTGTGGATGATTTTCCGTATATCCTGTATATAGCTTGTTTGTACATATGTGTTTGCATGTTGTCGTTCTCATTATATTGTAAGCTTCCTGAGATCAGAGACTCTCTTTCGCATTTCATTTTGTTGCAATTACTTAGAACAGCACCTGGCACATACTAGATTGTTAATTAATCCTTCCTGAATGATTGATTTACTATAGAAATATTAAATATCTCTAATATGATTTTCTCCTTTACCATCCCACTCTGATGCCATCAATGAAGGAAATCTTGGGTTCTCAAAGATTACACTTTTAAACTGCAAGGTCTTCATTTCTTACCATGGTGGGGACAGCTTTGCAGTTGATTATTGTTCAAAGACAAGCCCAGCTAAATAAATTTGCAGTCACTCATCACCAATTTAACTGCTGCGAGAACAATTATTTTAGTTGAAACAATTATAAGTGGTAATGTCCTAAGATGTAGGAGAGGTATGATCTACTTAAGTGCAGAGTATCCATACTTATGAAATAATAGATCTAAAAATATATGATATATTGAATTTTTTTATATAATCATTTGACATATGTGAAAAATTATACCAAAGGGGTTAAATGACTTGCCTATTTTACATAATTAATTTGAGGCAAAACCATCAGAAGCCAGGTTTTCTGACTTACCATACAGGGATATTTTTGCTATATCAAACTACATTAAAAATCTTTTTACTTAAAGTTTGGCATGAGAAATTGATCTTTTTCTCTGTATTTTAGGCCATATTGATTAAAAAAAAAGACAATGGGATTGAGAAGTGAAAATTTCTCACTCACATTTTTGTTTATTACAGATAGAAATACAAATCTTTGGATTATTTATTCCTGATATACTGTCAGTACATGGGAACCCTGAAAATTCAGGGGCAATCTTCCCATTGGGTATGGAGTGTCTCAAAAAGAATGTTATCAGGGAGGTTATATTGATTGAACCTGGGCAAGTCTTTTCTTCGAAGGCTTTCATCCCAAGTACAGATAGACCAACTCGCAGGCAGAAGTGATCAAAGGCAGAGAGACACATACAATAGCTTAGCATCATAGAAAAAACAACTCCTTTGATGCTCAGTTTATACTGCCATAGGGAAGGCAATCAGAAAATCAAATAAATGAACTCATAAGGGATTTACCAAAAAAGCCTGACTTCTACATGTGTGTTGCCTCCATATACTTACCCTTCTCTTATCACCTTAACTGATCTTCACACTCAAGTTCCCTGAAAACATGCAAAATTAATGCACTGAGATTGATGTTCTAGGAAGACATTTGAGGAAAAGGACTGCATTTCTTATAGAACTCTGGTCCTTGGAGGTGAGCCCAGTTGAAATTTCCGGGACTGCATTTTGTGGGGCTTCATACCTATGATATGCTGTGCTTGAAAAATGAAGATAATGGAGACAGTTAGGAGAAAGAAGAGAGAGAATCATGTAACAGAGAGGGCAAAGGTTTCTGAGCTATGGAGTAGTCCAGAAACAGAGATGTTGATATTCTAGCAAGCAAGTTGCTGGGTGAATCATGAGAATATGAACCGTTAGAGTAGTTAAAACTTCCAGGTTTTTCTTGTGATGTTTAGACACCAAAGAGAACTGTGCCAGGGAGCAGAATGAAGTCTAAAAGCTATTAGCTCCAGGCCCATCAGACTTTGCCCAATTTTCTCCAGTTTGCAAGTATAAACCAGGAAAGCAAAAGTGTATCCATTTGAGAAATGTGTTCTGAAAACGCCTCTAGTATGTTATGCTCCTCTCTCTGTTCTGATTAAATGATATTGCTTGCATGGATACTGAGACCCAAGTTTGACTTTAGAGGTTAGCAATTTCCTTCTGTGATGGAGGCTTACCCCAAGTTAGATAATTAATAGTATTCACAAGGTATTCTCTCCCACCCCTCTTCCAAATAGAAAGTTCAATTCAGAGCTTAGTGTAGTGCCTGGCATACAGTAGGTGCTTTATAAGTGTTTACTGATTTATTATTGATTGATTGAAACCCACAGGTATGTTTTGCTATTTGGTTACTCGAGTGAAACTGAAGAAAACTACAATCCATTGAAGCTCTAAAATTATTATTCTGTGAAAATTATAGAATCTAAATTGGAAGACCACAGAAGACATGAAATTCACTTTTACTGCAATCTGAATCTGCTCTAAAATATTCCTGAGAAGTAGCCATGCCATCTTCCTTCAAGACCCCTGGTGAGACCTTTTCAAATGAATGAAAAGCCCAAGAGACAGAGTTTCTGGGCAATTTATAATAAATTTATTAATTAGACTAGCAGATACTCAATAAATTGATGATCAGCGGTTTCTGTCAGGTAACCAAAGAAAAAACCATGGAGATCCCTCAGTCCTTAAATAACTTTGAAAAAGGAGGTGCCCCTGACAAGTGAAAATCAAACCTGATTGGTTAACAATTAATGAAGGGGTAGACATATTAAAGAGGAGACAGACTAAAAGTCTTCAGCTTCTCCTGTTGAGAACATGACTTGACCATGAGACTCAGCTGCCTCCAGTAATCTGGACAAAGGAACACATCACTACCCAAACCACTCTGGGTGATTTTCTCCTACATGAGCTCGGTTCCCTTAGATGAAAATAGATGGGTGCAAGGTTATGGACTCAGTGCCTTAGGACTGGAATGCACCTAGATTAGATTCTATAGATCACTCTAAACAGAACTAAGATCCCCTGGTTGAGTGGGGTCTGCCTAAGATCATGGAGCACTCATCCTGAGGATCAAGCCAACCTAATATATCATTCTTGTCCTTCAGAGACTAGCTGAATGACTTACAAGGATTGGTCCCTGAATGAAGAAATAGAAAGGAAAAATCTTAAACCTAATTTAACAATCGGTTACTAATATAATAGAAAAATAATCACTTCTCTCAGAAGTATTCACCCGTTCTCTCTCTCTCTCCCTCTCTCCATAAGTATGCACATATATACATATATCTATATTTACCTATGATTTTATTTACATTAAGCATAAATCTACTTCCTGAAAACTTGTTTCTGCTTCTGTCTTTTAGGTCCATGGAGAATGGCTTTATCTGATACATGTACTGATACTTGTAGTCTAGGTGGGATGGTCTTCTATCTCTACTGTTGACTCATTTTCTTTTTTTCATTCCCATCCCAGGTTCTCAGGTGTGGTAGGAATGATAACTAATGCCTGCCACCATGCAAGTTAAGCTGATTCTTCCTTAAAAGGTATTGAAACTATTCTTCAATTCTTAGTTGGAACAGGAAACTAGAAGATCAGGCTATTTATTAATATCAGTTTATGACCTCCTCAGTACAAAGCAGTCACTGGAATCTCCAGGAGATCTCTCAGATTGATTGTTGACTGATTGATAGATTGTAATGGGGAATGGAAGCACGGGAGCTTTGCTCAGTTGAATGAACTTAAGGTATCTTTATTGCCTTCTTGTGGGATATTCCTTCCAGTATTGAGCCTAAATAATGATGGGACTGACCTGAGTCAATCCTAGTCCAGAACAACTGGTATAATCTTACAAGACTAGAATGCAATAAGTATGTTTTAATTGGAGCATGGACACTGCTGAAGACGACTGATTTGTCCTTCAGGACTCTGATAGTACTTTTGGTGCTGCCTCTAGAAATAGTAGTAGCTTCCTGTGAGGCCTCTCCCCTTTTCCTCGATGATTAGAAAATAAATTGTCTGTGGCCACTCATCAAGAGGTGACAAATGTGTATATGTCCTTCATCCTTAGGAATCATACCTTGAAGATAATTTTAGTAAGCTGTATTTTTGACTCCAAAACTGTTTTGGTTCTTCCAAGCCTAGTAATTTCAGCCTTTTACAAATTGTGCTAGGGAATTTAGTCAGAACTAAGTATCCTAGAAGGATTCAATTGGTGGGGAGGGGTTGAGAAAGATATTTTCTTCTCATTAGAAAAGGACAGATTTAAAGAACATGTTGTAATCAATCATTTCTTTGACTGGATTCTATTTTTCTTAATGTTTATCATACTGCAATTACCTTTGTGATCAAGTGAAAGAAGAGTCCTCCCAGCTTTAAGGGACTCATATATATGTAAACTAGATGTGGATTTCTTTTTTTGAAATAACAATGTAGCTGTATCAGCAATTCTTAGTCATATAATTATACATGGACATAGTAATTTGTAAGGTAGCAGGAGAGACCCCAACAATGAGAGAATGCAAATCAAGGCAGATTCCTGGAATTTTAGGATTCTCAAACAACTGTGCTGAAGAAAACTTTTTTAGTTTTTTTTTTTTTAAATTTGGAATTTGAAAGGCTAACCACAATTTTACCATATGGATTTCATTGTATTGATGGAGGCACTTCAAAGGATAGTGATAAATACTTTCCATGAGCCGAGATACATTTCTGGAATTGGGTCTATGGATATATGGGTCAATTATACCTTATTTAATTAGCTGATAGGCAGAGGTGCCACATAAGTTTAAAAAATCATATTCTCACCCCTGAACTGTGAACTATGAAATATAATTTTCTATTTCTCTGGAGCTTCCAATAAGTAGTGTAGAGCTCCCAAAGAGTGCAGTCAGGACTCAGGAACATTTCCCCAAGCCTAGGAAAACTGTCTACTGCTTAAGGATGTGAAATAGAGTACATTTATTGGCCTAGAAGAATCTCTGGCTTTATTGCTTTTTGTGTTATTTTATTCCTTTCCCCTGGAATAACAGCTGTGGGAGTATGGAGTCAGGTCTATCATAGTGGGGCAGAGTCAGGTTCCAATATTGTTGATGCAATAGTGCTCAGCCCTATTGTAATACTAGGCCCCAACATAGGGCAGAAGATACGGGTCCTAATAGTGGTAGCTCTCCTGTTCCAGCACAGAGGGTAGCAGTTGACCCTAGCAGGGGAGGTAGTAGGTAGAGATGAATGCCCCATTGGCAGTGCCCCAGGAGGTAGGAGGTAGGGGTCCCAGAAACAGAGGATATTAGTGGGTAATGGGCTAGATGTCAGCTCCAGGGAAGAGGACAATTGGCAATGGTTATAGACAAAGGCGGCAGAGAACAATGGGGAGTGGACAGAGATGTAGATCCTCCTGGAAGAGAATAACTTGGGGCTGTAGGCAGTGAGCCCGGATTTGGGTCCTAGCAAAAGAAGATAGCAGTGGAAAGTGGATACAGAAAAAGGCTCAAATGGCAATGGTCAATGATGGGCAACAGACATAGATGCAAGCCTAGGGGGATGACAGATCAGCTCCCAGAAGCAATGGCAACATTAAGTCAAAGAGTGGACACAAGCATGTGCAGCAGCAGAGACAGGCCCACTGTAGGCCATACGTTATTATAATGAATATAAACTTGAATGGCTCCTTCACAGTGCTGCCAATAGAATATGTAGTCATTATTGTACAGCTCTTACCCAGAGAGGGTTTGTTGAAAGGGAGTTTGCTTTCTGGAAACAAATGGGAGGAGAAAATGTCTAAAAAGTTTTCTCATATGAAAAGGAGCACCCAGAGAAAAGGAAGTTCTGATTGGTAGCCCAGGATGGCTTGTGGTATAAATTATTATTATTTTTTTCCTTTTATGTAATCATTGGTGACTATGCAGAAATGCTCATAATCATTGTTGTAGCCATGATATTCCTGGGGCCACTCCAACATATGATCAAATTTTTACCTTGCAATACTCTGTGACCTGCAAAAAATTGACATTACTCACCACGTGAACTGGATTGTTTAGATTCACAACTCTTTCCAACCTGAAATTCTCTCAAAGTTAGTTGCTATATTTCTGTTTTATTTTTAAATTCCTCCAACCTTGCTGCCTATTATCAGGCTTCTTTAATCTTGGAAGTGAAAGTCGACCAGCTGAATCATCTTCAAGTCACCTTTTGAATATCCTTCTCATACTAGAGTAAAGAAATAGTGTTAACTACTGAATGCCCTTTGAGTATCTCATTTTGTTCCAGTATTGATCCTAAACTCAGTCACAGGCTTGAGTCAGTCCCATCTCAAACCTTGATTACTTTATGTGTTAATCAGGTAATATATTCTGATACTTCCACATAAATTTATAATATTTCAATATATAATTAATAAATTAGTTCTAGCTCCCACTTCAGCTTATTAAACTGGAAAATTCTCTTTCCCCCAAAGCATTTTCTCATCTTTCTTTCTCTATCAAACCTCCTAAGTTCCTAGTGTTGAATAAATATCAAGGTTACTACCTACACTACTTGTTCAGTGGAATAAGGAGTAAAAGGAAGACAAAAATAATTATTTAAGTATTTCAGCTGTGAGAGAGCTCACAACAAAAGTTACCTATAACTATCCCTATAAATGCTGGTTTTTCCTCATTTCACAAGACATGGTATCACCATTAAATTTTCTTAGGAAACCAGAAAAAAAAAGTCTCACTAATAATTCTATTCATATTTCTTCACAAGGGTTAATTTTAAATTTAAGCCTCCTAGTCCCTTTTCTTTGTCATCTCTTCACCCATCATGTTTTACTGTCTCTCTAGAATGACAGTAAACTCCCAGTTTCCTTACAGTCTCCTTAAAGAATGACAGTTAAGCTGTCATTCCAAGATTCCATATCTCCTTAAAGAAATAGCAAAGGTCTCTATAGCCTCTATGGGAAAGACTGTTAAAGCTAGTATTACATGTGGATATTATCTTGTAATAGGTGATATTTTGACAGGTTCAAAATTCTTGTCTTCCAAGTTTGTAAAAATGATCTCAATATACATAAATGCTTTGAGATCTCCTAATAAAAAGATTTTTCAAAATATGAATAGGTATGAAAGTATGAAATTCATAAAATCTGTTGTTACTCTTTGAAAATTCTACAGGCTCACAGTATTTGTATTGCAAATAAGCTATTTTTATCTATTTTCTCAGCAGTCAATTGCCTCTTTCAAAATCACAATTGTAGCCCCATAGTCCTTACTTCTTTATTAGCTTATTATAATTACCAGTAATCAATCAGTAATTACATAGTAAAGAGATAAAATTGGCTGTTTCATCACTAAGTATGCAAGATTATTGCATTTCTCTATTATCAACATGTTATGATCTCTAGCAATGGAAAAGAACATTATCATGCTGCTTCCTCCAGATTTCCTGACAACCTGACTTCTGAGTGTGACCTCCACCGTCTGAAATGCTACCACTTGTGGCTCTTCCACTTCCTTATTTATATCTTTGCATTTTTTACATTCAAATATGCCTCACAGATTCCTTGAGTGTAGGTGCTATGTCTTGTACTTGCTTGAATAACTTCAATATTTCACAGTGCCTTCTCTGTAAGAACTGCTCAGAAAGTATTCATCAGCTACTTGATTGTAGCACAACCACTGACATTTATCTGACCCCTATAGATGATTCCTTTTTAGTGATTTAAGCATCATGTAAGTCTCAAAATAGTAATTTCCTAAGTTTAAGCCTTAGAAGGCAGCTTTCTTGATCACAATCACTTAACAATCTCTCCCTGCTCTAGAGCACTTTGCTCATGACTCTCTTATGGCACTTCTGACATATTGCCTTGCAGATCCAGGACCTCGACAGAAACCTAGGGTATGAATAGGGAGGAAATGAGAGCAATGGAGGACATCTTTTAACAGTCATTATTATATTTAATGGTAGAAAATTCTACTTTCCTTGGAATGGAGGTATTTAATAGCCTAATAAGTTTTCATATGTCTACAGGATCATAAACTTAGACCTGGACAGAGCTTTAGTAGTTTTCTAGTCATTTTGACAGATAAAGAACTGGAGACCCAGACAGAAGAAGAAACTTGAATGAGTTCACATAGGCAGTAAGTGACAGGGTCCTCTGATTTGATTCCAAAACCAGTGTTTTATCTACTGTTCCAAAATTCAGTGAAGGGTTGCAGGATCTCGTGGAAAGACACATTTTAAAACTTTCTTCTTTTATTCTCATTGGTTCTGGCTTAAAGAGGGATCAACATAATCAGTTAAGTTTAAGATTCTACAATGAAAAAAAAAACAAAAACTCATAATAATAGAGGGAAAGGAGGGAGGGAGAAGAGCATGGTATGAAATTTACTCTCATTGGTTTGGGGTTAAAGAGGGAATAACATACTCTGATAAGGTATAGAAATCCATTGTGCCCTATAGGCAGTAGGAGGGGTAAGAAGGAGATAAGAAGGGGGTGGGTGGTTAGGAGGAAGTGAAATAGTAGTAAGGGGAAAGGGCAGATAAAGGGGACAGTCACAGGGAGGGAATACTGAGGGAGGCAGTGGTCAAAAGGAAAACTCTTAAGGAGGGGAAGGGAGAAGGAAGAAACAAAAACATAAACAGGGGAGGGAATAGGATGGAGGAAAAGACACAGATAATAATCATAACTGTGAATGTGAATGGGATGAACTCTCCCATAAAATGGAGGTGGATAGCAGAATGGATTAAAA
>CM053590.1:201319134-201350406 GCA_028646515.1 Pseudochirops corinnae | reverse complement strand
GGACACACTGGGATGGCTGTTTTGGGGCGGTGGGTGGGGGAAAGAGGGGGAGAAAATATGTAACTCAAAATCTTGTGGAAATGAATGATGCAAACTATAATAAAATTTAAAAAAAAAAGATAAAACATAGAAAAAAATATAGTATTTAGAGTCAGAGAATACGGTTCTAAAAAACAGGATTTGCTGCTTAACTCTCTATGAGACCACAAACAATTGACAGTCTCTCTGAGTGTCAGTTTCCTTATCTATAAAAAGATGAAGTTGGATTAGATGACCTTTAACATTCCTTCTGCATCCAAATGTATAGATAATCTACTTTCTATCTGTGTGATCTTAGTCAAATCATTTTTATCACTTTTGGCTTTGATTTTGTCAACAAAAAAAAAATGAGGTTTGAGGGAGGCTATTTACATGCCATTTTTCTTCTAGAATAATCCTGAAAGCATGGTGAGGTAAGAGATAACCTTACAGTGTAACTTTACTTCTGTCAACTCAAATAGGGAATAGTCTCATCAAAAGCAATACTAAGATGAAATCCACAAGAGTTTCTATAAAGCAATTCTTAACAGGAAAAAAAAATACTAAAGATCTTTCACCAGCTCATTGATCCTTCCACTCTAGTTCTGGCACCTCAATCCTCTCTCCCACAGCATATGGATGCATGGGCCAAGGCAGCCTCTGCATTCCTTCTATCTACTGCCATTAGCTTCTGGAATTGAGCCTTTGTACAGGTTCCCAGGGAGAACCCTGACTCCAGGATGGGTTAATGCATGACCCAAAAAAATGTGCAGCCTGAAAGACAAGATCTTGGTTGAGAAAGGAACTGTAAAGTCCAGTGCTGGTAACAATTATTTAATAAATCACAGGAAGAAACAGCCAAACAATAAAAAGTGGAGAAAGGTGGAGAAGAAACTGAATTCTAAAGTCTTTTTGTGTCTCTCAATGCAGTGTCTTGAGAGAATCCCCATCAAACCTTTCAAAGAGTTCTTCCTCTTACCCTGTTCCAAGGATCACCATAAGGAATGAATGAAGCCAGTGTCAGGGCCCAAAAAGGCAAGAAAGATGGAGAAAATGTTCAACATTATGACGACAGCTTTCAAGCTGGAAGGTACCATTCTCATGTCACAGATAATTTTCTTTTGGGTCATCTCATTGCAATTTCTAGCTCTTCACCTTCTACATGGAGGACCATAGACCTTATTCAAGGAAGAAAGAATATCAACAGCTCTGGGATTTTAGAAGACAAAGAAATGGTGGTAAGGATTCCATTTACAAGAAGAACACCAATTTAATGATTGATAAAAACAGAAAAACATGAACCAGGGAGTAATAATTGAACAAATATTCAAAGAAAAAAGTCATTTACATGAACAATTGTTTTTCCTCAAAGGAAAATTAATTAAAATATGCTCAGGTAGATAAAGATATTGCAAGAAGTTTTTCAAATCCACTTGAACAAGCTCATTTTTATCTCAAACGTTTACCATTCTCCTTGCACTTCCTGGCTATCACTAAAACCTAACTCCATTCCAATGTCATAGTCTCCCTATGCACCATTTCTAGCACTCTGTACTTTTATTCATTTCATACAAATCACTAGTCAAAATGTAGAGGTGTAATATTCTTTCCTCTCCATTTCTATTTCCAGATTCTCTTCATACAATGATCAGTCCTTCTCTGAGCTTCAAGCAGTCCAATATACTACTCAATCAAAATTCTGCTAGCTCTTGTCTATAGACATCCAGAATTCTCTCCTTCCTTCTTCAATGAACTCAACACTTGGCTCACCATCATTGTCTTCCTTCCAAATTCTGCCCTCATAAAAAGGTACTTCAACATAGAGAGACAGAAGGATAGATAGATAGACAATTAGACAGAGATAGATAGACAGACAGATATAGATAGATAAAGATACTAATATTCTCTCAAACACCCCTATCTCAGTTCTTCAATTTGTACATTTCCCATGCCTTACTCCTCTATCTTACTGCAGTCACACAGAAAGATAATCATAGTTTTGATCTTGTCATCAATCACAAATGTACCGCATCCATGTTCATTAACTCTGAAATTCATTTAGCTTATCACAATCTGTTTACTTTTCACTTCTCCCCCTGCCTTCCAATACTAAACCCTGTTATTTTTCCATACCATAATCTCCACTCCCTAGGAACCCCCCACCCTATTTTTCTTCTAGGCCATCACCACTGCACTAGACACATTCTCCCCCTTTACTCATCTTGACCCCTTAGTGACATAGTTAAAATCTGCACTGAATTCTTCTCTTGAGTCTCTTATTCTTTGAGCATATCACAGATAGTATATTGCCAAACCTCAGCCTTGGGTCATTCCTATTATATACATTAAAAATTTATGTTATGTTCCTGCAGCTGGGTCCTCACTGCTGCTAGACAATTCTTCTTTACCTCCCTAAATAATTTACTATAACACTCACTACAATAGCACTTCTAAACTTTTCATCTGTAATCAAATATCCCAAGCCCACCCATACACACAGACACATACACACACACACACACACACACACACACACACACACACACACACACCCCTTCTCATCTGAGAATTTTGTCTTAAAATTTTAAAAAATGAGACTATTCTCTGAGAGTTCCTCTTCATGTCGTATCACTCAGATGTCTTCTGCCACTATCTTCTAATTCATCCTTTTCTCACATGAAGTGCAAAACCTTCTACTTATAAAAATGATCTCTCTACAATCTGGCTTCTGACTTCATCATTCAACCAACACTGCTTTCTCAAAAATTGCCAATGATCTCTTAATTGCCAAATCCATAGGCCTGTGCTCAATCCTCATTCTTTCTGATCTCTCTTCAGTCTTTGATATTATTAACCTCTCCTGTCTCCTTGATACTATCTTCTTTTTGATTTTTTAGAATGCTACTTTGTCTTGGTTCCTCTTCCACCTATCTGACCTAAAGCTCAGGTCTGACCCTGGCACACACACTCCACTCAATAAACTCCATTGGCTCTAGAATCAAATATAAAATCCTCTATTTGTTGTTCAAAGTTACTTTTATAACCTAGTCTCTTCCTTCCACCTCTCAAGTTTTCTTATAACTTATACCATGGGTGGGTAACCTGCCTTATGCCGTCCCTTTCACCTTTTCCATATGTAATCTATTATTTAGGGACACTGGCCTCTTTCCTGTTCCATGAACAAGACGCTCTATTTCTAGGCTCCAGGTACATTCACTGGCTGTGCTTCATGTTTCAAATGTTCTTCCTCCTCATCACAGTTTCCTGCCTTTCTGGACTTCTTCAAGTTCCTGATAAAACCCTACCTTCTACAGAAAGCCTTTCCAAAGCCCTCTTAATTCTATTGCCTTCTTTCTGTTGATTTTTTTTCTTTTTTGTATATAGATTGTTTGTATGTAATTGTTAGCATATTTCTACACGTTAGAATATTAGCTCATTGAGAAAAGACATTTCTTTATATCCCCAGCACTTAGCACAATGCCTAACAAGAGCAGGCATTTTATACGTGCTTATTTAGTGATGTAATGAATTAACAAAACATTTGTTAAGTATTTTACGTCCAAACAATTGTGCAAAGCACAGGATACAAATAAAAAAAACCCAAAAAACAAAGAAGTCACTGCTCTCAAAGAGGCCAAATTGTGAAAGAGGAAACAAGATATACAGAACATTCATCTGAAAGTCAGATGCAAAGGTGTCATGATCCCTAAGGTGCAAAGGCAAAGCAGAATGGGATGCTTTTTTATGCCATTTCCATTGAGCAAATCACATCAGTTTTTGATCTTGATCCATTGACCTTTACCCTGACTAATGGATGCTAAAAAATTAATATGGAACAAATAAAATTCAATGACACCATGAGACAAAAAAAAATATTATAACAAAGTCAAAAGACTGAAAAAGTAAAAGAAAATTTAAGTTGTCTACTATTTTTAAAAGGATGAATAACCTTACCTAGTAAACAGGGAGAGGAGAAATAATTTAGGAGTCATCAAGCTGTACACCAAGTTTCATGGAATAATGAGCAAAACTTACTGAGATCTCTTACTACTGGAAGTATAAAGAATGTAATGATCATTTCCTAAAAAGAAATCCAGTAATGCCACAGCCAAAAACAAAGTTTTCAAGTCAAATAAAGATATTTCCACTAAACAGAAAGATTTTAAATAACAAGGAGCCGCAGACAAGATCACAGAAGACTATATAACAATTACTATAAAAGAATAAGTCTTGGAATATGTCTCTCCAAAAGGTAAAAAAAATGAAGGCTTAATTTTAAAAAGATTTTCCTAAAAATAGACCAGAACTGAGTAGAAATTCTGGAAAAAAAATATATGAATCAAGAGAAACTTAGAAAGGTAAATTAATTTGAGCAAATGGGAGGGGCTAAATAATGACGAACTACTTACACTCTAATGGGGAAGAAGAGGCAAGTTGTCACTTTAGAAATTCATTGTCTTTATGAGTCAAAAGGTAGCAAAAATTTATTAAAATGGCTTATGGGTACTTTTATTTGTTTTAACAATTATACAGTTCAACCACTTAATATTTGGGATAATTGTGTTAATTTGTGATATGTGAAAAAGAGAGTACATAAATGTGGGGAAGGAAGTGGAAGGATTGATAATCATTATTATCCTTTACAAGGTTTAAATTGATACCCTCAAATACAAAAGGGGAATACATTTTCTTTTGAATTCATTTTCTTGTGAACTGTGACTTGAGTCTCAATCTTAGGACTGGCATTCTCAATTTGTTTCCAATAACTAGATTACAAGTAATAAATATCCACAATAGGCATTATCTCTGCAGCAAACTATCAATATTCTCAGAGGTTGGGATTCCACTTTGTTTTTTCTTATTTCTTTCAATCCCCCATGAAAATAAAATGGGAAATGGAGAGAAGCAAAGAAACAAAACCTAGCCTAAGGGATAAGGTTGCTATTCTTTAGTTCTAACTGGATAGATTCCTGTATTCCAGAAGAAATGATGTTTTGTATGTTTGTCTACCCAACTGAGCAGTAGGATTATGGTGTCTGACAAAACTGTAGTTAAGGTTTATTGACTTCAATAAAATAAAGGAAGCATATTCCCACAGAGCTTAACCACCAGATAGATAGATAGATAGATAGATAGATAGATAGATAGACAGACAGATAGAGACACATGAAACATTTATTAAGCTTTTATTATGTGACCAGAACTGTATGAAAAATTAGACATTTTCAAGTCAGAGAGATGTTCTTTCTGATGATCTCTCTAAAAAGGAGGAGAGGTATATATATATATTATACACCAAAAGGAACATGGTTAATTCCTTTCTGAATTTGTCAATCTAACCTTCATATAGCATCATAAGTAAATTTATAGTGTGAAGAGACCTTAGAGACCATTGAGTCCAATCCCCCCCCCCCCCCACATTTTGCAGATGAAAAAATTGAGGCCCAAAGAGATGTCATGACATGTCTAGGGTCACACAGTGTCTGACAAAAGATTTAAACTCAATTCCTCCTAAGTCCAAGTTCACCATTCTATCTACCCTGACAAATTGCTTCTCACCGGTGATGTAGAATCACAAATTTGTAATACTGGAAAATACCTTAGAAATCATCTCATGTAATTAATGAAAAAGCTGAAGTCCAGAGAGATAGGATTATTTACTCAAGGTGACCTCAATGCAATGCCTCTATGCCTTAATAACAGATTCAGAGAAAATAGAAACATATTCAGAGAAATTTGAATTTGAGGACTTTTTTGAATCTTCTCTACAGAAAGTGAAAATACATTAATTGGTTGCTCAGAACATATCACTACAGTCTTAGCTATCTATTCATTTGTTCTGAGGTAGAATTTGAAGTATGGATTCAGGGGTATGCAGGCAAATGTGTAATAATCAGCTCTCGAAAGAAAAAAATATATATAATACACTTACAGATTTTATCTGTGCTAACATTTTATCTATCACTTTATTAAGTTTAGGCATTTAATAAAACAATAAAGCAAACCCTGATTCTAGAGATTGCTGATTTCTACAATATAAATGCTCACATTGAAATTTAACAATAGCTTTCACAAGCCAGTTAAAGTTGTCTCCAGTATACCTCTGGCTATTCACCTTCTTCCACCTGTGAAACTAATGTCTGTATCTTGGCTACCAGCTTTACCATAGTCTTTATGGCTGGCAATGCCTTACTTCTGTCTCTCCCTTTTGTTGTCGTAATAGTTATGGAATTTGAAGATCCTCTGGTATTGGCAAGCTAACAGATACTTAGTACTTAGTTCCAAGCTCATGATTTTTTCAAATATTAGGACCCAGAACTTTTGAATCCCACAGTGGGATGGACTTCCTCATGTAACAGGAAGGGGCCAGAACAGGGAAAAGCTATTATCTTATATAAAGAAAAACACAAGCTGGAGAGTCAGAACTTCTTGGAACAAGCCATGTGGAGGCTAAGGAGGAGAGGCCCAGGCTTGAGAAAGTGATTTAGATTTGGATAATGGAGCTTATAATGGTAGAGCTTCTTCCAGAAACAGCCAGAACTTCAAGGATAACGTGATTTTGAGAACAGAGCTTATGATGGTGGAGCTTCTTCTGAGAGCTGGCTGGAACTTCTGCTGAGAGTTTCCGAGGGCCAGCCAGAGCTGCCAGAGAAAGCATGACTATGGTGTTGGTACTTTGTCTGTCTATTTTGGGTCTATGTTAATTTCACAGGAAGAAAATGAATTGATGAAGATGTCAGTAATGTGTAAGAATGTTATTGTGGCTTGGTTAAGCTTTGTCTTTCCAGGAACAGAAACTGTGAAGGGCTTGAGGTAGATTAGACACTGTGAGCTTCAACATGGAACAGGAACTCCATGGAGAGCTGGACAAGAAACTGGAAGCTGTCTGCCTTTGAACTCAGCTGGCAGTTGTTTAGATTTGGGCAGGAGCAGGGACCATGGAAGAGGAACCATGAAAGCTGAGAGCCTGCCTTGGGTCAAGATGAAAAGACCTCTCCTTGGGTATTTAATGCTGACAGATGAGATTGTAACTTAATTGTGACTTAGGGGTAGATGACCTTTGTACTTTTCATTACCCCTTAAGAGGGTACTAGGTAGTGACTGATGATATTGTGACTTGATTGCATCCAATGGGTAGAGGATTTGGACCTTTGCACTTTGTGTCAATTAAGGAGGCTTGACTCCTCAAGGATGACTGAATTAAGGATTTACTAAATGAAGGACTTACTAAATTACTGTTATCTTTTGCTTAAAACTATGTGAACACTTTGGTGGAAACTATAGGGCCATTTTAGTGATAAGTTGTGAAGTTATAACATTCTAAATGCTATACTTTGTTTACTGTGAATGTTTTGTTCTGATTTGTTACTGAATAAAGAGAAAGTTCACTCTACTGTGTAATCAGAACCTTGAAAGCTATTCACAGTAGCAGTCCTCTGGAAAGCTGCTAGTGCTTGGCTTTACAAATGTATAGGAAATTGCTACAAATAATAACACTAAGTACCATTTTCCAATAGAAAAATGATCAAAGAGAATGAGCAAGGTATTTAAAAAAAAATTTCAAAGTATAAGAGATAACTTAGTAACATGGTCCAAATCATTAATAAAAATAAAAATGCATACAAAAAAAAACCCTAATTTTACTTTACATTCTACAGGATGACAAAGATGACAATGAATGCAGAGTCAAATGTTGGTGGTGTTGTGGGAAGACAGGCAGACTAATAACTTTTTGACCATGCTATCAATTGATCCTAGATATCAATTTGAAATTATGCAAGAAACCTCATACTACTCTTCATATTCTTTCACCAAACAACCCTACTACAGAGCATTCTCTTACCACTCCCATGTCAAAAACAGAAACAAAACAATCATAGCAGCAAAGAAATGGAAACAAAATGATTGCCTATCAGCTAGGCAATTGCTTTTGAAAATTTTGATGTATAAATATAATTGATTGCAATAAATGATTAATATGAAGCATCTAAACAATTTGGTAAGATATGTAAAACTTATAGGGAGTGAAGTAAACAGAACCAAAAGAATATTATGTGTATATATAATGACTACAAGAAGAGATTAAAAGGGGACTTAAAGAGTGGAAGAATTCAAGGGATCTTTAAACCTGAGGAGAAGTAAAGATATAACAGTTGAACTGAGTCTTCATGGCCTAAATCCCCTGATTCCTACCTAACCCACACAGATGAATCAACCTCTTTTGTGTGAAGTAATGACTAATGAAATATAATATTTACCACGACTGTATTTAAGCTTAGAATGATGGGATAAATAATTTTGCCAAAATTGAATTCTCTCTCTGATGACGCTTGTTGTCCTTTTTTTGAGGCAACCCTAAAGTCATCATGCTCTTAAAAAGGATTATTAAACAGTTCTTTTTTAAATGCTTTAATTTGTTCTAACACAGTAAGGATATCCAACAAGAATAAAATGTTATGGATGCAAAAATTTTAACTAAAATAATAGCAAAAAAGTTACAGCAAGTTATCATGAGAATGATACACTGTGACCAGGCAGGATTTATAACAAGAATGCAGGGCTGGTTCAATATTAGGAAAATTATCAGCATAATTGATCATATCAACAAGAAAATTAACAGAAACCATATGATTATTTCAATAGATACAGAAAAAGCTTTTGACAAACTACAACACCCACTCCTATTGAAAACACTAGATATCATACAAATAAATGGAGTCTTAGTTAAAATGATAAGAAGTATCAACCTGACACCATCAGCAAGTATTATATGTAATGGGGATAAATTACATGCATTTCTAATAAGATCAGGGGTGAAACAAGGATGTCCATTACCACTACCATTATTCAATATGGTACTAGAAATACTAGCTTTAGCAATAAGAGAAGAAAAATAAATCGAAGCAATTAGAATAGGCAAAGAAGAAACTAAGTTGTCATTCTTTGTAGATAATATGATGATATACTTAGAGAATTCTAGAGAATCAAGTAAAAAATGCTTAAAATAATAAACAAATTTAGCAAAGTTGCAGGATATAAAATAAAGCCACATAAATCATCTGCATTTTTATATATTACTAATGAAGTCCAAAAGCAAGAGATAGAAAGAGAAATTCCATTTTAAGTTACCATAACATTATAAAGTATTTGGGAGTCTACCTGCCAAAACAAACTCAAGGACTACATAAACACAATTACAAAACACTTTTCATAAAATAAAGTTAGATCTAAAAACTTGGGAAAACATCAGTTGCTCATGGGTAGGCTGAAAAAATATAATTTAAAAAAACAATTTTACCTAAATTAATTTACTTAGTGGCATACTAGACTACCAAAAATTATTTTTAGAGCTAGAAAAAATATATCAAAATTCATTACAAAGAACCAAAGGTTCAGAATATCAAGGGAATTAATAAAAAAAAAATGCTAAGGAAGGTGGCCTAGCCACACCAGATCTTAAATTATATTATAAAGCAGCAATCATCAAAATCACTTGATATTGGCTAAAAAATAGAGGGTTAGATCAGTGGAATAGATTAGGTATACAAGACATAGTAGTCAATGATTATGGCAAGCTACTGCTTGATAAAATGAAAGATCCCAGCTTCTGGGATAAGAACTCACTACTTGACAAAAACTGCTGGGAAAACTGGAAAATAGTATGACAGAAAGTAGGCTTAGACCAACATCTGACACTGCACAGCAAAATAAAATCCAAATGGGTAGATGATTTAGATATGAATGTTGATACTATAAACAAATTAGGGGAGCGAGGAATGGTTTATCTGTCAAATTTATGGAGAATGGAGAGATTTATAACCAAACAAGAGGTAGGGAACATTATGAAATGTGAAATGGATAATTCTGATTTCATTAAATTGGAAAGTTTTTTCACAAACAAAGCCAATGCTACCAAGGTTAGGAGGGAAGCAGAAAATTGGAAAAGAATTTTTATAACCAGTGTCTCTGACAAAAGCCTCATTCCTAAAATACATAAAGAATAGAGTCAAACTTACAATAATACAAGTCATTCCCCAATTGATAAATGGTCCAAGGATATGAATAGGCAGTTTTCAGAGGAAGAAATTAAAGGCATCTATAGTCATATGAAAAAATGTTCTAAATCACTATTGATTAGAGAGATAGAAATCAAAATTACCCTGAGGGTAAGTACCCATCATACATATCAGATTGGCTAACATGACAAAACAGAAAAATGATAAATGTTGGAGAAGATGTGGGAAAGGTGGAACACTTAATTCATCATTTGTGGAGGTGTGAACTGATCCAACCTTTCTGGAGAATAACTTAGAACTATTCCGAAAGGGCTATAAAAATGTGTATACCCTTTGACCCAGCAACACTACTTCTAGACCTGTATCCCAAAGAGATCCTACAAATGGGAAAAGACCCATATGTACAAAAATATTTATAACAGCTCTTTTTTGTGGTGACCAAGAAATGGACATCAAGGGGATGCTCATTGATTGGGGAATAGTTAAAGAAGTTGTGGTATATGAATGCAGTGGAATACTATTGTACTATAAGAAATGATGACCAGGTGGACTTATGGGAAACCTGGAAAGACTCATATGAACTAATGCTGAATGAGGAAAGCAGAACAGCAGAAGACTGTACACAGTAACAGCCTCAGTGTGAGAGAACTGATTTTGATAGACTTAGCCCTTCTCAGAAATGCAAGGACCTAAAACAATTCCAAAGGACACCTGATGAAAATGCAGCCACATCCAGAGAAAGAACCATGGAGTTGGAATGCAGAATGAAGCTATTTTCTTTTTTGTTTTGTTTTATGTGTTTTCTCTTTCTCATGGTTTTTCTCATTCATTATAATTCTTCTATGCAACATGACTACTGTGAAAATGTGTATAATAGGAATGTATATGTAGAGCCCATATCAGATTGCAATCGGTCTTGGGAAGGGAGTGGGAGAAAATTTAAGACTGTGCAAGTAAATGTTGAAAATTAAAAATTAATAATAATAAGAAGAAGAAGAAAAAGAAGAATAGTTTTTCATTTATCTTCTTGTGAAACACCACCACTCCTTCATACAAAAACTCAAATAGTAAACAAGGCAGGATGTAGTAAAAAAAACATGACATCCCATGTGGGTCTCTAGAAATTCACTAGGTTTTAAGGGCTTCAGTTTCAAATTTCTTGGTTTTTTATGGCAGTGGATGACCATGAAGCTGCATTAAGGAAGTGGTATCATTTCAACACTAAGCTTCACCATATTGTGATTAAGATACAAAAAAGAACTTGCATCAGAAAAATATTGGTTCTCTCCCACCCTTCAATGCTGCTCTAGAGACTGTTACTATTAATAACTTAAATTTAGGGGCAGCTAGGTGGCACAGTGCATAGAACACTGTCCCTGGAGTGAGGAGAACCCAAGTTTAAATCCAGCCTCAGATACTTACTAGCTGTGTGATCTTGGGCAAGTCTTTCAATCCCAATTACCCTGTCTTCCCCCCTCAAAATAAACAAAAAAAAAACACTTGAATTTATTTCCCAAGATATATTTCATTATTAGTCACAATGCCAAGACTTTCTTCTCTTCCCTTAAAACCCTTTTCCAAGACATTTTTACCATCTCCCTCTTTCTACATTTGAGTAAAAATATAGCAAGAATTTGTGTAGAGCTGTTTGCTTGAAATAATACTCCCACCTATAATAGGTTTATAGGCTTGGAAATTGTTCCTTTTTCTCTCTCAATAATAGTGTGAAGATAGTTCAATAGTTACTTTCCACATTCTGGATATACTCTTCTATTATTCCTTTTAACAAAGAAATTATTCTTTGAAGGTGGAGTCAGAAGATGAGGTATAAATCTTCAGCTTGTTATAAATCTCAGGAAAAAAAAAAAGAGGGATTATGATTTAGAGAAAACCTTGCCTCCCCAGGGTCTGGAGAAAGGATCTAAAAAGGGATTTGCTCCATGTGATTAAATCAATCAACAAGTATCGCTTAAGTGCTTATTGTTCCTCAGTCATTTTGCAGTGATGTCCCTTCTTTGTGGCCCCATTGGGAGTTTTCTTGGCAAAGATACTGGAGAGTTTGCCATTTTTTTTCCAGTCCACTGTACAGATGAGGAAGCATCAGCAAACAGGATTAAGTGACTTTTCCAAGGACACACAGCTAGTCAATTCCTGTGGCCAAATTTACATTCAAGGAGATGAGTCTTCATGCTTCCAGGCCTGGCACTCTATACACTGATGTCCTACTAAGTGCTTACTATTTGCTATTTACCTACTCTATGCTAGGCACTGTTCTACATACTGGGAATACAAAGGCAAACATGAAACATTCTCTGTTTTCAAGGAGTTTACATTCTGTGTGGGAAAAACAATAGTACATATACTTTCATAATTGTGGAAATTAACCCTCTTCTGACTTGAAAGATAATCTTGATGACATTCTATGGCCTAAATAGTAGCTAAATGGTAGCAAACCTTGGCATAGGTTTCTCCAAACTTACTGAGACTGATTCCCAGGCAGATATCACTAATGCCACATCAAAGCGATTGTGCTCTGAAGGAGTTCAGTAACATATAGAACCAAATTAGAAGAAACAATGACGTCCCCTAAAATTTCTGCTGAAAATTCCAGATCTCAAACTTCATCTAGAACTCTGCCCAATGAAAGATGAATTAAAAGGATTAGTTGATGAAAAAGATTGACTCTAAGGCTACTCTGAAACTTGGTGGTGTGCAAAAATGATCACTTCCAGTTTTAGTTATAAAAATGAATTATTTCAGCTCCAATTGAACTCTGTGGAAAAATAAATCCTTTTATTTTCTCTCAGCATTCTGTTCCATCATCCATCTACTTAGCCAAGTTTCCAAAAGCACTTCAAGGGTCACCATTGAATTCAAAACATTAACAAGTGTTAAAATATTTTAAGATAACTTAGGGAAATTATAAATGTTAGAATCACAGACTAAAAGGTTCTAAAATTTGGAAGGGCTTATCATTTATAATAATAAATTATTGGATTGCATATTGTGTTGTAGCAGCAGCAGCAGCAGCAGTAGAACTAGTAGTGATGGCAGTCACGAACATTTATAGCTAGGTGATATCTAGTGGGCATGAAGTCAGGAAGACTTAGTTCCAATTTTGCCTCAGGCAATTATGATGTGAACCTAGGCAAGTCATTTAACCTCTGTCTGCTTCAATCCCTCCCCCCCTCCATAAAATAAAGATAATAAAATCACCCACCTCCCAGGATCATCTCAAATGAGATGTTTGCAAAGTACAGTGTCTTTAATGACAGAACTGTTGTGGAAAAAAAAATATAAATAAAACTTCGCCACTCTGAAAACTATACTTCAGGGTCATGCCTTCGATGAAATTAAAAGAGATTTTACACGGTCATGATAAACATACTAAGTTCAAGGGAAACCTAGCAACTCTTGTCCTTAACACTAAAGTCATCAGTTCTGTGACCTTCTGTGACCCCAAACAAGTATTAACATGGAAGCAGCTTTCATATTCTTATAGCGTGCCAGACACATGCCTTACAGCTAAAAACATATATTAGTCATGTGGTACTTTTTACCATCCACTGTGGATACAATGCAATGGATATCAAATCCATCAATTGGAGCAAACATCTTGGCATATGCACTGGGCAGGTGTCATGCGGGCCCTTTTGTCTGGGTTCAGTACAACAAGCAAAGTTGTGAGTCCAAAGTTGGGACTGTTTTTACCAGTTTATGAATGAGAAGTCATCCCCAAGAAGTGCTATTCCATTGTGTTAAGAATAAAGCACTATATCTAGTTCTGTTTAACAACCTGAGCCATTCCAGGTCCTTAAAAAATTTATACCTCTGCCTCTCACCTCTTCTTACCCAGTGTATTTCATAGTCAGCTTTCCTAACTGAATGCACTACTTCAAATAGTTTCTGTCACTTTAGAAATAGGATTGTCCTCTTAGTGCCAGATTGATTGAGTCAGTGTCAAGGTTTTTTAGAGCAGTAACATGGCCAGGGCAAGCTGTGTCCATGATAAATCCTTTATATATAAATGGTCCAAAGGGATTCAGATGTTCTTACTAATGAATGATATCCTGTGCCATAGATACTGTTCTTGTACCTTTATCAAAATACAAGTCTTTTGCAAGTTGTGAAAATGGTATCTGGCCTCATAGCTCAAAGTGGAAATATTTCTGGAAGATGAACGATTCCTTCCTGCACAGAGATGGAGAGCAGAAAGGACATATTTTAAGTATAGAAATATAGCATTGTAAGGTTATCTAATACAAGCCACTCATTCTATAGAGGAAGAAACTGAGACCATAAAAGTTAAATGACTTACCCAAGACCCTTAAGCCAAGGGCATGCATGCAGGAAATGTTGGAGCCAGAATTTGTAAACATATCTGTCTCCAAATCCATCCTTCATTCCACTTTATCAAACTGAAACTCTCCATTGATTTCTCTGACTAAATAGGACAATCCAAATATTTTAATAATAATGACAATTAGGGTCCTTCTTTGTCCTTTGTGTTTTGAACTATGAGAAGTCCCTGGAGATGATTGGAAAAGATGCTTTCTTTATTTCCTTGAAAAAAAAATTTTTAATTTATTAATGTGAAAACCACATACTACAGTGCCATCCTAGGGCCTTCCAATGAAATTAAAAGGGATTTCACACAAATTAGTTATAAACACACTGAATTCAAGGGAAACCAAGAAACTTTAGCTTCATAAGATTCTTCTAACACAAGGAATAGCATGTTTAAGCCATGCTTGCAGTTTTAAGCACCTACTATGGGTTCAAAATAAGAGATGCAAAAACAGATATGATCTCAATCCACTTCTCAAAAGTGGGGAAAGATATATGGATCACTTTCCCTTGGTGGGGTCAAGGAAGGTCTTGTGGAAAGGTGGCCCTGAGTTGGTCCTTGAAAGAAGAGAGATACTTTAACACATGAAGATGAGAATGGGGTGTCTATTACAGACACAGGGATAAAATGACCATAAGGTTTGTGATGGCAGAGGCCAGGCTAAGGATAAATGGAAAGCTGGCCTGTTTGATATGTGAAGGAGAATAACAGGAAATGAAGCTGGAAATATTAAGTTGTAGCCAGGTTTTACAGGATTTGGAGTGTGTTGATAAAAAATTTACACTAATTCACTAGGTCCTAGAGAGCAACTGAAACAGTTTGAAGAGAGGAGTGAAGTCAGAGTATAACATTGGGAAATTGACTTGGAAAGTCATGTGACAAATAGGTTTAAGTTGAGAGATACATTCAATAGACCAGAGGTATGAAGACCAAGTCAAGTCAACAAGCTGTAAGTCCCTACTATGTGCCAGGTTCTGTGCTAACACTGGGAATACAAAGAAAGTTAAAAACAGTTCCTGCCCTCAAGGAGCTCATATTCTAATAGGTGAGGAATCATGCAAACAACTATGTATGAACTGGTGATAATCTCAGAGGGAAGAGGAGGAGAAAGAAAGGTTTCTTGCAAACCCATGCTGGGTTTTGTTTTTTTTTTAATCTGAGACTTGAATGAAGCTAATCAGTAGGCTTGGATAATAATCTAAGGTAGAAGAGATGAGGGTCTGAACCAGAAGTCTTTAAGTAGTAGTTAAGTAGTATTATTCATCAGGTCAACTGCAAAGAATAGACCCCTCTGTGATGAACTCAAGGGAATTCATGGACAAGAGTTGTGCAGGACTGGAAAGAAAGAGAGGTTGTAAATTCCATCATTGCAGGAATTTTTTAAATTGATGGGATTACAGATCCATCTGAATATTTAAATATACCTACAGAATTACCTAGGAAAACATAGCTGAAAACAAACTGAAAATGAGGAAGAGATTGAATGGGAACAATTCCAGTTTTCTTTCAACCAATCTTTCTGTAGCATTCTTTGTCTGGAAGCAGATGTAGATCACAGTTCCAATATCTGCTCTGTTATCCATTTCCTGACTTGTAACTTCTACATGACTCTAAAACCATAGCAATGCATAAAAACCTCAGGATACCGCTTTCCATTCTACTCCAACTCTGCTTCTTTCCATCTTCTTTGCAAGTCCATATCTTCTGATGTAATTCCTATGTCCAAGCACAATTTCTACATGATTTAGATATCCTAAGGCTCCCCCAAACAAATGCCAGCTCCAATATGAGCACTTGGAAGTCATACTTGAGAACACCATTTTGGGAAAAGACAGTCAGTCCCTTTCCATAGTCTTAAAATGTGCTACCTGAAACTAAACATGTTACTACAGATTAACCATGACAGATTACAATGGGATTCAGCTCTCTATTTTATACCTTTTACTGGAGACTAAGAGAGCATTAGACTTTTTTTTTTGCCATCCTGTTACACAATTGACTTATATTGAATGTGTAATCCTATAAAACCCTCAAATAATTTTTACAGAAATTATTTTCTACCCTGATCTTATACTGATGAAGTTGATTTTATATGCTCAGATATGGGACTTTACATTTATCCTCATCATTTTCACCTTGTTTATAAAATTAAGCAGCTAATTGGCACAATGGATGAAGAATTAGATCTATAAACAGGAAGATAGAGGTCAAGTTCAGCCTTAGACTCATATTAGCTGTGTGACTCTAGGCAAGTCACTTCACACTTTTCTGCCTCAGTTTTCTCAGCTATAAAATGGGGCACCTACCACACAGAGTTGTTGTAAGGATTAAATGAGAAAATATGTGTAAAGCATTTATCACAGTCCTAGCACACAGTAGGTACTATATAAATACTAGTTATCATTAGCTATTAGATCACACAGTTTATTACACAAAGTGTAACTACTGAAGCTTGAAATCAAATCCAGATGTGTTGACTCTGAGCATAGCAGGAATTCTACTACATCACACTGACAAAGATGCAAAAATGAATATTTGGCATTTTTTAAATGCCTTCCCAAAAATAATTATCTCATAAGAAATTTCTTGCCATTTGACAGTTGGGTTATACCTGCTTCTCCCCATCATCACCTCATTCCTTACCACACTCTAATACAACGTCAACCATACTTTTCAAATGCAATGGGATTAGAAAAACAATTTTACTAAGCATTTACTTTGTGCGGAGAAATGTGCTAAGTGCTAGGAATACAAATTGGAAATTAAGCCATTCTCTGCTCTAAAGGAGATTTTGGTTTTGTTGAGTTGTTTCAGTTGTGTCTGACTTTTCAAGATCCTGTTCAGGTTTTTCTTGGCAAAGATAGTTAGAGAGGCTTTCCATTTCCTTCTACAGCTTACTTTGTAGATGAGGAAACTGAGACAAACAGGATTAAGAGACATGCCCAGGATCACATAGCTAGCAAGTGTCTGAGACCAGATTTGATGAGTCTTCCTGATTCCAAACCCCATGCTCTATCCACTGTGCCACCCAGCTGTCCTAAAGGAGACTACATATTAAATAATGGAAATAATACATATTGGATGGTTCAGACACAGGGCAGATGGAAAGGCTCAGGGGTCCTTAGCTTGTAGCAACAAGGCATAGGACAAAGCCTGGCAGCCCTTACAGTTCAATGACAGATGAAGTGGCAATGCTCTGGGGTAGGGTAGGATGGTAAGGCCTCAGGAATCAACAGCAGGGAAAACTGTAAGGTGCCATGATCTACTACCTTATCAAAAAGATTGTAATTGATGACTTTTTCCAGCAATGTGATTGGATCTCTTACCAATAACTATTTTCAAGGGTAGTGAGTCTGAGGGTCCAAGGGGAATAAAGTTCTGAGTTACCTCTGGTGTGAGCAAAGACCTTCAGTATCCAGCTGAGAGAGGGCATCCCATGTCTGGTGGGAACTGGACCACTAATGACTTGGGTGGGGAAGAGGTAGAATCTCTCAGTACCAGCTTCTGGTGAATTCTCAAGTATCTTGTGGGGATTTTATGTTTTCATTGGAAATTTTAAAGCCTGAATCCATAAAGAAGATCACAGCCTGAGGCCAGAAGCAATGATATCTCAAAATCCCAGCTCTCACATCTGAATGCACCACCAAACAGCAAAAGTCTCTCACAGAAGAAAAGTCTTTCCTTTTCCTGCCACTTGAAAGGGTATATTGTAAGAAGTAGATCTAAACAATTATCTAAGTGAAAACACATGAACACCCAACTGGGTTTCTTTTTACTAAATAGCAGAAGCCCCTTGTTACTAAAAAAACAAATTCTGGTCCCATATTTATTTATAGAAATAATACTCTTCACTAAAGCCTCTGGGCACATGTGCAACAATGAAGCATTAGCTGAAAAATAAGGGGGAAATGGTAGATTTGCATCCTCTCCTGCCTAGCAGAATTCCCCTAAGAACCCAAGAGAGACCAACAAATTCATAAGAGGAAGGGCCTTTCTGCAGGGTAGGGAGTGGGGAGAGGAGGGATAGAGAAGGGGAAATATTCTGCAGTTCTTTAGCATTCTCACTTTAAAACTGTTGGAAGGAATATTCTAGCTCATTGCATTATCTGTGAGGAAAATGTGTCAAGATAAGCTATGGGAGATAGCTATGAGATCAATCCAAGTTGGTGCTGTAGCTAGTTTGAACTGACTCCAGAGAGCTGGTTGTTAAATTTTCAATGTGAACATTTACATCAGAGAAGTTAGAAGCAGGATTTGATTTGTCATTTTGTGGATTGTCAAGATCTAAGAAAATAATAGACAAAATGTTAATGACATAGACTAAACACGGGGTCCTGAGTACTTTTTTTTTCAGAGAGCTATTTGTTCAAAATTAACCAGCACATCCCTGGATCAATTCTTCAGAATCTACCTAGAAGCAAAGAAATAAAGAGTAAAGACATTGTAAGTTTCTCTGAGCAACCAATCAATATAGTTTCATTTTCCCTCAGGGCATTCAAAAAAGTCCTCAAAGTCTGGGGATTTTATATATTACTAAGGCATAGAGGCTTCAGGTTGTAGTAACCTCAAGCACATTACTTAAATTTTCTGGACCTTGGTTTCCTCATCAATTAGATGAGATGGTTTCTATGACATTTTTCAGCTCTAAACATTTATGATTTATATTGCTTGAAGAGAGGCAATTTAGCAGAGTAGATAAAGTGTTATATTTGGAATTACGAAAAATTAGTGTCATGTCTTAGACATGCATAGTATGATGTCAAACAAGTTACTTCACCTTTTGGACTCAGTTTCCACAACTGCAAAACAAAGGGACATGACTCCACAGCTTCTAAGGTCTACTTGGGCTCTAAATCTACGTACGATCCTATGAAAGTAAGATTGGCAGATTCAGAGCACAACTAGCCACGTCTCTGTTGGCCCATGGGGCAATGCATAATATTTATATATTTCTTGTTTGAGGGAGAGATCAACAGTAATCTGTCCGTCTTGAAAAAGTCCAGGGCTTAGCACCGTGCCTATGCACACTAAGAATTTAATAAATGCGTTATCTATGGTGGCCAAGGACCATGGGAATATGCTTACCCTATTTTATTAAGAGGGCATTCCTTATAAATGTATCAAACAGCATAATCCCTTTTCTCAGGCTGCCATGAAATAAAATAAACCTTAGTTCCATATTTATTTTTAGAAATAAATTACCTCATCAAAGTTTCTGAGAACATGAAGAAAGCTAAGCGTCGTGAAACAGAAAAAAATTGAAGGAAATTTGTAGACCACATGAGTGTTTTATGCACTAAAGAAAGGAATGTTTTTTGTAGGACCTAAAAGATAGCAACTTTGTCCCCTGAGCCTACTCTTCTTTCTCTGCTTCTCTCTTTCCCCAATGAGAGTAGAAGGAATTAAACAACTGATGAAAGCAGGGGAATCCCACACCCTGAGATCCCTGGAAACTGGTTGCCAGTTCCAAGCAGAGCAGAAGTTAATTAGTTATAGTCTAGCCACAGAAGACAAATAGAAAATACCTATTCTCAGTTGCAGATCCAAGCCCCAGTCACCAGGAAGTGAGTTAACAAAACAGAAGTAAAGGTTTTCCCCTTTTAAATGTGAGTGGATGAATGACTGCCTTGTAAAGATCTGAAACTTTTAAGTGAATAGGCTTATTGAGGCAGCCATTTTGGGGAGGAGGAGTGAGCAGGGAAGGGAATAGAGTACTACATTTCAAGTTAGGAAGACTTGATTTTGAATTTTCCCTCAGACACTTACCAACTGTTTGACTATAGACAATTCTCATGACTTCTTAATCTCAGGTTCCTCATTTGTATGTCACAAGTATTGTAAATTCATTCTCTTAGTGAGCCCAGATACATGTCAATGTTTAGGATTCTAGGGATACTCCTGAAGAGATATATCTCTACCAATAATGGTCAAACCTCCATCCTGTGTGCGTGTTAGCTTCACTGTTTGGCACCACTGACTAATATCTCAATTCCATTTAACCAATTATTATCAACTAGCCTTTTACAAAGTAATATTTACTTAAAAAATGTAACAGGACCAGAAGTGTAACCATTTTTCCTCTATACCTTGGAATACAGTCTTTCCTATTCCACCTCAGTCTTTTGCAAAAGTGCAGCATTAGCTTTCTTTGTGTTAAGTCCCAAAGATCACTTATTGCTTCTCTGGGAACTGCAAGTGAACTGGCTGCAAAATCTCAAGTTGACTCACCCAGCTCCTGGATTCTGAACTCTCACAGGCTCTTAACATTTTATTATTTACAAGGTTGTAGACTCCAACTTCATCTCCTTTGCCCAAAGTGAAAGAACAAACATCAGCACAAAAGACCACTCAAATTTTCACAAGGCCCTATTTCACAGGGCCATGTGTTGGTCTCAGATGGGAAAAGGACCTGAGATCTCTTTTAATAACATTGTCTCTCACCAGAAGGCATCGAGCAGGAAGAAATCAGACAAAGAGAGATAGCCTAAATTGTCAGAGGCTGAGACCAAGTAAGACCTTTTGAATATCTCCTTCATTTTCATCTCCAAAGTCAAGGCCTAACAAGTAGCTCCTATTCAACCCATGCTTAGCAGCTGGAAACAGGTACAGGATGGCTATATACCCTCCAAAGTCTCTCCAAGGCCCTCCCATTTGTAATCTACACTGTCACTTTTTTCTCCTTTTCATCATTAATTGCTCCTTATGAAAAGAGCCCTGAAGAGAAAATAGAATACTTTAATAAGTTATCTAAGTTATTTAAGTTATCTAAGATAATAGAGTTACTATCATATACTATTGATAATAAGACATCTCCAGAAAAGACCTAAAGCTAAATATAACACTGAAGTGTTTTACCACAGTGCTGACTCTGGCTAGGGTCTAGGAGCTAAAAGAAAAAGAAAATAAAATTAAAGATGCTTTGATATAACTTCTCAGCAAAAAACAAAAGTGTTTATACTATAAAACCCAGGGGGGGATGAATTAATTAATAGTAAGGTGGAGAGCAAAGAGGAATGGAAGGACAACCCTGCTCATGAGACCACCATGTCCCTGCTACAGAATGGGGGGTTGGGAGGAAGAAGACAGAAGGCAAGAAAATGAGCCAAAGGCAGACAAAAAAGAAGGTCGGAGACAGAGTCTGTGAGAATTAAGGACAAGCAAACATACTTAGTTTTTGTTGTAGCAATTTCTCAGTCATGTCCAATTCTTTGTGACCTCTTTTACGGTTTCTTTGACAAATACAACAGAGGGGCGTGCCATTTCCTTCTCAAGCACATTTTACAGATGAAGAACTGAGGCAAACAGAGTTGAAAAACCTGCCCAGGGTCACATAGCTGGTGTCTGAGATCAAATTTGAACTCAGGTCCTCCAGACTCCAAGCCCAGCACTCTATCCAGCTGCACCACCAGGCCACTCCCTGATAAACTAATTTGATATTTATATGTGTTTCCTCAGAAGTGTTTAAATTCTTTTTTTTTTTTTTCTGTTTGCTTTTTGGAGGGCAATTGGGGTTAAGTGACTTGCCCAAAGTCACACGGCTAGTTAGTGTGTCAGATGTCTGAGGTCGGATTTGAACTCAGGTCCTCCTAATTCCAGGGCTGGTGCTCTACTCACTGTGCCACCTAGCCATCCCAGTGTTTAAATTCTTAATAGAGATATTGTATCACTACACCATGAATATGGTGAATTTGGAGATAGCATAGACAATAATGTTTTTTTTTAATTACCACATAGAAAACCTGCTTATTTTAGAATAAACTTGACTCCATTTCTATATCTCTGTTTTAATGAATAAGCTATCTGATCTATGGGATTCCTTGATATAAGTTCTAACACACAGGTTAAACTTCAACCTGTAGTCCTACCTCAAAACCTTTTTCCCTCTATGTCTAGAAAATTGATGGAATTCAGTCAGTAAGGGTTCTGGTTCCAGAATTCATCTTTTCGTTAGCCTTTATTCCCTTTGATGAAATCAATCCAGAGGGAACATTGTATGCCAGAATGCTGATACATGTCATAAGGGCCCATTGCCCTGAACTGTCTCAGCAATGTCTTCCAGATGGAAAAGAAATGAGCTTTTCCCCACAGAAGAGTTTGGAAGAATGATGTGGGTAGCTTGGTTTAGGATGTATGCCTAGAATAAACTTCTCCTGGGGAAATTCAGTGAATGTGTTGTTGCAAATTCTAGGAAGGCTTGATATCTTTCAAGGTAAATATCGGAACCATATGTAAATTCATCCAAACTTTCTTTGGGAACAAAACCCAAGGAAAACGAACTGGAGAATATGTTTTCAAATTTCCCACACACTGACTCTTAAGAGGATAAAATATGCGTATTTATTCTTCCGTGACTTTTGAGAAAATCTTGCCAGGAGTGTAGAAGAGTTGTGAAATGAAGTATAACTAGGGTGCAAACTGTTTTAAAGTGCCCTGTGTCTGGGTGAAAGAACGTAGTCAGTTACTGGAGAGCACCCTCCATCACTTAAAGAAGAATGACTTTGGCCAGGACACTTACTCAGTGAACAATATCTAGAACATATGGAAGAAAGGGCAAAAACTCAGGCTAACCACAACAGCCACCACTGCCCCGTGAATGTGAACGGCTGTCACGCTAAGTGAATGATTCCTCACTGGGGCTGCACTGGACATAATTCATCTCAGAGAAATGGAAGGTTTTTTCTGAGTCACCAATAATTCAAAATTGGCCCGTTTTTACAGTACACTGATAACCAATATTTATAATCCTCACACATCCTTTCATACACTATCTGACATAAACCACATTCCAAGCGAGGAGTCAATGAGCCAATTATCTGGAGTTCCATTCAGTGAGGGTTCGATGAGAGATGTTATTTGTACTAAGAAATAACTTACCAATGCTATCTGCATTAATGACATTTTTCATATTTGCTGCTATAGAAATTCTGTGGGTAATTTACTCAACGTTAACCAGAGCACAAACAACATAGATTAAAAAAAAAAAAACAGTGAGATCATTTTGTAAAAGGGAAAAAAAGAAAAAACATATATGTAAATATGACTCCGTATATGGCAGGCATAATATCTTCATAATACTTTCTTAACCAATTTTAAATAATTATATATATGTAATACATATGCATATATATGCATATCATTTTGTTAATTTTGACATGACAAGTTTTATCTCTCTCTCATTAATATAAGGGTGAATTCAAAGCCTTTTCTTTGTGAGCTGGTCATAGTTAACATGCTAACGAAGGGGAATGTACCCTTGTGGGAATAATGGACAATTATCCTGACCCCTTAGGTTGAGCTTTATGTCTGCCTTCTCCCTACCCCCTCATCTAATTAAGAAAGCTGAAGATAGCTAAATTTGAAAAACCGGAGAACTCTGAAACCAAGAGTTATTTCATACTTATTGGGTGATTAGTCCTAACATAGAAAATAACCAGCTATAGCTAAGCTTTCAGAGATTAAAATCAAGAAGTGTGTTTGTGTGTGTGTGTGTGTGTGTGTGCATGTGTGTGTGTGTACCTGCTCATTTTCCACATAAGAACTAATCACTCAGTATGAGTAAAGTACTCATCCCAGCGATGCTCTCAATTTTAATGGTAATCCAGAGTTGAACACAATAGTTCAAAGGAAATGAAATAGCATTGTAAGAAAAATAGCAATAAAAATTTCCCCCATAAATATGGGACACATTCTCCTACAAACTCTCTGAGTGAGAAAAGTGGACATGTGATTAGGATTCATGCAGGGAGGAGTATATACATGAGGAAAATATCTGAAGAGGAAACATGCATAGAGGGAAACATATAAGGTCAAGGGCACACAGGGAAAGGGGCACATTTCTGATGTTATAGGATCTCTGGTGTCTCTCAATGATTTCACCAGTTTGACTGGTTCTGCTTTTGTTGGTCCCTGTCAGACACATTCTAGTCTCCAATGAACATTGTTCTAATTGCTACGGAGACTTTTCTGAATGTTTCTCAAATGGAAGCTGGTCCTTCCTATGATGCTCTACTTGGTATATAGTTTCTGAAAAAGTTTCCCAGCTTGACCCTGTGGAGCACATCACTGAGATTTTGCAATATTGGATTTCAGCGGATGTAGACCCACAAAATACCTTGGACCCGGAGTAACAGAGTTGGCTACACTCACCCTGTGATTCATGGATGCTTCCAGGAAGTATATTAACAATTGTGAGATAGAAAGTTAGAACACAAAGTAAAAACAGTTTGGCTTCTATTCTACTTTCCATCTAGAAACTCAGGGCCAAATACACAATCTATAATAACTCCACATCAGAGGACACTACTAAAATGTTGTGTTCTTAAGGCAGCATGTATGGCATAATGGATAGAGAGCTGGCCTGAAAACCAGGAGGACTTGAATCTTTCTTCTCTCAAGGCTATTTGACCTCATACAAATGATTTAACTTCTCAGTGCTCTAGGCCAAGGGTGTAAAAAAAAAAAAAAAAGAAGAAGAAGCAGAACTAGGGACCACTAAACTATGTCTATAATGAGGCCTATGGACTGCATATTGATTTAGAAAACCACTTATTAACATCATCTTTGTTCTATTGTATTTTTCTATTGTATATTTCATATATTTATATATTGTATATTTTGCTAAATATCTCCCAATTAAAGATTCAGGCCTTAATTTAGACACATTGTCACCTCAAGATTGACATTTCTCTATTAGACTAAAAGTTACAGGAAAATGATTGACCTGCAATGGTAGACTCACCAGTATCTCCCTATACTGATGACTTCCCAGGTCCAGTCTGTATTCCAATCTCTTATCACTGGATATTTTTTAAAAGATAAACTTTTTGAAAACTCAAGATTTAGGGATCATCTAGTTTTAATGTTTTATTTTACCTACTTGGAAGAAGAACAGAAAATCTGTAAGATGAAATTCTCCAAACTCAGTTTCCTCTTGGATGGGACACCAGCTGATGCTCTTTCCCTCTCTAACATTCTAAGTCACTGTTTCCCTCCTCTGTAACAGTCTCACTTTTCTTCTGTCTAACCAAGTTCTACTCTTTCTTTAAGAGTCAATTCAAGTCCCACTTCCTCCAGGAAGTTTTCTCTGACTACTCCTACTCAAACTGATAAACCTTTGTATTCGTTCAGTCTTTAAAAAGCATATACCATGCAGTTCATTAAGTAATTACACATTGTTTTCAACTGTTTCTCAGGTGAGTTTCACTTCTTACCTTGAGAGCCAAAACCATGTTTTGCTTTCCTTCTGTAGCCTTCCCCAAGTGACCAGGACAAATTTAATCACACAGTGATTGCTTATTTATTGATTTTTTAAAACTCTCAAAAAGTAACAAATATCTTATTTTAAAATATCAGAGATCATTTTAACCCAATCTCTCTCTCTTTCTCTCTCTCTCTCTTGCATCCTACCATTGCAACTGAAAAAAAAAGAAACTCAAACAAATAAGCAGCCAAATGAAAGAAATCCCCACATTGGCAGTGTCCAAAAATGTACATCTCATCCTGTAATTTTAAGTACATCCCTCATCTGGAAGGAGACTGAGAGTCTGTTTCTTCTTAACATTTGTGAGGGGGTTGAGAAACAAGACGAAAATCTGGCAATTTGAGTACTTTCATATGAAGATATTGACATAATAATGTTATATAGGATCTCACTATACTTTCCCAGGATCGTTTTATTATTACTTATCGTATTATATGAATAAAGGAAGTAGATGGCATCATCCCCATCTTTCTGATAATTATCAAAGCTTAAGAGAAGCAGTTACATAAATTTTTTCAAGTCTTCACATGTTGACTGTGAAGCTAAGAACTGATAACAAATATTTACTAAGCATTACTAAAAGGCACTTTGCTAAATGTTATGAAGAATACACAGAAACTAAAACATAGCATCTATCTCCAAGAAACTTTCAAAACAAAGTATAGAAAGATTAAGAAGAAATTTATATATATATATATAGATATAGATATAGATATAGATATAGATATAGATATAGATATAGATATAGATATAGATATAGATATATAGATATATATATGTATGTATATGAGCTAACAAGTGCCAAATACCAAATGAATGGGGTTGAGGAGCATGAGAATTCAAAGAATTGAACAGAAACCAGTTCTTATGACTCCATCAAGCAATTGATATAAATATACATTTGAGCCATCTAGAAATCAGATGAGTCAGTAATAACAATTTACAGTCTATATAGTCATATAAATGTTAAGAGCATGGCACGTGCTATTTTGTTGTTTTAGTGATGTTTGTATTCAAGCTAAGCTTTTGATCGTGATTTCTTAATGAGAAGAGTGCCTCCCAAGCTTTATATCCAAGACTTGACTCCCCACCCCACCCCCTGGATTCCAGTTCCACAGTGCACACAGAATAAATAGCAAAGAAACCCATTTACCACAGTTGATAGCAAAACAAAAAACAGAAAAAGCATACAAATGAGAGTGCGTGTGTGTGTCTGTGTCTGTGTGTGTGTGTGTGTGTGTAATATGTCAGACAATATGGAGTAATAAAAGTATAACATAGAAAATTAAATCATACATAAATAATACATAAAATATTATAATTTTATATATTATAAAGGATATATTAGACATAATATAACGGATCATATATAATTTTATATATAATATATATTTATATATAAAAATATTTTAAAAACTTAAAAATACATGACCATTCTAGTGGGAACGAGATTACTGAGCTAACATAAAAACCCAAAGGGAAAATTCCCAAAGCCTTTAGTGTGGCAAGCTGGGGATAGGACCATCATGATTGTCATCATTAGCACTTATGTAACACTATGCTAATTGTCTTACAAATATATCATTTGATCTTCATAACAACCTTGGGAGGGACTTGGTATTATTATCTCCATTTTACATTTAAGGAAACTGAGGCAAATAGAAGTTAAATGACTTACCCAAGGTCATACAGCTAGTAAGAATCTGAAGTTGGATTTGACCTCTGGTCCACCTTACTCCAGGTCTAGCACTTTATCCCCTGCAACATCTAGGTGCTAGAGACTAGCAGTATCAGCTTCTTCTTAGTCTTCCTCTCCCTTCAATGACCTAAAAAGGTGGAATCACAAGTTTCAGTGATGAAAATGAGAAGAATTTTGATCTCTCTTCTCTCCTGCTGTCATTAACTCTATATCCCTTGCAAAGCTTGTGACATTAAATAATTAATCTTCATCAATGAGGACAACATTTCATGTAATTAGTCATTTGATCTGAGTGTTATATGAAGTTTACAAAGCTTTAAGTTTATAATAACTTTTTGAAGGAGAGATCCAAGTATAGACCCATGTCTTATCCTGAACAGAGCTGCAGGGAGAATGCAAAATCATGTCATTGACAGCATGGCTGTCAGAAAAAAACCAATGATAATTGTTATTGTTGCCTTGTTTTGTCTTAACTTATTTATGTTTTTAATTTGCTTTGTTTTGTTTAGGTTTTGGAACAGATTTGAATTGAGGAGATAAAATAGAGAAATTTTGCTCTTTTTGTTGTAGCTCATGACTTCTTTTCTTTGGCTATTTACAAGCTATGTGTCTAGACTACAGAGAAGACAAGACAAAACATGATGAGCTAACCACATTTATTGTAGAACAGAGAGGCACCTGGTGCTAGCAGAAAGGCCTAATCTCAAAATTGAAATTGAAAATATGAGCAAACAAAAGAAAACACTGAACACACTGAAGCACTACAAGGGATTAAGAGAAACCCAGGAGCTAAACCTAGAAACAGAGAGTAACTCCAGAGGAAGAAGTGCAGTCCCAGGAGAAGGGGGGGAGGGGAAATGGAAAGGGAGAAAAATTAATTACTTGGCTAAAAGTATTGAAAGTACAGATAGAAGAAATGAAACAAGCAATTAAAAAAATTTGAATTTAAATAAAAACTCTCAAAATACGGATGGAGAAAAAAATAGCTTAGAATAGAAAGTAAAAATTTTCCCTTGGAGTCCTGAAAAAATAGAACAAACCAAGCCAGTGATTCCATCCAATAACATCAACAAGAAGACAAAATACTGAGAAAACAGTACAGCATATATGTATTATCAAAAACAACTGATCTGGAAAACAGATTAGAGATATAAATTTTAAGAAACATTGAACTTGAAAATAAAAATACTTGAAAAAAATCTGGTTAGGTCATTTCAGTAAATGATTTTTCTGATAGTGGTCTGATAAGCAAAGAACTCATTTAAATGTATAAAAACAAGTCATTCTCCATCAGATGAACAAGTACTTCTAAAAGAAAGGCAAGATATCAACAGTGGAGTGTGTGTGAGTGTGTGTGTATGTGTATGTATGAGTGTGTGTGTGTGTACCACAAATTAAAAAAACTCTGGGGTTCTACTTCACACCTCACACCTATTAAATTGGAAATTGTTGGAGGGACTCTGTGAGAAAATGTTCATGGATGCATGATTGATTAAGTTTTCAATTTTTCCAACCATTCTGAAAATAAATTTGGAACTTTCCTTTGAATCATTAAACTACACATACCCTTTGATCCATTGAAATTACTGCTAATCTTATATCCTGAAGAGTTCAAAGAATATGGGAAAAGATTGTAGCAGTTAACTGGAAACTAAAGGAGTATTCATCAATTGGAGAAGGACTAAGCAAACTATTACATATGAATTAATGTAATATTGTTGTCGTAAGAAATGACAAAAAGGATAATGCAGAGAAATCTGGGAAGATTTAATTAAACTGATTCAATATCAAGTGAAGAGAAACATGAACAATTTTATACAATAATCACACAATTGTAATTGAATAAAATTTTGAAAGATTTTAAAACTTTGATCAATTCCCAGTTATAACTCCAGAAGCCTGATGACAAATATTTCCTAACTCTTGGTAAACACATGATGGACTAAAGGTACAAAATGAGTCAGACATTTTCAATTGCTTCTAATGTGTCATTTTTTTTTGTTAACTATTCTTATTTACTACAACAGATGGCTTCTATTTTTTTTTTCTTTTCTTGGAGGACAGAGTTGTGGGAGGCATGGGGAGGGAGACTTGGAATTCAAGAGTAAAAGAGAAGAGAAAGACAAGAATATCTATGATTTTTTAAATACACAGAAGAGAGCACAAATAAGTTCAGAAGGTACAGAAGCAGAGCACTATATTAAATATATATATATATATTTATATATATATATATATATTTAATATATACAGAATAATATACAGAATATGGAATACAGAATTTTAGAATAGAAAGGCATATCAATGATCATCTAGTCCAAATCACCTAAGCAAATACATGGAAGAAATCTCCACTAAAATCTATTCAAAAAGTCCTCATCCAGAATTTGTTTGAAGACCTCCACCAAAGGGAGACTATCTCTCTAGGGAGCCAGTTTGACTTAGGGATATGAAACTGTTCTTTTGTAGAGTCAGAAAGAGAATTTAGTTTAGGCTCATGATTAAATTGGAGGCAATTGGGCCAAATGCTCCTTACCTTCCTTCTCTTATACAATCCATTCCTTTTGAGCAACACTCATTTAATTTTATTTGAATGCAAAACTTCTTATAAAAGCACAGAAAGCAAATTTTAAAAGTTCAGGTAGAGCAAATTTCCAAGGGCACTGTCATTTGACCAGGCAATGAATGATGCAAGGGGAAGAGAAAGGAGAGAAAATAATTTCACCACATCCCTGAGTGTGGTCAATTGACACATAGAAGCAAACAGTAATTTCTGTGCAAGATCACTTGGTAAGTGGATTAGTGAGCCAGCCAAATTAAGATTGGCTAATATGACAGAAAAGGAAAATGATAAAAGTTGGAGATATGGGAAAATTGAAACACTAATGCATTGTTGGTAGAATTGTGAGCTGACTCAACCATTCTGGAGAGCAATTTGGAACTATTTCCAAAGGGCAATCAAACTGTGAATACTCTTTGATCCAGCAATACCACTATTACGTATGAATCTCAAAGAAATCATAAAAATAGGAAAAGGATCCACGTGTACAAACACATTTATAGCAACTCTTTTTGTGGTGACCAAGAATTATAAACTGAATGGATGCCCATCAATTGGGGAATGGTTGAACAAGTTGTGGCATATGATTGTGTTAGAGTACTCAGTATTCTTCAAGGAATCAAAGATTCTGAAGTATCAATATTCAGGCTCATTTAAAGTCAACTCAAGTCAATAAATATTCATTAATTATCTGTTATGTAATAGCACTGTGCTAATCACAGGGGATACAAAGGATGAAAAAAAAAACCCAATACCTCTTCTCTCAAGGAGCTCACAAGAGAAAGAAGGAGGCAACCTACAAATAATTATGTACAAAAATGATGCATATAGGTTAAATTGGAGATAATCAAAGTAGGAGAGGAGAGTCTTTGGGGAGAGAGAGACTATGTAATACTTCTTTAAGTAGATGGGATTGGAACTAGGACTTGAAGCAGGACAGGAAAGCCAGGAGACCTAAATGGGGGGGAAGAGAATTCTCTGCATGAGGTTCAGTCAGATATAATGTGTGGAGAGCAGAGATGAAGTGTTTTATGCAAAGAACAGCAAGAAATCTAGTATCACTGGATCACAGAGTATATAAAAGAAAGTAAGGTCTAAGAAAACTGGGAAGATAGGAGGAAGCACACTTTTGAAGGGCTTTGAATGCTAGAGAATTTTATACTTGATTCTGGAGGAGAAACTGGAGTTTATTGGCTGGAGAGTAGGAACATGGGAACATGCTCAGAACTGTGCTTTTGGAAAGCCGTTTTGAAAGATAAATGGAAGATGAGCTAGTGTAAGGGAAGACTTGATCCCTCAGTTTTCCTTCTATTCTATCATCAATCTCTACACTTTTTGCTTATTTATATACTTATTTTATATGCTTTTTAT
>CM053590.1:201293166-201318634 GCA_028646515.1 Pseudochirops corinnae | reverse complement strand
TTTTTTTTTCTGTACTTACTATAATTTCTGTAATTTCCCCCTTTTAAATTTCTTTCAAAATTCTATTTTTTCTCACCAAAAATTTATGATTATTCTATTAGATTTCCATGGTCTCTTGAAATTCACACGGTCCTTTCTCTCATTAGCATTTTAATTACCTTTATTTTAATTAATTTTGGTTTAATTAATTTTTTTTCTTGAAATATGTAAGTACTTTTGTACCCATTTAGATGTTTTGGTGGTCATCCTCCTCCATTTTAATATTTTACCTATTGATTAATCTGCTTGTGCTTTACATTTTTAACTAAATTTTCTTCCTCCTGAAATCTTTGTTAGTCTGTTTTTTCTTATACTTTCTTACACTCCCTTTCTGACTCCTTTCATGCTCAATCCCCTGGGGGCCAGACCTCAGAGCTATCTCAGCTTCCTATCTAGCTGGAGAATTCACTTTTCATCAGTTTTAGACCCCTTAGGGAATAGGAATGATCCCAGATGGATGCCATTACCCTTTCCTGTAGACCTAGTGTACTTCTTAGTACTGGCTGGTTCACTACCCTGCTTCCCTCCTTTCTTTAGTTTTCTGGATGAATGCTGCTATTCCAGCTTAGGCAGCATTCTTCCTCTTCTCTATGCCTTCAGCATCCCTGCTTAAAGAGTCAGGAATGGTAGAAGCTTGCTGCTTGTGATCACAGAATAGTGAGTTTAGAGTAGGGGAAGAATTTATAATCAGACACTGAAATAGCATCAGGAAGATTACTGACTGTGTGGATCCCAGAGCACAAACTAGTGGGCTGGGTGATACAACTTTCCAGAGAAGGGGTAGGGAAGGGGAAGGAGGGTTCTGAGTGAATTATTTAAAGAATATTATTTTCTCTTATTAATTCATGAGGCTGTTAACTTTTTCAACTTCTTGATGTCTTGGCCTTTGGAGAATACTATAATTACTTTTCCTAATACACATAATTCCTCTTTTGAAAGAGTTTTTGAGAGTTAGTGAAGATTAGAGAAAATATTTATTCTCTCGTTTGTTGGTCATGAGACCCAGAAAGTCTCTGCTTGCCTTTTAAAGACATTCTCAGTCTCACTCTAGCCAACCTTCTAAGTTGACTATACGTGTATTCTCTTTCATGTACTCTACAAGTCACTTGCTATTTTTCATTCTTATTTCTCCATTTTCAGCCCTTGAGTATTTGTATAGGCTGTCTTCCATGGCTGGAATGTTTCCTCATCGTCTTTGTATCCTTAACCCTTCTAATAAAGAGCCCTAGGACTTCTTAAGTCCTCAAGGCTCTCTTCTACTAGTAACTCCTTCAAAAGGGTCTTTCCTGATTCCACCAATTGTTTTCTTTACCTAAATTATTTGTATTTATTCCCTACATATATTAGATCTACTTATCTTTGAATATATTGCATTCATGCATCCTTCCCCAATAGAATGCAAACTTTCCAGGCAGGGAATATTTAACTTTTTCACATATATATAGAGTACTATGAATAATAGTGCTAATATACCATGCTTAGTATGTGCAGGCATCATGTACTATGCCAGGCACACAGTAGGCAGTCAATAAAATTTAGTATTGATTGATATCCCTTCTGCTTTACAGTTTCCTTTGTTCCGCCAGACATGAGATAATGTAATTATCCCTTTTAAGCAGTTATACATTACAGCACATTTGATAAGTAGGTTTGCAAAGTCAATTTGCCCAAGCAAATTCTAACTACCTAATTACAATATGTCCCAAAATATATTTTATGTGAATCAGAGAGATGATGGGACAGGGGTAGTATATATGAGGGAGGGTAAATGCATAAATGCTGGGAGAACTCAATGAAAAAAAGGTCTGGTTGCCCAAAACAGTAACCCTTGAGTTGAAAGGAACCCCAGAAGAGTGAACTATCAGGCCTAGAACATTCCATTAATGATAAACAGTAATATAAGGAATATACTCTAACTTATTGGCTATTGTTAGAGCTCCTTATGGTACATGAAAGAAGAATGAATGAATGAATGAATGAATGAATGAATGAATGAAATTAAAAGAAAACATTTATTAAGATCTTAGTAGATACCACATGAGAATGAGTGCTATAGTATCTCTGGTCAGACTGCAAGGTAGCTGACAAGGAGATATCTTAAAAACCTGTCAAGGAAAAATCCATCTGAATTAGTATGCTCTTTATACAATACGATAGCAATTTCCAAATGCCTTACCTGAAGCATTACATCAGCTCCAATGTGTAAACATTATGTGCACTAAATTCTTAAAAAGTGCTTTTTGAATTGAACTGAGAAGGTCCTTGGTACTCTTCTGTTCCAGGTGAATTATGGTGTGTGTTTAATAAAGACGTTAGTAATCATTTAAATGCCACAGGCAAAAGCTGGCAGCAGATCATGAAGTACCCTTAAGCACTGAGTCTATTGAAATGGAGAACCCAGGGAAAGTGACGAAAATAGCAGTGAGAGAAAATACTATAACTTTTGTTTCTTGGAGTGGTCATCAGAAAGATGTCCTAGAAAAATAAATATGGCTTTAATGATTTCAGAACTGTGGGGAAAAGTAGCAGAGAACTGACCCTTTACTGCAACCCCTGTATCTTTGGTTTCTCTTCAGAGAAAGCTGATGTCTCTCTGAGGGTCACCTTGATTTTGGTTAACAGCGAAAAAATAGCCTCTTACCTCCCAGGACAGCATAATTGTCTTCCCTTTGGACCCTAGGCGCATTCAGAAGACTGCATTATCTGCTGGATAAACAATACGAGTCCCTCCACAGAAAATCATATAGATCACAAATCAGCATTCGATCCCTACAATATCTGGGAGATCAAGAGAAGGAATGCACATAAACACTCTCACCCCCTGCCCCCACCAACTGCAATATCATTTCCATTATTTCTCCAGGCTCCCAGTCTGAATTCAAAGCAATTTATCTGAAGTTCAGACACTGTCGCTGTGATTTAGTTTCAGTTTTATGGAAACTGGAGGTCTCTAATAAGTATACTCCTTTCATTGATTTTGCTTCCCTTCAGCTGTTGCTGTAAATTAATTGAAATTTTTGGGTTTTTTTTTTCTTGATCTTTTTTTTTCTGACAAGAGAGTAACCAGTGCAATGTCTTGTGAGTTTTATCTAGCCCATTAATAAGAAATATAGTTTCTCTTAGACAAAGAATGTCCCATGATATCACTACATGTTAACAAGGTGGGCATGACCTCCGCTCACCCTCATCTCATAGTATTCATTCTTCAGTATCATTTATTTTAGGCATATTTAATGCTATGCTTGCTTTGACTTTCTTTTTTTTCTCTTTTTCTTTCTTTTTTTCTCTTTCCTCTGCTGTAAGATATTCTTGGGTGTTGAAGATATTTCCATTAATGAATAACAACCATGTCCCAATTTCTACAAATAATGAATCTCAGAAAGTGGTCACATGAATGCTCATTGTCTCAAATAATAATTATGTAAAAATGAAGTAATTGGCGCTGATCCAATGGAAATATGCTGTGCAAATTTGAATAAAGCTACCACTTCATGGTATTCGTTATCCACATTAATCAGAACTTAGCTAGATTCTCTCAATTATGTAAGAGCCTAGCATACTCTGGAGACTCTGGATAAAAGGGCCTAAACATGACTTCAATTTAATGTTCTTTGAAGAAAAGACAGTTGACCTTGATGTACAATAGTGGACAGTTTTGTTTAGAATATCATTCTCTATGTTTGCATGAATTTATGGAGATTATTGACATCATATTACTTGCTTCCTCAATGGTTGGGGAAGGAATTAGAGAGATAGAAAATTTAAACCACAAATATTTTTTCAAATAAATGTTAAAATTAATTTAGTGTAATTATTATTATAATAGGTATCATCTTTAGGGGTGGCTACATGGCACAGTAAATGGAGCACTGGCCCTGGAGTCAGGAAAACCTGAATTCCAATCCAGCCTTAGACACTTAACACTTACTAGCCATGTGACCTTGGACAAGTCACTTAACCCCAATTGTTCTACCTTCCCTCCCCCAAAAAGAAAAAAAGGTATCATCTTTAGATGCGTGGATTGAAAGCAATGTCATAGTTAACCACCACAACATTCCTGTTAAATTTTACAGGAACTGCTACAAGCCCCAGAAAATGAAGAGATTAGGAATGAACAAAGGAATAAATATTTACCTCATGAATTTTTCAGGATGCAAAAAGTACCCAAAAATATTTTAATGCAGATAGGCTGATTGATCTTTTGCTCTGAAACAGTGCCGTGCTAGATATTAGTAAAAACTTTTTGGCATTTCTTTTCCAAATACACCTAGGAAAGACAAGCAAAGAGGTAGATCAGTCTGGAATAAAAGCCATGATGCTAAGAACTCATTTAATGAAACTCTACATAAAGGCATAACTGTCCTCACTTTAAAAACAGCATGATTTCCTTTCCTTTCCTTTCTAGCTTCTATTGAATTTCCCTTGCTTCTTTTCTACTTTGATTTGCTACTCTTCTTCTCCAAATGAGATTGATATGTGGATAATAATTCAGAATGGAGCATTTTGAAGTAGTAAAATTGTGCTAAGAATTGTTTAAACTACCAAATGAGAGTTTTGATTTAAAAACATAGGAAAAAACAATAATCATCCTCTGAGTTTATATAACTGTTGCAATTATTTAATTATTGAAATTTTAAATCATTTATGTACTTATATGGAGAGGTTTTGGTTGAAGTAATGCAAATGTCCTCATATGAAATCATATTATGAAAATGTAATAGCTCACTGCACACGTATTTATGCTATGGGTATATCTTAAGTCAGAAAGAAAGGTAAGGGAGCAGCTAGGTGGTATAGTGGATACAGCACCAGTGCCCTTGAGTCAGGAGGAACTGACTTCAAATCTGGCCTTGGGTATTTGACACTTACCAGCTGTGTGACCCTGGGCAAGTCTCTTAACCCAGATTGCCTTGGCAAAAAAATGTATAAAGAAAATCTATCATAGTAGGCACCAGATAGCCCTTTGGTTTCAGAATTATCTTGGACACCCAAATGATTTCATGAAGACTACTTCTGTCTTCTTTCTAAATGAAGTTCAATTATCTTTAAATCAAAGGGGAAATTATAAGAAGCATGTATGATGATGGCAGGTTAGCCAGAAATAAATATTAGAACTGAGACAGATACCGACTTTGGACACGTTAGTCTAAAGGAAGAGAGAAGAAACATTCCCAATAGCAATACTTCCAGTATGTGCTTGGGTGCATTGAAGTTGCTTTCCTTATCTTAATTATGAAGGAAAGGAGAAAAAAAGTAAATTACATTTTCTTTTGTGAGTCCCATAAATCAAAAGGAAAGAATCAGCTCCTTTCACCTTTCCAAAGCCTTTAGAAAAGATGGCTTTTAATTGGCTCAGAAAGATATTAGTTCTCTTTCCCTTTAAAATCTTTATGGCATTGTTGTGACATTGTTACAGAATTTCATAATATTAATAGATAACATTTTTTTGTATTTTTTTTTTTTTTTGCTTTTTGGAGGAGGAAGGCAGGGCAATTGGGGTTAAGTGACTTGCCCAAGGTCACACATCTAGTAAGTGTTGAGTGTCTGAGGCCAGATTTGAACTCAGGTCCTCCTGACCCCAGGGCCGGTGCTCTACTCACTGTGCAACCTAGCCATCCCCTATTTTCTATTTTTGATAATAATAATAAAGCAAGTGTTGCTTCCTAATGCTAAAACTAAAACAGTAGAGTTACAATAAATGCAGATAAAATGGTGCAGTGGATCTAGTGTTGGTCTCAGGGTAAGAAAGGGCTGGGTTCAAATTTCGCCTTTCACATTTCTAAGTTTTGTGACCAGAGGCAGATCATTTACCTTCTCTGAGCTTTTTTATAGATAAAATGGAGATAATAATACCCAAAGTACTTATCTAATGGGGTTATTGTGAAAAATCAAAGGAAATTGTGTCTGTAAAACACTATATAAATGTAAACTGTTATTACTTACTTCAAGGAAAATAGTACAAAAGTTGCTATGGCTTAAGTGTATACTTGCTTTTCTTACCCCCTCCACTTCTACCCTTTTTTCCTTAAATAATTAAATAAATGAACAAATAAATAACTGGAAGAATAAACAAACTAACTAAACCTACTTCTTTTAGGTTGGATTTATAGAGTATTTATTCAAGTTTTATTTTTTTTTAGTTCACCTTAAGATATGAATATATTTATACCTTCCCTGATGAGTTATCCCTTGTAACAAAGATTAAAAAAGAGAGGGGGAAAAGAGCTCAGCAAATCTAACTCAAACATAAGGTGAAGATGATAGTATATGTCACATTCTGTACTCATAGTCCCCGGATTCTGTGCAATTCTGGGGACGTGCAATTTCTCAACTCCGAACCCTGAATTTTTATCATATTTTCATTAAAGTGTTTTTTTCCCCTAACATCTTCTGTACCACTTCAAATAACTGAAATCAAAAGAGACCACCATCTAGAAATTGAAGGATGAAACAGCTAAGCACTGAGAGAAAAGAAAGAGGCAGTCAGGCAGTCCTATTGAGTTAGAACAATTTCCAACTCTAACTGAATCAGAAAGGGGAAAAAAAATTACAGTAATGGGACATGGAGATTTGTGATATAAAATCTGTCCCTAGACACAGATACTTAATGTGTTAACTCTGAAAACCTATTTGTAACATGTAACACCAATAAAGTTATTGAAATTGAAGTTGGAATTAAATCTACAGCCTCTCAGCTCTGAAACTGACCTATCTAATCTGATATAGAGGGAAGTAGGTTCTTTGATTTAGTCTCATAGCAGTTCCATTGAATCAGTGTCCTAGAAAACATACCTCTTCCTTGGATGAGAATATTGCAGAGTGCAGATGAGCCACTTGTGGGTTTGGGGGCTACAAAGCTAAGGTTAACTGAGGAAATTGGCACTTTAAAGATGCATTTCCAGATTTGTTGTTGTTGTTCTCAAACTGCTGCTAGAGAGGTCTAAGGTATGTGAATTGTCTCCAGCATGAGCACATCAGAATGTCACCTCGATAGCAGCATAATGGAATTGAAACCATTATGGAAAACCAAAAGTCTACCTCCTGTTACTTTCAACCAGTGCTGAAAGCAATACAGTCTCTAATGACACAAGATAGGAGGGACCATTTACAGAATTTTTTGCATCCAATTTAGGAATGCCCACAGCAGGCAGATCGATATCGCTTCAAGCAAATAAACAGCCTGATGTGCTGGAGACCACATCCCACCCTCCAAAGTTCTGTCATTGTATATTCCTTGAATCTTGGGAGGGAAACATGAGTGTACTTCAAATTAAAATGAAACTATAGGACATATATTCCTATGCTATTAAATATAAGAAAGATGAACAAATGCCAACAATCTCATGGTCGGCTGCTCATTTAGTACTGCTTCTGTTTGTGGTTAAAATATTAATGAAATGCTAAATATCATATTGAAGAGATGATTTTTTTTCAGAAGTGTTTAAGCATTTCTTTCATACCATTGGCTTGTATTTTACCAATACTTGTATAAAACAAATCAATTTAACAGCTAATTATCTTCATGAGCATAGCAAACAATTTCAGAAAAATCTCAATTATTAAGCAATAATGATCTAAGAGTTATGAATTTAACCTTTCTATAGATGTTTTCCCTGAGAAACATCAGTAAATAAGCTATAACTAAAGCACAGCAAATTAAGATGTTAATTCAAGAGGTCAAAAACATGCAGATAATTTCTTGGTTGTTCCTTTTATTTTAATCACATTAATATCTGCCGGAAGATATCAGGGTACAATGCATCAAGTTAAAAGAAAAAACAGCTACCCATGCATATCTTGAAACTACCTGGAGGAGCTACAAAAATCACAAGGAAGGGCCCTAGGGAATGGCTACTCCAAAACCAAATTAATCCATAGGTCTGCACCTTTGACTCAGTAACTCACAAGTGCCTATTGATCCATTTACTTCAGAGGTCCCTAAACTTATTTGGCCTACTGCCCTCTTTTCAAAAAAGAAACAAACAAAAAATATTACTCAGAGTCCCAAGGAAACCTATGTTTTTAACATTTAACAGTGTGGGTTTTTTTGTTTATTTTCATCATTTCAAAAAATATAAAACATATATTTTAAATGACTCACCTTAAATTTTATAATTTATTGTAGATTTATGGGTTTTTTTCCTGTATTGAAATTTTGATGATGAAATATTGCATCATGTAACCATATAGTATCATATCATAAACAAGTATTACACAAATGTTTTCCTGCTAATGCATGTTGGATTTCCTGACAATGCATGACATGCTTGCCTGCCTTAACAAACACTTGTTTGTTAAGACCTGTCAGCAAACTTGACCACTAATTGGTTATAACTTGCATTTTGTGTGTTTATTTGTAAAAGAATACAATCACTAAAACTATAAGTCTGTTATATAACATGTATGAATTTTTTTTTTCAAAAGTTTGATGTCTCTTATTTCCTCATGCTTCCCTCATCCTCTTATTTTTATTAAACGTGTCCCAATTGCACCCAAGGTTACTACCACCCCCCTGGACCATTCCAACACCCCCAAGGAGGAGGTAACACCAACTTTCAGAATCCCTTTTTACATTTATTGGTTAAACATGGGTTAAACATTGGTTATACATTCCCCTAATTGGGGAAAAGTAAAGACATTTAATTAAATGCCATAGTGAACAAGGCAGCAATAAAATATTTTCTCTACAAACTTAAGGTTCATTCTATTACAAATAAATGTTACATCATCGGGAGAAATGGACTTACATAGGGAACACACATGGAGAAGCATACAGGTAGGAAATCTATGTGACCAAACACACATGTAGGGAACATCTGTGGCTAGGACAAACACGCAGAGGGACAACTTACATCTCTGATATTACTGGAGTCTTCTAGCAATGTCATCATGGCATTTCTGCCAGGTCTCTTAAATGCAAGGTTGCTCACCTGGAAAATCCTTCCTATTACTCTGCCCAAGAGCAGAACATTTGCAGTTTCTTGCTTCACTGGCATCCTTGGCCATCTAATATGTAGAGTAGGTGCTGCCATGTTTTCTAAGATTAAAATCAATGGGATTTCTCTAGTTCATTTTTGTTGTTCTTGTTGTTTTCAGAAAAGGAAACAAAAAATAAACTTTTCAAAGTATCTATATTCAGGATCTCCTCTCCTATTCCCCCAGAGATTGGGTCCTTTAGATTCTTTCATCTCTAGCATGAGATTTTTCAATCCCAGGTTAAACTCTTTAAAACAAAGAGTTCCAGCCCCAACCTATCTAATGAATTTAGGATGAGGCTAATATGCTGACCATTACATAAGTGTCTCAATTTTCAGTCTATGAAATTAGATAATGGATATTTTCCTAATACATACCCAATATTTCTTTGTTGTTGTTCAGTTATATCCAACTTTTCATGACCCCATTTAGGGTTTTCTAGGAAGAGACACTGGAGTGATTTACCATTTTCTTCTCCAGCTCATTTTATAGATGTGAAACTGAGATAAACAAGGATAAGTGACTTGTCCAGGGCCACACAGCTAATAGATGTGTCAGACTAGATTTGAGTTTAGGAAAATGAGTCGTCTTAACTACAGGACCAGTACTCTATTCACTGTGCCACCTACTTGTCCTAAACATCCCTTAGGTTCGGGCTTCCCCACTTTTCTAACTAAAACCATCTTCCCTTCTCTAATGTAGATGAATTTGTAGGGAATCACAGAATTTGAGAGTTGGAAAAAAACCACAATAGCCATCTATTCCAACAAAGAAGTAAAGTTATTTACCCTCTGACTGAAAATTTCAAATGATGGAGAACCTGCCTCCTCACATGGCAAGTTATTCCACTTTGATATGTCTCTAATTGTAAGGACTTTACATTTATTCCAATTGAATGTTATCTTATTATAGTTAGCCTGGTGCTCTGTTCTGGATCCAGAATATCATGCATCCTTCCCAGCTTTGTGGCATCTGCAAATTTGAGGACCATACGATCTATATCTTTGTTCAATCCTTGATCAAAACAAATAAATTAAACAGCATAAGGCCAAGCACAGATCCCTGTAGCATTCCACTGGACTAGAGTCTCCCTGCCATGTTTAAGATGAACTATTACCAATTACTCTTAGAATCCAGCCAGCCAGCCAATTCTCATTCCATTGGATTATATTATCATTTAATGAACATCTCTCCATTCCCCCCCCCCCATGAGAATATAAAAGCTGTTCATGTTAGAAAATCACAGGAGACAAGGACATGATAATCTCCAATACTTGCTCTGGGTTCTTCATACCAGGTCAATAAAAATCCAAAAGAATTTTTGCCACAGCTTATTATATCCCAATAACTTCAATTTCTCTTTTCATCTTTTGTCAATGTGTTATAGTAGAATATACACCAATTGGAGAGTCAGAAGTCTTGACTTCAAGTACCGATTCTGATACTTCCAAACTTTACCTCTTAGTTCCTTAAAAACTTGGCTCAGGAGTCAGTTCCCACAGAAGGCCTTTCTTGGTTCCCCAAATTAGGAGTCTTTCCTTTTTCAAAGTTGTACTCTTTTGTATTTATTTACTTGCATACTTCTTTCCAATAGGGTTTAAGTTCCTTGAGGGCAGGGACTATTTAGTTTTTATGTTTATTTTTACTTTGGTACTTAAGACAGTGGCTTGAACTTAGTTCATTTCTAAAGCTTGTTAAATTGAATCCAACTCACACTATTGAGCAATTGACCTCCATTTAATGTAATCATCATAACAGAGATGCAAAGTTCTCTTATAAATATGGGTAATTAGTAGAACTCCCCATAGTAAGGTCAGTGGTGCATTATTTCTATGCTTCAGTCAGATGCCCATGACTTTTTTTCTTTTTTACTATTTGGATGTATATTACAATAATTGTTTTCCTTTCTAATCTGATACACATTATTTTATGCATTTAAGAGCAGTATCTTAGAAGGGGTCTATACCCATCAAAACACTGTCTGAGGGGTCCGTAACACAAAAGATAAGAATCCCTGGTCTATAGATTTGCTCTAATTAAAGTCTGTATGTAGAGTTACCTGAGATTGCCCTTGCTTAGAGTTAAAGTGCTAACCTATGTTTGCAAATAAATTGAAGGCTGGATTTGACCTTAGGGGAGGGTGTTAAGACATCCCAGATGGCTGCTATAGCAATGTTACAAGGAGAAAAATAAGGTGTTAAATCAAGCAGTGACAGAGAACTATGTCGTGAAGTATTAGTAAGAGTTATCACTGAAATAGGACAGTGACTCTAGTGATGCCTCCAGCAACAAGTAAATGAGAAAATCAGAGACGTGCAGGCAGAACTACAGATGAAAATAAAAGCGAACTTTTTGTAGTTGTTCAGAAAAGAACAGAATGAGTTTGAATCAGCCACAGCATGGTATAGGGGCAAGAACACTAAAGATAAGAGGACACGGGTTTGAACTTTGACTTTGCCACTATTTGACATCAGGCAAGGCACTGAACCTCTGTGAGCCTCAGTTTCTTCATCTGTTAGATGGAAATAATGATACCTTGACTAGCTCCAAAGTCACCACAGCTTGAAGGGCACCAAAAACTGAGGACAAATGAGACAACAGAAACAAGTGCAGGCCCTTTTCTTTGAGCCCAGGTAAAAAGGGAAGTAGGGGAAGGAAGTCAGGGAAGGAAGTCCTTCCCATCTCACTTATTCAGTTCATGATGCCCATCTTGTGGGTGAACTCTGATATTCAGCATCTGAAAACAGTAGAAAGAAGCAAAAATCAGAAAAGTAAGGGCCAGGAGAGGAGTGGGGAGAATCCTAAATAGATGCTAGGCATGGGGGCATGCTAGAAAAGTCAAAGAAACATAAAATGGGTGCAAAGAAATTCAGTTGGTTGGAGAATGAGGGGATATCTCAGGAGATTACAATTGTGCTCCTTTTTCTTAAATGAAGGGATAAATGACTTTACCCTCCAAAAAGAGGGCAGAGGGTACTGCTAATGTGTGAGTAATAAAACTGATTGGATCTTGAAAAAATATGAGATTTCCCAAAGAATCCAAAATGAATCCAATGGCATAGGAAAGGAAGAGATATACTCTGCACCTTCCTGCCTGATATGTGGTACGTGTCTAATTATTTTGTTTTCTGTTATATCCTTTAATACACATCACTTTACATTTTTAGTCATTTTGTCTTTCTGTTTTGTTTTTCCAACTCTACTGTAAGTTTGTTAACTTATGATTTATTCCAGATACCACTTATTATGCTTCCTTGAATCCCCAGTGTCTAATAAATTACCTTGCTGCTGGCAACAATCATGAGACTGATGACACATACCCCCATGGTGCTGACATTTGGTGGTACTCAGATTGTGCCTGGGTAGTCAGAGTACCGGCAATGGATTCAAAGGCAGCCACCTCAACATAACCCAGTACTACATAATGAGAAGGTATAATCAATCGAGGAGATGCTATTTGAAATAAAAGGCTAATTGATGATTTTAAAATTCATTCATTATCAGAATTTACCTTCTGGGAAGGAACTCTGCAATTCAGAATACAAGAATTCTGTTATAAGGAATGCCAACAAACAATGGAATCTCTCTTCACAAGCTAAGAACTTTCTGAAACGCTTCCTTGCAGCATTTAAATGAGTCCATTTTGAATCCTGTCCAGAGGACTCCTCTACTGGAAGTAGTGAAGCGCTACATTACAAGATTGCTTCATCTGTAGCAAAGTCTTGCTTCTTAGACCCCAAAGACATCATTATGACATGACTCCAGTATTCTCTGATGCCAAAAAAAACAAAACAAAACCCCATCACTAAGGAATAATTTATTTCATATCTTCAAAGTCAAACTATAGTATAGTATGAAAATGATGCTTACAGTCCTTAGTTCAATAGGGAGGTCATTTATTTCTCCAATCTGTGCAAATAGCAACATGATTCTCAAATGAGGCAGTACAGATCTTGAAAATGGACAGAGGGGATAAAGTACTAATTGCTGACATTCCTCAAGAAGGCTTCCTGCCAGTCATTGTGAAAATTCTAGATTGTCTGGCTCCCTGAAACGTTTTTTCATTGGCCATCACTGGACATGACTTCAGTTTCACATGTAACTCAGCAATTCACTTGCAATTGTGTACACTTCTCCCCGGATGGTAGAAAAGGGGGTTCTTCACACATCATAATGGATAGTTAGTCTCTGAACTCCCATCTTCAGCAGCCACTATTTTTTTACATTTTTCTTACAAGCTTTTTCTCCACTTAGGCTTAATTTCACGTCAAAATTGTTGTGATTTTCGTAAAACAGAAGGCCACCTAAAGACCTCCAGATCATCCTGTCAATTTGAAGGAGCTGTTTGTGTTTTCTTTTTTTTTTTTTTTTCAGCAAAGTCTAAAGTGAAACTATCAACTATTTTATTTTTCCTATTTGGAAATAAATTTTCTATGTATAAGCACAACTATTAACAAAGAACAAGCAACGCTCATTCTAAGAGTTAGTTTTCCATATAAATCTTTTCCAGGTATCTTGATTATAGGCAGCTAAGTGGCATAGTAGATAGAGAACTGGGCCTGATATCAGGAAGACCCAAGTTCAAATCTTGCTTCAAACCCTGTGTGACCCTGGGCAAATTACTTATATCTCTTCCTCAATTTTCCTCATTTCTGTAATGGAGATAAGAATAGCAGCTACTTCCCTTCATTGTTTTAAAGATCAAATGAGACAATTATTGCAAGTTTGATACAGAGAAAGCACTATGTAAATCTTACTTATCCAAAATAGCCTTACTGCTTTAAATGAATCTGAGTGGAATTGAGCAAGAGCTCCCCATGTCATCGGCAGCTAGGCGGCACAGAGGATAGAACAGAGAGCCTGGAGTCAGGAAAATGGAAGTTCAAATCTTGCCTCAACAAGGCATGGGAGGAGGTGGGAAGGGCTAAAAAGGTTCTTTCTATCCATTCCAGAATCAGAGAAAGATTGTTAAGAGTGGGAAAGGAGCTTATTAGCCCTTTTGGCCAACTAATCCTGGAAAGAGAATGCTGCCCACACCGTGCCCGACAAGCTGTACTGTGCTGAGGGGGCCAGGGATGCTGTGTGGATGGGTCCAACTAAGTTCGATAAAGCCCTCTTACTAATAAAAAAAAGAAAAGGAGATTGCAATTTATGTTAGTCAAGGGCATATCTTTCTGGAGTCTGAAAATATTAAAATATTTGCGTGCAGATATATTTCAATGATCTATATTTTGTTGATATAGGTACTCTTTCCACAGTGCCAAGTAGAACTCTTCTAGGCTTAGTATAGGGAGCTCTTCTTAACCTTTGTGTACCTTGGATCCCTTTGGCAATCTGGTCAAGTCCATGGATCCTTTCCCATAATACTAATACTTTTTAAATGCATTGAATAAAATGCATAACATTATAGAGGAAGCCAATTCTATCGAAATAAAGTTGAGAGTTTTTTTAAACAAGTCAGAGTCAGCCAGTCCTAATTCAGCTATTGCCAAACAGCTGCTATAAGTGGCTGTAACTGAAAAATAATCCAACCACCAGGGAAGAGGCCCTGTGAGTTTAGCTGGACGGTGCTTGGGACAATGGACATACAATCCAGACAGGCCCTTTCAGCTTGCTGGACCAATTGGAGCTTGTGTGCCCTTTCCTTTCCCCTGCTTCCCACAAATAGCTATATGACCCTGGGCAACTTACTTAACCTAATTTGCCTCTATTTCCTCATCTGTAAAATGAGATGGAGAAGGAAATGGTAAACCATTTCTGTTTCTTTGCTAAGAAACCTTCAAATGGGATTACAAAGAGTCGAAGGAAACTGAAATGGCTTAACAATAATCCCTACGTCATTCATCCATTTTCTTCAGTTAAGCAAAAAGGAAAACTTATTGCATGTGTACCTATTGTATGTATCTATTAGAGATGGCTAAGAAATAAATTGCCAAGGCTCACACAGGGTGATATAATCCAGATTTAGAAGACTAAGCCAAATGATAAGAAAGAAAATTGTTTTCCTTTTTCTAACAGTTTTTTGGCAGTTTCCAACTATGTGTGGTGGCTCACACCCATAATACCTGCTACTGGGGGGAAGGTGACTGAACTTGGCAGATTGTTTGAGTTAAGAAGTTCTAAACCATATTGGACACTAAGTTTAATATCAGTATGTTGAACTTTCAGGGGCTGGGAACTACCAGGATGCCTAAGGACTTACAAAATGTTCAGAAATGGAATAGATCAAAGTTTCCATGCTGATCATTGGTCAAATCAGGCTGTGAGTGTCCATTATACTTCTGGCCTAGGCAAGGGTGACCAAGTCTCAAAAACAAAAAACAAAGAAGCAGTTTTCCCCCATGATGATAATGGCAAAAGTTTGAACAATATGTGGGAATGGTGGTTTCTGTTTTGAAGCCTGCTATTTGATCATCTGAAGAAGAAATGGGTCCAATCTATGATTCTAAGAAATGAGGAGTCCCCTCTGGGAACAAGCTCATGAGCCATAGTCATCCTCTTCTAAATTTGGACTTAGTGGAGACGTTAAAGCTGCTTCCTAAGTGTGAAAGTTATGGCAGGTAAAATTTGCAGGCAGAGTCAGTTCTAAAGGTAAGTAAGGCAGGCTAGTGTCCAGGATTGAACAGGTAGGGAGCAGAATGTGGTACTTTTTAAAAAAATATAACTTTTAATAAATGCCTATATTTTTGCCAGAAAAATTCTGCTTTTCATGACATGTAAGTATTTATTTTGTGATTACTAAAATCATATGCCTTATACTCAAGGAACATGGAGGACAGGGAGGGGTACGATTTTCAAGTGTGGAAGACAGTGTCTATTTGTCAAACCTTGCCAGGTGTATATATCAGCGCCTTGCCTCAGTTCTAACAGAAACGACTATCTTTCTCTGGAAATGCGCAAGCAGTACAAGCTAGAGAAAGGGGCCACTGGGAAATTTTCCACTTTTCCTCTAATGTCATTTAACCCTGCACTGAATAAAAGTTAATGTCTACTCTTAAGTTACACTTGAAATGACATATGAGGGCCTAGGGAGCATACAGGGGTAGAAGGACAAGAATATGGACACAATATCTAGAACAGTGGTTCTCAACTATGGGTCACGACCCTTTTGGGGGTCAAATGACCTTTTCAGAGGGTTCACAAGGGTCACCTAAGACCATCAGAAAACACATATTTCCTATGGTCTTAGAACAAAGACAATGCTCCTCCATCTATCTCCAGGTGGGTCCACCCACATGCAGATACACCCATATACAAGTATTAAAGGGTCACAGCATTAGGAAGGTTGAGAACCACTGGTCTAGAACATCTTTGATATAAAATAAATAATATTCAATAAATATATTTCAACTCCCTGAAAATAAAATTGCCAACCTTAGCAAAATTTCGAAGTTATTGCAAGAAATTTGTTCCAAATTATGTATGTTTCAAATAGAGCTATGCCCCTTTCATTTTTAAATATAGTCTTCGTTTTCTCTTTCATTATTGTCCTCTATTTCACTTCCATAAAAGATCATGATGAAACTTCTATCACAATATATACACATAGACATTTGTTTTCACTTGGCTATCAGATCGGACACCTGCCTAGGTTTCAGTTTCTTCACCTGTAAAATGAGAGAGATTAGACTAGTGGACTTCTAAAGTCCCTCCTAACTCGATCACTGTGATCTTATGAGTTATTCCATATACATAGATACCAAGATCATAGATTTAGAACTGGAATAAATCTTAAAGATCATCTGGTCCAATGTATTCATTTTAAAACTGAAGAAATTGAAGTCTAGAAAGCCCAACTGACTTTTCCAACATCACACAGCTTTATATTAGCACAGCCAGTATTCAAATCTAGCTTTTCTGACTCCAAATCAAACCAATTTTTCCAGTGAATGATTAAGCCCCAGGTGGGCAGAAGCCATGTTATACATCTATACCCTTCCTTTTATCCCCTTCCCTGCAACTGTGTGACCACACAGGAAGTAAGTCAAAAACTAGAAATCAGACTCAGATCACAAATCAAAATCTAGTCTTTTCTCCACTGTGTGACCCTATTTTTAAGCTTGTTGGATTTGAAATTACAGCATCTTTTTTTTAATTTTATTTTTTCCACAAAGGTTCCAATACAGCCTGACAGACAAAATTCTACCCAATGGCAACGATAAGAGCCTTGTATCCTTTTCTGTGTAAAGCTCATGCTATATTCAATACTTAGCAATCCGACATGATTTCTTTTGAGGAGTACCACAGACTCCATTCAACCTTTTACCTCAGGAGAAAATCATTTCCCCCTTCACAATAAATGAGGACAACCAGAGGTATGCTGAAGCCCGCTCAAAGCAAAGAGCTGATTATTAAATTTTCAGTGCGAGTACTTGCCCCCTGAAATTTGGTAGATGTCACAAATTAAGGCTTTGTTTGTGGTTGTGTTAATTGTCTAGAACTATAGGTTGCCAAAGTGAGTGATAGAGCAGCCTGGCAAATGCTGGAATGATCCAGAGGGTGGTAGTTGTTTGAAATGATGCAAATTTTAAAATAAATAAATAAACCATTAAAGAGTTAAAGAAAGTAGATTTCCAGGGGAGCACTGAGTAATATTTTTAAAGGGATAGTAGGTCAAATAAATCTAGGAACCTCTGGTAGACATTAGGAAGTGATAGAGAAAGAGTTAATAATGCAGATAAAACTTCAAAGTGTGTCATGTACACCTTCCCCCCAGAGAGTCATTTATTAAACATTTACCAGCAGCGTCCCCCTGGGGGTCAGCAAAAGCCAAAATCTTTACTGGATGATGGAAGAGTCTAGGATGAGGAAATTTTAGAAAAACCCAAAGCCATTTCTAAAGCTGAAGTCCAAGTCATGCATAGGACCTGAAGCTTTTATTGATTTATAATCCAACCAAAGGGTCCTCTCCCATGGGGAAATGCTGCTCATAAATTCCAAGTTCATTTCAAACAAGTTACTGAGGAAGTTTTGTAATAGACATTTCACTTTAAAAGACAATTGTCTGGACAGTCCATTTTGTAATTTTTACCTCCAAACACTACATGTAATGGAAATGTGGACAAATGCTTGAAGGGAAGGCAGCCAAAAAAGCATTCAACCAAAGCTTTTTGAAGGTTTAAATCTGTGCCAAAGGGCTATGAGGTTACCATGATTATAATGAAGATGAGTAGAATGAGGTTTGATACTCACAGTTCTCTAAACTCATCACTGAAAAGTATAGCATCGATATTGTTCCAGCAATATTTAGTTTGTTTAAATTCCAACAAACTTCAAAACCCTAAATTAAAGTGAATGTCAGATGAACTGCACTGTGGTTTCACATTAAGCCTACTTTCCCCCACCCCTACCTCTCTCTTGCCCTCTCCCCAAGCAGTGTTGGAAACTTTAAACTTTAAATACTTTAGATAGTTTCTATATCCATAGGAAATTGTCAAATCCCCTTGGGTTAGACTGGATATAATTTTCAAATTAGAATTTGCATATAAAACTAGTTGAGGGCAAGAGTCCCTCTAGAGACATTCTTTTGTGTGTTTTTAATTCTAAAACTATAAATAGATTGGTAATGGAACTCTTTACCTCTGAGTGTGCCCAGTCATCAATCTTTAGAGTGTGTGCAGATTTTCCTGATATTCCCTGCTTAGAGTTTATGCAGTGTGGAAAGAGGGTGGGGATGGGAGAAAGAAGCTGGTTTATAGCCATGTGTGACTAGGAAATTTATGATGACAAAAAGTTTGGTTTTTTGTTTTTGTTTTTCAGTTCACTATAGACCAGAAGATCTGCTCATTCAGGGGTTGCTGAGCCAGAACTCAGGGGGGATCTGTAAGGAACAATTTACTTCTTGCTCACTCTACTTTGCAACAGGGAGTAAGGACTACTCTAGTTGCAGCCCTAAAGCTAAGTAGAGAAAGGGTGAATGCCCTTGACTCCCACCCAACCGATGACGGCTGTGAATGTGTAACCATCTCTGTATCTTTTCTATTCTCTTGCCTTAGAAAGTGACCTACAAGAAACCTGGGAGCTAGGCGTGTCCAGGCAATGACCTTGTAAGTTCAGAAGATCAAGAGGTCTCATGAGCAGCTGGAGGTGAATGGTGTCAGTAACTGCAGTGCTCACTGGAGCAATAGTAATTAACAGTAGTATAAGTACCCAAATTGGGAGCAGAAAAATTGTCTTCTAAGACTAGTAGCAACTTCAGGTGCCATGATGTCTTGTAGCATAGGAAAATGTCAGCTATGAACTTGAGAAAGGCATTAACTCTTGGAGACCAAGACTATGCTTAAGGGGGACTTCAGGCAGACTGTTCAAAGAGAGAAAAGAACTTCTAGCATAGAGTTGGTGTTACCCCTTTGTCACATGAGTTCTCCAAATGGATACCTCACTACCCTTGGACTTTTAAGACTGAAGTGACTCTCTCTATGGATGCTTCATATATTTGTAGGAGAGTACAGTCCATGTATTGGAGGTAGGGTTTTATACCAAATGTTCTCATTTTACCTTCTCAGTAAATACCTTCTTTAAAAGATAACTGCCCACTAGCAAAGGGACACCCACCAGAAGAGTCTTGTATTAGAAAAATTATCATAGAATTGCCCTTAAAACATGAGAGTAGTTGGAGTATCCCTATGGGGACACAACCTAATTGTGATGGCAACTTATGGTCAGTTAACTCACAGAGAGAGGTTGCTAAAAATTTTTAGATTGTTAGAGCTGAAAGGAATCTTAAGGATGATCTAGTCTATTTTTATTATTTTACAGATGAAGTCTATTGATGTAAAGTGATTCAGCCAAGATCACACAGGTAGTAAAGAATGCCAAGGATGTTAGCCTGGTTGATATCTGAATTCATTTCAATTCTAACATGATATGATCCTAGCAATTAGATCTTCAGCAACTGAGGAACTGTTCTTTCCAATTAAAAAAAAAACTATTATCACATAATCAGTATCAAATCTTGGTGGTCTGTCTTAGCACTGCATTTGAAACCTCCATACCTGATGATCTCCACCTGGGCCATTCTATAACATGAACCTGCTGACTGTTCAAATAATTACAGGTAGGGGTGTGCTGGAGCCAGCTCTTAACATCTCTTAAAGTTTCAGCGTGAAGATTTATACTTCAGAAATTTGAAAATGCTACAAACCAGGGCTTGATGCATTGTTTTGTTGATTTCTCTAAACATTTATCTTTTTTTGGGAAGGGGAAGAATGGAGGGAGACTGGGCAGAGTCATTTGTTGGACATTAAACAGGACACCACTGAGTACAAAGTATTAGATCCTGACTGGCCTTACCTTTTGGCAGAGAGAGGTAGTGAACTCCAGAAAACTTCCTTTCCCTATATAAATCTTCCACTTGCTCTGAAATTCTTTCCAGAAAGGATGGAGTTTTGCATTTCTTAAGCACCTACAGTACTTACTAGTACAGTGTCAGTCACTGTTCTAAGCTCTGGAAATGCAAAGAAATGCATTAACAACCCCTATCCTCAAGGAGTTCACAACTGAAGGGTGAAGACAACAAACAAATAATTATATCTGAAACTATGTCCAGAACTATGTCTTCATAGGGTTGTTGTAAGGATCAAATGAGATAACATGTGTAATGTGCGTTAGAAGACTGAAAGTGTTATACAAATGTTAGCCCTTATTGTTACACACATGCATAACTGAATTGAATTAAATCCAATCAAATATACAAATCATGAATTTGTGTGTGTGTGAGAGAGAAAGAGAAATAGAAAAAGAAAGAGAGAAAAAGAGAGAGAGAGAGAGAGAGAGAGAGAGATCAAAACATAACATACAATATAGGCCTTCAATGTATGGCATTGTGCATTGACAGTATTATTATATGACAGTCTAAATCTTTCCATATCTCTTGCATCCATACACTCTTCACTATTTATACACCACCTTAGTCGAGGACCTCATTACTTCTCTCCTTGACCACTGATTGAAGTGGTATGTTCCAAACTGATCTCCCTGCCTCAATTCTCTTTTCCACTCTAATCCCTTTTCAACAAAGTTGCCAAAATAATTTTCCTAATTGTAGCTCTGACCATGTCACTCTTCTACTCAATAAGCTCAAGTGGCTCCCTATTGCCTCTAGGATAAAACACAAACTCTTCTATTTGTTTTTTGAAGGCCTTCATAACCTGACTCTGGCCTACATTTCCAGCCTCAGTATACATTAGGGCCCTTCCCATTTTCTATAGGATAGACAAACTGGCCTTCCACGTGTATTCCACACACTGCACATGGTCTCCTTTCTGCCTTTTGCATTGACCTAGAATGAACTCCTTCCTAATCCCTTCCTTAGAGGATTCTTCACATATTGCAGCATTTAACTCGACTACCATCTCTATATGGAGCCTTTCCTGGTCTTCTTAACTGTTAGTACTTTATTCTCTAAACTGCCTGTATTTATTCTGCATGTACTTATTTTTGCTTATATTGTCTTATCTGATGAGTCCTTTGAAACCAGAGACTTTCATTTGGGAGAATCTATCTCTAGAGGCTAATACTGTGACTAGCATGCAGGAGCCACTTAATCTATGTTATGAATTGCTTTGGCTCATGTATAATAATATCCATTCTTGATTAACATATGATTACAAAAGCTATCACTTCAGTATCACTTATAATTGTATTTAAGTGAACACTATAAATCTATATACATTTGGAAAATAGGGATCCAAGTATGTGAAGATATTTTATTCAGACTATAGAAAGAATGTGACCTTATTTGTTATGGAGACATTTAATGAGACTTCTGGTGCCGTGTTTGAGCTGTCCAAGTTTGGAAACCAGGAGCACATATGGATTAGTGGAGCCCTTCCAATAACTTGTAACCCCCTAGGGAACTGTGACCCACAGGTTGGGAAGCACTCTTCTAATATATACTAGTGGAATATATTTATTTTATGTTTTCATTAGAATTGTTTATGATTTCATTCCCTCAAAGAGCTGGAGGCAGTCATTTAAACATCAAAGTTAATTGAAATGAGATAGCTAGGTATGCAATAATTTCTTGTGGTATATACAAAAAGCCTGAATAGGACAACAAGTGGGAAGAGAACCAAAGTGATGCCTTTTCCTTTGACCACCCAATCTCTCCCCCCATAACCCCAATCGTACATCTTATCAAAGTCCAAATGTTAAGTTGGGGGTGAGAATGGATGAATATGGTTTGATCCAGAATGAGTTTTAAAACAACTCTTGTCCAACGCTGAATATCTTCTATGAAACATTCATTTGGCCAGCAAAAACATTCCCTAGAAACATTCACTAGGTTTCTTCTTTGAAACATTAATTTATCTGACAACGGATGTCTTCTTTGACCCAGGTGTACTCCCAACTTTCCAGCCACAAGCGTACTATAGGAACAATTGCAAAAACACTACACCAACCATCTAATGAATCATTGCCTTTGCATGTAAATATATATGTGTGTGTATCTATACAAGCATACATATATGTATTAATGTGTGCATGAGTACATTCATACATACACATATGTATGTGTATATCTATCTATCTCCAGATAGAAAGACGTGGAATTCCCAATTGCTGAGAGCACCTGTATGGGACACAGAGTATGAAGAATTAAGAATTAGAATTATCAGCAGACTGAATGGAATATAAGCATGGATTAAAGAATGGCTCAGTCTGCATTAACTGGGAAAATGGAAGAAATAGAGAGAATAAGGGAATTTGCCTTCCTCTGGATAAAAGTTTTTCTTAACTCATTGTAAAATGGTTATAGAGACAAAAAGTTGGCCTATAAGATGGTGTAATCATGAGGCTACATTCTGCCCAGAATGGGCCTTGATGAGCTAATTGTCTCACTCAGGCCACCCCCACAGGCAACACTTCATGCTAACAAGCTTCCAGTAATATTTATCTGATTTCTGATTTCTTCTGAGCTTTGAGGTTTGATTTTTTCTTTCCATTTCAAACGGTTTACTTTAAAAAAAAACTATGTAATAAATACTATACATTGTTTTCAAAACTACCCAATTTTTCTGTTTCCTTCCAAGTATTCTTTTGTTCTCTGCTATGTCCTTTTTATTTTTTTCACTCTCTCTCCTCACTCCACCATATGCATGCATACACACACACACACACACACACACACACACATACACACACACACACACACACACACACACACACACACACACACGAAAGACCATACTGTGAATATTTCTGTCAGTTTTTTATCTGGAAGTACACAGCATCTTCCTTCATAGGTCCAAGTCTTTCCAGGTTTTTTCTAAACTAACCAGCTGATCATTTCTTATACCACAGCAGCATCCCTTTGCAAACATATACCACAATTTGTTTAGCCATTCCTCAACTGAAAGACATCTATCATCCTAGCCAATCTGATAGTTGTGAAATGTGTTGACCTGAAAGTTTGGTTAAAGGAGGCAAACAGGCTAGGTGGTTTATAAATTTGTAATGTTTATTCCCTTAAAGCTAGCAGACACGTATTGCAAATATTGCAAGGAGCCAAAACAAAAGTTCTGTCTGATAAAAAAAATGACCAGCTTTAAATATGTTTTACAACAATCCCAACTCAGGGTCTCTATGTCACTCAAATTTATGCTTTCCATATATGCTTAACCGTATTATGAGAAAAGAATTTTCTTAATTGAATAGGTAGTAAATACAATAAGATAAGAGAGATGACAAAGTGTCAGTTGAAACATGACCCAGGATATCTGTGTTTTCTTTACCATTGATGTGACATAACATAAGTCCATAAAATATTAACATAAGAAAAAGCCCCATTATTCAACGTAGGGACTTGGGTTAAGGGTCTCATCCTTGACAGCCATAAACAGAGAAAAAAAATAACCGCAAGTCAGCCCCATCTGGCATTGCGGACATAGGGATGGGCATTCTCTGAGTTTACTTATGTATTTTTTAGGTCCAGGCTCTTCTTCTGGTTAATTAGTTCAGGCTCTCTTCCTTATTGGGGTTCAAATGATCTGAAATGATTATCAGATGATATCACAAAATTATTTTAATTTGTATTTCTACAAACAATAATGATTTAGAACATTTTTTCATATGATTATGAATAGTTTCAATTTCGTCATTGAAAAATTTCCTATTTATCACCTTGGACCATTTATCACCTGGAGTACAACTTGTATTCTTATAGAGTTAACAAAGTCCTTGCCTAATTACATAATATGCTCTATGTTAATGGGATATTTTGGGGATGGGGTAAAGAATCCCATTCCGGTGCTCATTTCTTTTCATCCTGGTAAAGCATGTTTTTGTTTAAATATGATTGAGAGATAATGATCACCCTTTGCTGCCTAACACCAAAGAATGATGGGAAATTCAAGGTTGGAATAAATGCACCCTGCCAGAGTCGAGGGTAAGAGATTTTGAAGGAGGCGGAGTCAAGAAGCAAATAACACCTTAAAAAATAGACTAATTCAAATCCCAAAAGGGGCCCAAAAAGCCAAGGAGGAGAAGAATGCCTTAAAAAGTCGAATTTCCCAGATGGAAAAAGAATCTCAAAAGCTTTCTGAAGAGAATAATTCCTTCAGAATTAGAGTGGAGCAAATGGAAGCAAATGACTTTATGAGAAATCAAGATACTATTAAACAGTTCCAAACAAATGAAAAAATAGAAGGGAATGTGAAACATTTCCTTCAAAAAACCAGTGACCTGGAAAATAGATCCAGGAGAGACAATTTAAAAATTATTGGACTACCTGAAAGCCATGATCAAAAAAAGAACCTAGAAAGCATCCTTCAAGAAATTCTCAAGGAAAAATGCTCTAATATTTTAGAACCAGAGGGCAAAACAGAACTTCAAAGAATTCACCGATCACCTCTTAAAAAAGATCACAAAAAGAAAACTCCTAGGAATGTTATAGCCAGGTTCTGGAGTTCCCAAATCAAGGAGAAAATATTACAGGTTACAAAGAAGAAACAATTTGAATACTGTGGAACCACAATCAGTATAACACAGGATCTAGCAGCTTCTACATTAAGCCACCGAAGGGCCTGGAATATGATATCCTGGAGATCAAGGAAGCTAAGACTAAAACCAAGAATCACCTACGCAGCAAAATTGAGTATGATGTTCCAGAGGAAAATATGGTCATTCAAAAAGGTGGAGGTCTTTCAAGCATTCTTGATGAAAAAACCAGAACTGAATAGAAAGTTTGACATTCAAATACAAGAAGCATAAAAAGATAAACATAGAAAAGAATTCATAAGGAACTTATCAAAGTTGAACTATTTATATGCCAACATGGAAAAATGATAATTATAACTTATGAAACTTTTCTTAGTATGAGGATAGTTGAAGGGAATATAAATGTATACATACACATAGGTCTATATAGGAGGGTATATATGCATATGAATACATATGTGAGTGTGTGTATATATGTGTACATAGACAGAGGGCTCAGAATCAATTGAATAGG
>CM053590.1:201269050-201292666 GCA_028646515.1 Pseudochirops corinnae | reverse complement strand
CTGGGTTGGCTTTGACTTTCTGGTTTGGGGACTCCGTTTTCTGGCATTTAAATGAATGCACTATCTATATTTCTTATGAAAGAAAGAGAGAGCCTGTTCCATTTTGTGATTAATAACTATATCAGCATATTTATAGTTACTGTAGGCATTGTGAATGCGGCATTGCTGATACACATGTTTGAAGAAATATTCTTTTATTCTAATTGATTTTGTCCAGAGGTTAGAGCCTGGTAGAGGGAATAGTACTTATAACAGGTTCATTAGTAGTACTAACAAGAAGTAAGGCATAGACCGAATTGAGTAATTTAAAGTTCATCAAAGAATATTATCATTTCTGTGATGTTAGTGAAGGTAGTGAGTTCTTAGTCCAGTCGTGTTGAATGGTAACATGGGAAACTAGTTTTTTTTTCCTTCCTCTCTCTGTCCTCCCACCCCCCTCCACCCAGTGAATAGGAATGGCTCCAAAATGCTTTTTAACATCTTAGAAGGTAGTCAAAGAACTCCAAAGGACCCATCTTATTTCCTAAGAAGAGCTCTAAGGAAAAATGTTAGAAGAAATCTGCACATGAGAAAAAATGTTCATACCATTGCTAGAATTGGAAGTTGAGGCTCCTCTAGGCACTGTAGATCCCTGCAGCATGAAGGTAGGCTCTTGTGTAAAGTCCTTTTTTTTTTTTTTGAGCCGCTGCAATGCTGATATTTGCCATGAAGGATAGAACAAGAAGACTTATCTTTTTGAGATTAGGGAAGTCTGAGTTTTTACTGTTAATGCTATTTCAATTTCAGAGAAATTGATTTAGTGACACAGATTTTGGAATCCTTGTGTCTTGGTGTTCAATTGGAAGCAGCTTACTTTAGAACTTTTATTCTTGTGTAAGAGGTTGATTGGGGCATTCCTCAAGCAACTTGATGAGAGTATAGGGAGGTTCATCTCACTGTAATGGCTATGGACAAATCAATTTGACAGTCTCATTGGCTTGACTTTTCTGGGTTGAGCTATCATAGTCAGAGCCACTATTTTGCATATATTCTATAAGAAAGAGTTGTTAGACTTGTGGAAATTTTTTCCTTGTCTTTTTGGAGAGAGTCTGAGAGAGACAGAGAGAGAGAGACAGAGACAGAGAGACAGAGAAAGAGAGAGACAGAGAGAGAAAGACAGAGACAGAGAGAGAAAGACAGAGAAAGAGAGAGTTAGAGAGACAGAGAGAAAGAAAGGGAGCAATGGGGCTATGGACCTGGGAATTGAGGTGAGGTGTCTTCAAATAGCCAGATCTGGAAACAATGAAGTGGTACAGTGGATAGAGTACTGGTCCTAGAGTCAGGACGAGCTAGGTGAAATTCCACCTCAGACATTTATTGTGTGAACTTAAAGCAAAGTTGTTGATTTCTGCCTGCCTCAGTTTCCTCATCTACAAAATGATGAATCATTGTGAGGATAAAAAGAAATGATGTTCAGAAAGTGCTTAGCATTGTGCCTGACACATAGTAGACATTTAATAAATTCCTATTTCATTACTTCCTTTCTTCTTCCCTTCCCTTACCCCATTTGGGGATCTGATTAAAGCTGCTGGGAGTATGCTCTCACTCATATGGAAAAAAATCCAGGTCCTCAGCAATCCAGCCTCTTAGAAAATGTCAAGTTACTAGAAAGTTAGGGGAATCAGCTTCCTAGAGAGAGAAGAGAGAGTTCCTAGGCAGTGACAGATACTAGGGGGAAAGAATATTGTAGGTAGTGAGTGACCCTGACTAGAAGCAAAGGAGGGACCAAGTCATGATAGAGGGGAGCAAAAACCTGGACATTGCCCTCCACTTCTATTTTGAATTATCCATATGATACATGTTGCATGGGGAAAGATGTTGCTTCCCTATCAATAATATGATGTTTATTTCTTTCTAGGAGGAGCTCATCTCTGACTTAGACCATACCATAAGAATGAAGAAGGCCTATGTAGATATCTGGGATGAACAGTGGATTCACCAGAAGGCTGTAGGGGAGGAGAATGGTCTCCATAGCAACCCTAAGATCATTTTTCTTTAAAGGGAGTCCAAAACCCAGAATAGCAGTTTGAAACTGAAGAAGTCCATAAGTCCCTGGAGAACACTTAGCAAAAAAGAAGAGAATCATATCAGTTATTTATGGGCTACTAGGGATCTTTTGTGTGTTTTGAAAAACAAAAACAAAAACAAAAAAAACCCCAAACAACAAACCAAAGTCTGTGGGCTGAAACAAAGGCTGTCCAGTGCCAATATGCTTTATTGACTTTAATTCTTGCATAATTGTAGTAGTCTCTCATGGTATCTATTGAAACCTGGACATGAGCTATATTCTGGAGTTTCCCAGAGGAAACTCTGCATTAGGGGAGGGGGGGGGAATGAGCCAAAGAAAGTGACACTATTTTTGGAGAGTCCCACATCCTGATTTGAGCCCAATTTGTGTAAACTCAGAACCTGGGATTCAGAGGAAACTGCATTACAAATTATTCACTTCAAAATGAAAAATTCTTAAAAATTCAATAAATATAAAAATAGTAATGATGAAGTTATATTGGGAAAAGGAAACAATTCAACAATTATGCCTAAGTGTACAAATTGCAGTCAGTTTCTTATAATGTTAGCTGTTGCCATATTGTCCAATCCAAATTGTGCTGAGTTGGCAAAATATGCAGGTTATCTTCGGTGTAGATGGGGTTTCTTTGAGGCTGTAAATTCTATATTCTGTCCTAATCATTTATAACTTTTCTATGTATTTTGGAGGATAGTGGTGAATTAAAATATACTCACTCAGGATATTATTGATTTTAATGAGGCAGAAAAATGTCACCATTTCAACGGGCAATAGGTTTTGTTCATAACAGGTAGAAGTGAGGAATTATCAGTGAAGAGAAGTGGGGTAATCTGCATTGCTGGTGTAGTATTTATCTAACTGTGGCCATCATGAGTTTAGACTTGGAAGCATGACCTGAGTTTTCTTCCAATTCTATAGCATGTATTTGGGGAACAGTTTTCTAGTTCTTGTGGAAAGACACTGTATTAGACTCCATTTTAAGGGAAGACTGATGTGCTTCAGTTTTTTAAAGGTCACTATACAATGTCTTGAAATATGTTGATTTTCTTTACCATGTAAAGTGGAGTGAATAATTAGGTGATTAATTTAAGCAATAGAGACATTGACATTCCCCAACATTTTCCCAGTGATATGGCTATAATTCTTGGAGCATCACAATTGCAGGTCACTCAAAGGGCACAGTGAGTATCAATAAATTGCAGCATATTGCCAATGAAAAAATGTGTGCAAGAAGTAATATAAAAGATATCATCAAAGAAATGTATGATATGAAAAAGGAAAGGATTAGTCACATAGTGAGAGAGGGAATAACAAAGAGAAAGCTTAGAGGATGCAGTGATGCTCATAATGTGATATCTAGAGGAACAGCCTGGCTCATTCAGTGGGTGCCTGTTTAGGGTGTGTATAGGATGAGAAAGCTCAGGTGGGTAATGACCTACACCATTGAAGGGAGGATTCATATTAATAAGACCATCGATTCATTGATTAATTGAGGTATAAAACAGCTGATATAGATACTTCAGGTTCCAAATTAGATTGGAGGGGTGGTGGTTGTTGGGGGATCATTATTATATGATTGATAATTACATTGTTGCCTGGATAATTATAATATGTCCCCTTTATTTTGTGAATATTGGTTTTATTCTTATTAACTTATTCATTAATTTTTTTCAAGAATTATTTCCAGCGTATTCACTTTGTTCCCCAACATAATATATTCCATGATGCCTGACATTTTGCATTTGATATTTTGTGGGACAAAACAATGTGCTTTCTCAGTCTTGGTTCAATCTGATCTGGTGCAAATGCAATATTCAGAGTTATGGCATTTGAAGCAGGTTTGTGCTTTTTACTAAGATAGAGATTAAAAAAATACGTATTGAATTCAATTTCCAGTTGTTTTCAAAGTTCCATTAAAAAAACAACAACCTGACTGAAAGTTATCTTAATCCCCTCCCCCTTTGACTTTGAGAATCTCTCAAAGGGTAGGGAGAAATGGCAGCCCCTCATACTGTCCTGTGGGAGGATCACAGAATCATAAATTAAGAATAAGAAAGGACCTTAGAAGTCATGGAGTCCAATGCCTTCATTTTGTATATGAAAACATTCAGGTACACAGCAGGTAAATGCTTGTTCAGGAACACACCGCTAATAGGTGCCTAAAACCAGCATTCTGTCTACTATAAAGCAGTTACTGCCTCTCTATGAACTGATACAGAATGAGGTAAGCAGAACAGGAAAATAATACATACCCAACTATACTAGCATAAAGAGAAAAACAAAACAAAACACAATAAAAACTATTCAAACTAAAATCATATGATTCTAATCACTAAGAAGTTTGGCTCTGGAGAATAATTCTCAGCATAGGCATAGATCGTAAGTGGAGAGTAATGCATTCACCATCAGCATCTGTAAGTGTGTTAAATGACTACTGAACTACTTTTTTCTTTTTCTTTTTCTTTTTTGTTATAAGTTAAGTCACTAGGGAGGTGAGGGAGAAGGGAATACACATGTACATATTTATGGATGTGTATGTACATATAGTGTATATATATATGTAGTATATATTTATGTACTTACCATACATAGTAATATGTAACTAACTATATTACTAACTTACTAACTATATATTTTCCCTTGAAGGGCTTTTGGAGAATGTTCAGATAACCTGTTATGGAGGCACCTGGGTCCTCTTTTATGGGATGGAGTAGCCTCCATTGATTGGTGGCCTGCACCTTTAAAACTGGTGAGACTGCATCATTCGTTTGTTTGTTCTGCCACTTCTTTTTCCCTTCATGTATTCTATGCTACTTCTTTCTACTGAATACAGGTTAAAATATCAGTTCACACACAATGAAGGCACTATGAACTGAAGCATTAAGAAAGTAATGGCTTTTCTTCCCCTACTCCCTTTCTTTTGCCCCAGTTTTGAGAAATGAGCCTGAGGGAGTTTGTTTCTTTTCCATGCTGTTTGTCCTTTGAGGTTTTAGATACCAGAAGAGATCCTCAGGGATCTGGAGCTTGAGCCATGCTGACCTTGGAGCCCATATTGACTGGCATGGAAGCCCTGAAAAGCCAGAGTTTCTTGAAACCTACCCCAAAGTGAGTTTTGGATGTGGAACTAGTACTGTGTTTCATGGGAACCAAGCTAAGCAATGAAACTAATGTCTTCCTCCCAAGAATGAAGTGACAGAGGAGCAGAGGAGAATTATACCTTCTACATGTTGAACAGTTAAATTTGTATATTTGTGATACACTTTTTGAAATAAATATTTCAGTATAAAAGCTAACTTTAGTGTTTGTGGCTAATGGAACTGAGGTGCAGGGGGATTGCCCTTACAATTGAGGGAACTGCATCAAACAGTGTCATGGAATCAGTCATAGACTGATTATTTGTATATAAATGAAGATGATTTAAAAAGAAAATTTCAATTTTCTTTGCTTAAGGAACACTAGATTTGGACTCAACGGACTTGTATTAGGATATCAGAGATTTTACTTACCGCCTTGGACAAAACAAGAGCAACAACATCAACAAGAATAAATGTTTATTAAGTGCTTGCTATGTGTCAGATTCTATACTAAGAATTGAAATTGCAAATAAAAGCAGAAAGAAATACAGTCTCATCATTCAAGGAGCTTATATTCAATGGAGGAAGATAACACATAAAAGAAAAAGGGGGAAGTTGAGGAATGTGGCAGAAAGAGATAAAGGTATCTGCCTGTTCACAAGGGCACTGTAGAGAAAGCTCAAGAGGAGAAACAGGAGTACAGCATGAAGTGGCATAAAGACATTAGTGGCTTAGGCATCTTCTTTTAAAAAAATCCAGGAAGTTCTGGGAGGAACCAATCAGAGAGAGGGGATGTCATTGAACCTCTCTGGATTTTGTTTCCTCATCTGTGGAATGAGAAAACTAGACTAAATGAATTTTAATGTCCTTTTCCCATCTAAATTCCAGGATCAGAAGTAGGAGTCAGTTCCAAGCATGAGCAGCTTTTCAGAAGAATCCTGCTGTGAACAGCTTTTAAGGTTCTGATTACACAGTATAATGAACACTCTATTCCATAACAATTCAAAACAAAACATTCACAATGTTACAACTTATCACAGAAAATGACCACATAGTTTCCACTATGGTGGTCAGAAAGTTTTCAACAAAGAATAATCATTTAGTAACTCAATCATTCAATCATCCTTATGGAGGTTTGCCTTCTCAAGAAACACAAGTACAATAGTCAAAGTTCTCCACTCATGGGGCACAGTAAGTTAACTCAATCACTCACTCAGTCATCAATTGCTAAGTACAATCATTTACTCAATCATTTAATCAACTCAATAATTCAATCATCTTTCATCATTCACTATTCTAATCATCAGAAAATACATAGACCCTCTACCTCTAGGTCACTAGTAAATTTACAATTTCTCAGTCAGTGCACAGTATCCAAGTAAAGTTTTCTTTCAGCTTGACCTGGGGTGGACTCTCTTATTCCCTGGATCCCCTTCCATGGTCCCAGATCCTACCTGGATTCACCAAACTGTCACCTGGGTTCAAAGGCAGACAGCTCCCAGGTCCTTGTCCAGCTCTCTGCAGTTCCTGCTCCACATCGGAGCTCACGGTGTCCAGTCCATCTCAAATCCTTCACAGTCTCTGTTCCTGGGAAGACAAGGCTTAACAAAGGCACTAACAGGTTCATACAAAGTTCCAGCATCACAGTCATGCTTCTTCAGTCTTCTGCAGCTCCACCTGGCCCTTGGAAATCCTCAGCAGCCTCTTCGGCAGCTCTGGCTAGCCCTCAGTTCTGACTGGCCCTCTGAAATCCTTAGCACCTATGGCTGGCCCTCATTCAGCAGAAATTTCAGCTGGTTCCCAGAATCAAAATCACCATCCAGGTTCTCCAAATCAAAATCATTCTCTCTACCCTCTGGGGCCTTTTGTCTTCAGCCTCCCTGGCAGCAGCAGCTTCTGCCTCCATGGAGCTTGCTCCAAGAAGATCTGACTCTCCCTCTCTGAGACTTTTTCTTATGTACAATATTGGCCCTCCCTGTTCAGCCCCTTCCTGTTACATCAGCAACGGGCGACAGGGGTTCATACCTTCTGTTTCTTTAATAGAGGCTTAATCTGAACTAGGTGCTAAGTACCTCTTAGTTTAGCAATACAAAAGGAACTTCAAATCTCATTACTGTTTCAGAAAACTAGACTAAATGAACTTGAATGTCCTTTTCACATCTAAATTCTAGGATCAGAAGTAGGAGTCAATTTCATGACTAAGTAATTGTGGGGACCCAGGTTTTCTCAATAATTAACAAAAAAGAAAAATTGAAATTTTTAATCTAAACTTCTTGTTTGGTTGTTGTTGATGCTAGTTAATATTTATGTATTGCTACAAAAACTGTCATTGATGAAATGGCTATCAACTTTGTTAAAGAGTCATAGAAATTTAGAAGAGGAAAGGGTCCATGCTGATTTTAATTCTTTGATAGACAACTGAAAGGACTATAGATCAACATATGTATGACATTGTACAACCTTGTCATTTTCATCTGAGTATTAAAGGAACATTTATTCTGATCAGCTCAATTACCCTAATTGAAATAGGTAAACTCTGACATTCAAATACTGTTCTACACACAAAAATTATTTCCATCCATGAACCTTTATTGTATTGTTACAAAAGTATGTCATAGACATAATCATTACCCATAATACATCTTGAAAGTCCATTTTTCCCTCCTCTAAAGAACAGTACCTCTGTCACTGAAAAGCAACAGCAGAAACCCACGATTTAATAATACTTTCTGGTTTTTTTTTTTTCCTTACTCTGCTATTTTTCTCTATCAGTGACACCTCACACATCTACTGGCATCTATGCTCTCCTGCTGTGGGGAAGAATAGTAATTACATCTAATTAGAAAAGATGAAAATTCGATGACTCACAAAAACAGTTAAACTTGATTATATTTCATATAAGACACAAATCCCAAACCTATATTTTATACTTGGAATTAGTTTACAACCTGATCAGCAACTAAATGACCATGAAGCGAGTGTTCATCATAGTGTCTGTTTCTTTCCCTGAGTAGGTTTTGCTTTCCATTTCTCAGCCTTGTCAAGAAAGACATACCTTCCCTTAACTCAAGTAGGAAGGCCGCTTAAGTTTTTTAATCTTAGTTGGCTTTGCTATCTATTAGGCTCATCTTTCTAAACATACTGTATTATAATGACAGATGAAAAAACATCAAAGATGTGATATTTTCTTTGAAATTTATACTTTATTAGATATTATGAATAGAATATTTCAGAATTTTTATACTTATTACCTTTTCTAGGTTTTTAATAAGAGCTAAAATGCAATCTAGAAACTATTGCTTTTTTAATACAATGAGAATTTTCACATCATGGTCACAGCATGAATGTCCATTTCCACTATAGACCAGTTCACAAAGACACTTCCTGCATGCAGTCTGTGCACTCTAACATATGCAGTTTTATAGTAGAGCATAGGGAGACATTAGACACAAATAGATCTGTGCAGTAAACACATGTGGGCATTAGGGATTCTCTAGATGGGAAGAGGAAAAGGAGCCCACATAAGAACATCACATGGGTTGAATTTTAATTCTTGGATGCAGAATAAATAGAATCCTATCTATCTATCCATCCATCCATCCATCTATCTATCTATCTATCTATCTGTCTGTCTGTCTACCTAATATCCTTCATAACCGTCAATCTGTGTTTACTTGTTCTTTATCTTCATTCAGAAATGATAATATATGGGATATACTACTTTATTATGCTGTATGTAATACTTAACATTCCCCCATTGAGATAAACATAAATACATATACACATACACACACACACACATATATATACACATTGATATGTATATATGTGTGTATACACATACACATACATGTATGGTGGCATGTTACTGTGCTTATGTTTGTTTTACATTCATCTAATTAAAGACCATGTATTCCAAAATGGCACTTAAAAATGCTCAGTGATCACTTGATTCTGACCCAAGCCTTGGGCTTAGAATGGACACTGTCCCAGTTATCTATGAGTCAGATGCTGCCTTGTGGAGGATGCCTTCTTTGATTAGACAGGTGGTAGATGTGAGTCAGGTCTGCAGTCATGGTAACAGTGAGAACAAACAACAAAGAAGAGCAAACACCATGTAAATCTCTTCAATGGGAAAGCATTTCTATGTACTATTTTCACGGTACAATCAATGAAAACATGTTAGTGAAATTTGTGTTCATTGAAAATCAGAGGAAAACAGGAAGAGTAAATATATATTAAATAGCTGCATTCAAAGATCCAATAGCCCTCTGTAAATGTTTCTGTGCTCTGAGGATGATCAGTACATACACATAGGAACATTTTAGCGCTGGAAGGATATGGTATTTTTTTTTTAACCCCAAATAGTTCATTTTCTGGAACATTCACATACTTATATCCACATTGATTGGTACTTCAGTATTTAATTTCATTGTCAAAAAATCCATTGAGAATGGAAACTTATGCTGGAACTAATTTTGATCAACAAGGGAGGAACTAGATTGAAGTAGAAATAACAGGAATGTTATGGTCAGGTAATCAGTCTATCATGGAAAGTGTAATATAGAATGAAAGAAAATCCAAGAATAATCTGACATATTCCTTACATTTGGGGCAAAAATACTCAACATTCAATTAATTTATAGAAAGAATTAGTAGGTTCTAAGGAGCAAATATTTTTCAGGGGAAGTTGGCCAAAGAATGTTACTCTCTTAATGAAATTTTGAAAACACGAGCAGATATTATTCTAAGACAGGTAGGTTTTCTAAGAGAAAGATATAGAAACTCATCATATAGAAAACTCATAAATAAACTCAGATTTAAACAAGACATATGTAAGAATCATCTCCTTGAACTCTCTGGAGCCCATACTCAGTTCATGTAAAGAATATTATATAATTATAATGAAGATTCAATGCTCAGACCTCCACCACTGCCTTCTTGATTCACATGAATCAGTCCCCTGAAAAATTCAACAACGAGCAAAATAGTATTTTAAGCTGAAATAGCAAGGTCATTCACAGCAAGAAACAGACAAGGCCATTCTCAAGACCTCTACACACCCCTCCCCCACACAGATACGCACAATCTATTCAATCTCCCAAGTGATGATAAAAGGGCTACTTTCTTGTCAAAACTTATGAAACCAAAAGGCAAAACTGGAATTTGCATGCTACATGGCTATCTCTGCCACTGCTTGACACTGAATTTTGCCTTTCCCTTTCCTTCTGGGTTTCCAGATAACTTGAATCAATTTTCCAGCTTCCTTATTGTCAGTTTTGAGTCCAAACACACTGTGTGTGTAATTTCAATGCCAATATCTCCTGTTCTCACAGACTCTATCTCTAGTTTCCCTCTCCCATCCCCTTTCTTCACTTCTCTCCATATGACCTCAAGGGCCAGCATGCAGAATTTAGTTTAAATCCACAGGGTTATCACAAAGTCTTTACTTTCCTCCCTTTGGCTCTCCTCTTTTCCTGCTTCTTCTTTTTTCTTTTTAAACCACATCTACTCTGCCACAGTTACTGCAAGGGACAAGTTTCACTGGATTCTGGATACATTGGACTCTCTGGATTGTCCTTCTTGATTACAAATTTGACTCCTCTGAAGAACACCACCACATCTTTCCTCTCCATTATTGGTGCTGAAGTCGCATAGGAGTCCTCCTTCAAGGGCAAAGGACTATTACTTCATTTCATATGTATGGAAGAGGCAAGCAACTAAGAATGAATATAAAAGGATCCTGTGAGAATTAATTTTAGGATGAGAATGGTGGTCTAAAACCCAGAAAGCTGAGATTAGTGAAGTAAGGGTTACAAAACAAGATTATCTATTTGGTTTTCTGGATTTCCTGGTCTCCAGAAACTCATCATCCTGCAATATGAAATCAACTTTAAAACTTCCACTTCCACAGGACTCCCTTCCCTAAGGTCTCTTCTTTTCCCTTAGATTGGAGAGGATGAAGGATGGACATTGGAGACCTCTTCCTTGAATCCTTCACCATACAAGAAAAGCTCTCTGGGAATTTACCTCATCATTTCCTACCTTAATGCTTCCCTGGATCTTATAATCTCCAGGAACTCATTATTCTGCAAAATGAAATCAACTTTAAGCCTCTTAACTCTTCAGATCATAGGACTGTAGAACTTCATCATTTGCTACACCTACCTGGGAACCTCTCCCCGTCTTTTGAGGTTCTTTTTGTATATTATGTTCCCCCATTTGAAAGTGAATTTTTTTCTTTAAAAAATTATTTATTTTTAGTTTTCACCATATATTTCCACAAAAATTTGAGTTATAATTTTCCCCCTGTATTTCCCCTACCCCTACCCCCAAATAGCAAGCCTACTGAATACCCCTTCCCCCAATCTGTTCTCTCTTATATCCTCCCTCACCCCCCCCCCCCCAACTTTTTACTAGGGCAAGATGGAGTTCTATACCACAGTGTCTGTATATCTTATTTCCCCGTTGCATGTAAAAAAATTTAACTTTTATTTTTAAAACTTTGAGTTCCAGACATTTTTCCTTCTTCCCTCCTGACCCACCCCCAGTGGGAAGATAAACAATTCAATATAGGTTATACATATGTACTTACCCAAATCATTTCCATAATTGTTATATTGTGAAAGACTAATTATATTTCCCTCCATCCTATCCCACCCCCCCCACTTATTCTATTTTCTCCTTTGACCCTATCCCTTTTAAAAAAATATTTGCTTCTAACTACCCTCTCCCCTAGTTCCCCCCCTATTTTCCTGTACGATAAGTTAACCAATTGAGTGTGTATGTTATTCCCTCCTTAAGCCAAATTCAAAATGAATAAGATTATCCCATTCCCTTTCACCTTCCTGCTCTTCCCCTCCATTGTAACAGTTTTCTCTGCATCTTTTATACGAGATAATTTACCCTAATCAATCTCTCCTTTTCTCCTTCTCCCAATAAATTCCTTTCTCACCTCTTAATTTTATTTTTTTAGATATCATTCCTTCATATTCAACTCATCCTGTGCCCTCTATGTATACATGAACATACATATGCCCACACTCATATATACATATATATATATATGCATACACACACACCCCATCCTATACATAAATATATATGTATGCATACATATATATTCCCTTCAACTATCCTCATACTGAGAAAGGTCTTATGAGTTACAATGATCATTTTTCCATGTAGGAATGTAAATAGTTCAACTTTAATGAGTTTCTTATGATTTCTTTTTCCTGTTTACCTTCTCATGCTTCTCTTGCTTCTTGTATTTGAAAATCAAATTTTTTGTTCAGCTCTGTTTTTTTTCATCAAGAATGCTTGAAAATCCTCTATTTCATTGAATGACCATATTTCCCCCTGAAGCATTATATTCAATTTTTCTGGTAGGTGATTCTTGGTTTTAATCCTAGCTCCTTTGACCTCCCTAAGATCATATTCCAAGCCCTTTGATCCCTTAAAGTAGAAGCTGCTAGGTCTTGTGTTATCCTGACTGAGTTTCCACAATACTCAAACTTTTTTTTCGTGACTACTTGCAGCATTTTCTTCTTGATCTGGGAACTTTGGAATTTGGCTATAATATTCCTAGGAGTTTTCTTTTTGGGATCTTTTTCAAGAGACAATCAGTGAAATTTTCAAATTCTATTTTGCCCTCTGTTTCTAGACTATCAGGTCAATTTTTCTTGATACTTTCTTGAAAGATGGTGTCTAGGATCTTTTTTTGATCATAGCTTTCAGGTAGTCCAATAATTTTTAAATTTTCTCTCTTGGATCTATTTTCCAGGTTTTTCCAATGAGATATTTCACATTGCCTTCTTTTTTTTTTCATTTGTTTTGATATGTTTTTTAATATCTTGATTTCTTATGAAGTCATTACCTTCCAATTGTTCTGGTCTAATTTTGAAGGAGTTAATCTCTTAAGTGAGTTTTTGAAAATCCTTTTCCATCTGGCAAATTTGGCTTTTTAAAGCATTTTTCTCCTCATTGGCTTTTTGGTTCTCTTTTGCCATTTGAGTTAGTCTTTTTTTTAGGTGTTATTTTCTATGTCCCATCTTGGCTCCACACCACTAAGGTGTTATTTTCTTCAGTATATTTTTGGGTCTCCTTTACGTAATGCCATGTAAAAGCAGCTTCCCAAAAGAATGCTACTGTGAATAGCTTTTAAAGTTCTGATTACACCATATAGTGAACACTTTGTTTATTCCATTACAAATCAAGACAAACATTCACAACAAATCACAATATAATATTCACAACATTACTTCTTATCACAGAAAATCACAATATAGTGTTCACAACAGGTTAACATTAGAATGGCCACATAGTTTTCACTACAGTGGTCACAATATTTAGAACAAAGAACAAAAGAATAATCATCTGATATCCCTAAGGAGATTTGCCTCCTCACTCAGTCATTCAGTCATCTCACAAGACAATAATCAATCTTCCACTCATGGGGCAAGTATAGATTAACTTAATCAGTCACTTATCTAGCAATCAGTCTCTAAGTATCATTAATCACTAAATACAATCATTAGAAAACTACACAAACCCTTCACCCCTAGATCTCTAATAAACTTCAATTTCATCACGCATTCAATACCCAAAGAGAGGCCTTTTCTTCATCTTGATTTGGGGTGGTCTCTCAGATTCCCTGGATCCCCCAGTTCCTCCAGCAGTGCGGCTAGCCCTAGGACCCAGAAGAAATCTCAGCCTTCCAGGCAGCCTTCTTGGCAGCAACTTCAGCCTTCACCAGATTCTGGTCCCATAGAAAACTCCAACTCAGTTCTCAGTCCAATAGTAGCCCAGCTCCTAGATGCTGGAACAATTCTGCTGCCTGCATCAGGAGTAAAATTTCTTGATTCTGACTGCCTCTCTCTCGGGTTCTTCTTATTTATACACACACATACACACACACACACACACACACACACATATTGGCTTCCAGTTTCAGCCAACCCATTCCTCTTATGTCAGCAACAGGAGACAGAGTTCACATCTTCTGTTTAATGGCTAAGTACCTGCTAAATTAATTACTGTTATACTTTACCAAGCTGTTGACTCACTTTTCATGATTTTCTTGCATCATTCTCATTTCTCTTCCTAATTTTTCTTCCACTTCTCTTACTCGATTTTCAAAATCCTTCTTGAGCTCATCCATGGCTTGTAACCAATTCATATTTTTCTTGTAGTCTTTTGATGCAGGAGTTCTGATTTTGCTGTCTTCTCCCCACTCCATGCCTTGATCCTTTTCGTCCCAAAAAAGGGATTCTATACTCTGTTTGTGATTCCTTTTGTGCTCTTTGCCATAGTAGAACTCTGCTTTCTGAGTAGAGAGAGCTTTGTCCCAAATTACTGGGGTTTTTGCAGCTGCCGGAGCTTTTAGGAGGATGCAATCTCTATAGCCTCCACAAGCTCTGGCTTACTGGCCACACACTCCTGGACCACCACCCAAGACCATGATCCAGATCCAAGCAAGTTGAAGCAATAATGATTACTCTCTGAATGGTCTCTTGGTTCCCCTAAGATCTGCAGGCCAGGAGCTCCTGAGGTGGCTATGTGGCAGTGCCTGCACACTGGCCATGCCTCCACCACTTCTCACCCTGGGGGCAGGGGCCAGACCTCATTCTTCTCTCCCCCTCTGTTCCAACAGAGTTCCACACTGACCTTTTACTTTGTCTTTGGTGTTTATTGGTTGAGAAGTCTGGAAGTCACCGCAGCTGCTGGTTATTCACTCTCATGAAGTCTACTCTGGCCACTGCTGTTGGGGCCCATCCTGGGGCCAGAAGTGCGGCTTGGCTCATGGGGGACTGTGGTGGCTTCCAGCGAACTATGATAGACCTTTCTTGTTGGCCTGCTGGGTTGTCTTCAGCAGGAAATTTATTTCTCTCTGTTACTTTGTGTGTTCTATAGCTTTAAAATTTGTTTAGCATCATTTTTTTCAGGTATTGGAATTGTTTGCAGCAGGAACCCACACCAAGTTTGTGCTTGTACTCTGCCATCTTGTCTCTTGAATGTGAACTTCTTGAGGTCAGAGACTATCTTATGCACTTAGCACAGTGACTGGCATATAGTTTAATAAATGTTTATTGACTCTTTTTTTAAAGCTCTGTTCAGTGGAGAAGACCCCTGACAATCATTAGTTGTTAGAGTGATAATAGATAACGTTTAAAAAATACTTAAATGTTATTTTGATTCTCTTTTTTCTTCCAGGTTAGTGAATGTTGGACTGCAAACACTAGAACAATTGTAATTAATATGGAGTCAGTCAAGATAAGTGAGGATACTGTGAGATTATAATTCATATTATTGCTCATATGGTTGTCATTGCTTTTTTTCTTTATCCCTCTGTTAGTCATTATATTAGTGGGAAACTATCTTCATCTCCTACCTTCAGTTTTCCAGTACCCATCCTTCTGAACTTTATTTCACTCACCCATATCCCATTCTTTCCAAGCCCATCACTTTCACTGTGCCCCATGATATTCCCTCTCCATAGTGAAAACCTAGACTTTCATCCTTTACCTATTTCTTTGATATAGCTTTCATCTATTTGCCCTCACTGAGATCTGATTTCACTCAGAAAACATAAGTGTTTCTGGTCATTCTCTCTAGTATTGCCTATAAATTCACTCACTTTATCCTCTTCACAGCTTGGAAACTAGATTATGGAGAGATTGGATCTTTCTATTCCTTAATACCTTTTTAAGGAAACTAGCCTCACGTTGCTTTCATTTTCCTCCATTTCCAATGGACCCTGTAGTTAACTAATTCAACTCTCCTCTTAAATCATTGCTTATGTGTTCTTCCACTGCTCATCTCTTATCAAATCCCAGGCCTAGCCCATTTCCCCATCCATGTCCTTCACTCATATTCATGTATTGATGAATGGAACTAGATAAGGTCATTCAACTAGATATGATACAAATCACTATTGTACAATGATCAGTTGTGAATGACTTAGCTATTCTCAGCAATGCAAGGTTCCAAGATAATTCTGAAGGACTTACCATGAAAACTGTTATCCATCTCCAGAGTCTGAATGCAGATTGAAGAATACTTTCTAAATTTTATTTTTCTTTTTTGCTTGTTTGTTTGGTCTGTGTTCCTGTCACAACATAGCTAATATGGAAATATGTCTTCCATGACTGCATATATATACATATATATATATATATATTTATACACATACATATATGTATACGTATAATGTATATGTATATGTGTGTATATATATATGTATATGTATATGTGTGTGTGTGTATATATATATATATATATAAAATCTATATAATTGCTTACTATCTTAGGGCTGAGGGGAGGGGTGGGAGGTAGGCAGAGAATTTGGAACTCAACATTTGTGAAACAAGTGTTAAACATTGTTTTTTGTGTCTTGGGTAAAAATAAAGTATTATGAATAATAAAAAAATATTGTGTATCTCCTTTGATTTTATTTTTCTTCATATAGATATGTGATGTCCTCTTATCCCTGCTACCACCTTTATTGCTAGCTTTTTAAGGATAAGAACTTTAAGAGTAAAAGCTTAAAAAACATATTTCTCCATTCCCCTTGCCTACCTTGCATAATGCCTAGCACACAGTAAGTGTTTAATAAATGCTTGTTGTAGAATAAATGAAGACCAAGTAATCAAATACCACCTGGGTGGAGGTCAGATCTCTGAACAACTCAGTGGGAACCTTCAGATTCGTTCTGAGAAATTTTTCTACTTCATTGTCCCCCCCCCCCCCCTTCATCCCTGAGGATAAGATTTACTTGTCCCCATAGGTGAAACATTGTAGGGGTACAAAAAGCTGCTCTTTTTGGAAGATGGGAGATATCCTTATCTGTCCAAGACTTTTATTTCAGAGGGTAAAGCCATGACTTCTGAATTAACTGGGAGACTGTTAGGGCATCCTTTGTTTCCTGTGATTTTTTGGGGGTTGGCCTATGGGAAAACTTTTTCAAGGTGATAGTTGATACCAGTGTTCTTATAAAGACAATGCCCTATTTTTACTCAGAGTTCTCCTCCCTTTGATGCCTTATCTTTCCAAGGATAAACCTTGGAAATATAACCCTTTTTCAGAGCTCTATATTTCTCTGTTAGCTAATACACTCAGTGCCCACCAATAGGTAGGTCAATTTCCTCGGAAGAAGGGCAATTTGACCACTAAACTAGAAAGTTAGTTTTCATGAAAACCCATATACAGAATACTTTGAAAATTTATTTTTAACATCTACCTTCTCTCCCTTTCCATCATAGGCACATACTAACTTTTTTGGGGAAAATTTGATTTGAACAGTATTGACTCTACTTAACAAGAAAGTCTTAGCTCTGCTGTCCTGACAGTGAAATTTGTTATGCTCAGCTATGCATAATTTATTACAAGGATTTTGCCTGTTTTTTTGATGGGGGGTTGGGTGGGAGGGAGAGAAAAGAACTTTTGATAATTGAAAAATAAAATGGATAAAAAAGAAAATCTCAACCAAACACAAACTCCTTGCCTATGTTCACATTAATAATAGGAATAAATGAATAGTCATGGGATTAGAGCTATAAGGAACATTAGAGTTCATCTAGACAAATTCCCTTCAGTCACAGATAAAGAAAATGAGACCCAGGGTGGTTAAGTAACTTGCCCAAGGTCACACAATTAGCAAATTGTAGAGTCATGATTGTGACTGTTACTCCAAATCCAACCCAATTTCCACTACACAACATTAACTTCTCACAGATGATGCTCTTTATGTGGTAGCACTGTGACTATTCTAGTATCAAACTTTTCTTTCTGTTTAGTAAAGACTGCAGTGCATTTTTATTACCTGTTAACAATTCAAGCCTACTTTCTGATTACTCAACAGATTTTGTGACTTTAGGCATCTGATGTCTGCTTTAAAAAAAATAGGTAAAATCCATACTACCTACCACTCCAGTAACATTTTATTTGTCTAACTCTGACTCTGTGATACACCACTTGGCTTTTTTATATTTACAAGATTTCAATTTGCTTTATTTGGATGCAGCTTTCTGCCTAGTCTTCCCTTCACACATTTCCCCCCTCCTTTCTCCCTAAGATGCTGGTGCTAATTTGTGTAGCCTCCCTATTCCATGGTTGACAGAGTATCTGCAGTCTCAGCTCTGCTGCATTGCAGTTTTTCAAACATGGCACTTACTGTAGGCAGTAATGCACGGGCTTTTACCCTTTTACTGAAATTTGTGAATGGAAAAAAATGCTAATTGTATCCTCTCTCTAGCCATTAATATACTAAATAGGGAAAATAGAACTCTAACCTTTACATAATGTCATTCTCAGCCCTTATATTATGACTCTCCATTATTTATCAAAGAATGGTAATAACTGAATGTATTTGTTACACATGGAGGCATTTTTGGTAACCAGAACTTTTGTTCCAACTGAACTACAATGTTGAAGGGATGATGACAGCTCAGAAATAAGCCTTTACTGTCAGGTAAGAGGAAATTTTATTAAAGAAAGCTTTGATAAGAAACACTTGTTAATAAATGTCACTAAAGTATTAGCACAGAAGAGCTGGAGAGCTCCCCAGGGTGTAAAGCTCTGTGTTTTTCAGACCAGAGTCACTCTATAGATGAGCCCAGTACAAACTTTATACCTGTGAAAAGTCTCTCCTCTCTTCATTTAATAGGCAAACAGAGAAAACAGGCAGAGGATAATGGGTATGTAGACAAGGAACACTGCACCATTACCCGACTCGTCACTACCAAATGGAATGGTTAGGTGGTTTTCTCTCTGGGGAACTGCTACCAATACAGATTATTTGAGCTGGAAGTTCAATTTTTATTTCTGTTTCAAGAGGTTAAGAAAAATTGGCAGAAGAGACTGATGGCTTTCTGAGTATTTATAAACAGGCTGTCCTGACACTCATGTAATAGGACAAATCTGGGAGCCATAGCAACACCAAGTATAATCACATCCTATGCTGTGCTATTATAATTGAGACCATAGAGAAAATCTGATGAGATGGGCCTAGTAGAATCACAGTTGTCTTTGGAGGGTAGGAATTGCTTTATGAATTTCTGTTCCCTGCAAGTGAATACACACTAGTAGCAATCATGAAGGAAATTACATAGGCCTTTGTAAAATTAGCCAAAAGAAATCCAAAGTCAGTTAGGCACCTGAAACTTTCATCATATTTTGGAGCTTTAGAGAACATTAAATCATATTTTGACAGAATAAAGAGCAAAGCAGTTCTTGAATGGCAATACAGTTTGGGGGAGATAGGCTCTGATGGAACGTAAGTCTTTTTTTTGTTTTTATTTTAAGCACTAGCCAATTAGATATAATTAGACTTTAGGAATGGGTATTTACAGAAGTGGCAAGAACAACTGATACAAAAGCATCTCTACTCCAAAAGTTTGGACAGATGCTGCCATGATTACATTGAGCATCCATGGGAAAGTGGAATCCAGCTTAGGAAACACACATTGTCATGGTCACAGTTCCTGATTGGATGAAAGTCTTTTCTTTCTTTAAAAAAACTACTAAAATTTTAATTTCTGAAATAAAACAAACAAATCCATTACATAGTATAATAAAAAAGATGATTGCATATGAAACTGTAAATCTATTATGAACAACTTGCTATTCCTCTTAAACATATAAAAGTTATCATGTAAATTTCTTTTTTCTTTTTTTGTCTTTTGTCACCCTTCCCCTACTGTAGAGATGGCTACCATTAGACACAAATAGGTATTGTCAACTGGATCAGAACCAGCCTCTAATGTGTGGGTGGCCAGAGCCAAACAAACAGAGTGGGCTAGAGACAAGGGAATCAGGACACAAAAGTTTAATTAATTTCAGAGTGAGGAAAATGATTTATGCATATAGAAATCCTTTCTTCCCCACCTCCACTCCCAAGAAAGATGGCTTAAGGGATTGGGCTACAGGCAAGTTTTATATACATTCTGGGCTAGATCATGATGTCATAATCCTTTTTTGGTCTTGAGTTAATATTCTCACAGACTGTAATGCCAATGTGATAGTCACAATGCCCATGGTAGCTATGAATATGCTATCGTAGTTGTTAACCATGTAAATGTAACAAAATGTAACAAACTCTCCACATGGAGGACAGAACCAAAGCTTTTATTCAAATACCAGAAGGCCAAATCCCAAAATCAGAAAGCCAAATTCATCATAGCAACCAAATTCCTATTACCATTACACGGGCCCTATGGGTACAATATTGTCTCAAGTCTTGGAGGTAGTATCCACTCTGTGGGGCACAGAACCAGAGTTCTGTGATTGGAATAGTAGTGCAGTACCTATCTGTGACAAGGAACAGGGATTATGAATATGTCATGGATGGCCCTGGGGAAAAGGGGGAGCTAAATCACTCAGTGAACAGCTGATGCTAGTCCAAGCCATACAGTTTTCCAGAGGGTGATGTCATTCAGAGTGCAAAGGATTATTGTTATGTCAAGGTCAGGGTACAGATTGCTTATTAGACCTTAGCTCTGGAAAATAGGAAATCTCTAAAATATTTTCAGAGAATGTTTGTGTGTACATACATATATACATAAATGAATGCATACATGAACACATACATATGCACAGCATATCTATACACATGGGTGTATATAGACAGTATACACATACACATATGTACATACATAGACACACATATATGTTCTGAAACAACAATTCTGTGATCTTTTTACTAGATTAGTAGCTTGTAAGACAGGCAGGAACATGAGCTATCCAAAAGTAGAGTTGACAACTGTGATTTGATTGGTCCTAATTGCCCCCAAATATCAGCCTTGCAGGCATTCCATATCCAAAGTTCCTGAAATGCCACTCCTTTGACCACTCCTTTTAGGTGAAGACCCAAACCTTCCAAGATTTATCTAAAAGGATTGCAGCTAGCCAATTCTGTTGATTCATGTAGGCAAAAACAATACCTCTACAAGGAACTTAAAGAGTATTGCCAATGATAATGAAGTCTTGGGCAAGAAATTGAAAAGTATAGGGGCACAGGTTATATTTTCTTAATTGTAGCCTATTGAAAGCAAGGGATACAAATGGGAAAATTTAATTTGGGAAGTGAACATCTGGCTAAGAAGGTGGTGTTCAAAAATTGTATTTGAATTTTTGAATCATGGCCTATACTATGTAGTTGGCAGATTCCTGGCCACTTAACAAAGGCTGGAAAGAATATGTTTTCCAAATGTCTTGCAACTCTAACTGAAAAGGATTTATATGAAAAAAAAAAAGTGGAAATGTGAAGGGGAAACTTTTGTTAGATATTATGTGGGTGCTAGAATTATATATTATAGGATACCAAAATATATAATATAGAACAAGTGTTAATCTTTTATTTTTGTGTGTCATGGACCTATTTGGTAATCTAGGGAAGCTGATGGACTTCTTTCCAGAATACTTTTAAAAAATTCATAAAGTAAAATATACAGAACTACAAAGGAAACCATTTATGTTGACATATAATTATCTGTCTACCTAAAAGTTTATAAATCTCAGATTAAGAATTTCTTGCTACAGAGAGTCAAAAAATGAGGAAAAATAACAACTGAAAAATACCCAAAATCATAGGAAACTAAATCCAAGAAAAGATCCATACGTAAAACCCATGACCTTAAATATTTATATACCAATGTTCAAAGTTTAGGCAACAGAAAAGAAGAATTAGAGGTCCAGTGCAATGGAGCATATTTGATCTCATAGGTTTCACTAAACCCCAGTGTAATAAAATCCATGATGGGAATATGGCATCACATGGGTTTATCTTATTCAAAAGAGACAATAAGTAAAATGGATGGTAGGATAAGGAATCATTGAATTTTAAGACAGCACACTTAGGTGAGGAAATCCAAGAAACAGAAGAACAATATTTGAATGGAGACCAAAGGATGGAGAAACAGAAATAATTTTGCCATTGGAGTATACTACAGACCACCTCTTCAGAAAGAATAAATAGATTAGGAAATTGCAAAGCATACCATAAGTCTAGAGCATAGACATGATATAATGGTGTCAGGGGACTTCAATTATACTGGAGCTCTTTTTGCCATAAGTAGAATAGTCAATAATTTCTTGATTTTCCTTACTTACTAATGTCATGTTGTAAAAGGTAAAGGATCTAACAAGGAGAAATCTTCTGCCTCTGATTCTTATCAATAAGGAATTAATTGCTGTGGTTGAAATAATTGTGATATTAGGTGAAAATAACCATGTCCTCTTAGAGACTGAGATATAAAAGGAGAAAATGTCTGAACATAGCCTGACATATGCCCTAGATTTTGAAAAGCAGATTTTAAAGGATTCAGAAGAAATATAGGATAAAAAACAGTATAGTAAATTCTTTTAGAAGTCAGCACAGGAGGAGTGGGGGATACCCAAGAATGAAATGCTTAGCACACACAGCGTAACAAATCCAACGATAAGAAAACATTAGATTTGCTGAGGAGTCTGAAATCAGCCAACTTAGATTTTTAAAAAGAATATACAGAGGTAGAGCCAAGATAATGGAGTGAAAGTAGAAACTTGCTTGAGATTTCCCTCAAACTCCTCCAAATACCTGTAAAAAATGACTAGACAAATTCTGGAACAGCAAAACCCACTGAATGACAGGGTGAAGCAAATTTCCAGCCCAAGACTTGGGGGGAGGGTTAACAGGAAAGGTCTATTGCACATGTCTGAGTGAAGAACAGTCTGTTAGTTTGCACTGACACAGATGGGCCGGAGCAGGCCTCAGGGGACTGAATCGTTGGCAGCTGTAGCAGTTTCCAGACTTCTCAAGCAACAAACACCAAAGAAAACTTGGAAGGCTAGTAGGAAAGGTCTGTGGGACTTGGATGAGAGAAGAGTATGGTCCTTCCCTACTCTCAAGGTGCTGGCTGCACTGGCAGTGGCTGCTTCTGGAACTCTTGGACCATAAATGGTGGGATGATGAACTGATTGATCAGAGGGGGATTTCAGGGATGTCTTTACTGGCACTGAGGATTCTTTTGCTTTGGCCATCCTTAGATTTGGTTTGCAATCCTGAGTGGTGCTCCTGGGGAGAGGAGGAGCTCTGGTGTGGTGGAGCTTGTGGCAGCAGTGTAGAGGGAATCCTCCTCACAGTTCCAAGGTAGAAAAGAGTGGTTGTGGTCACTCACTGACCAGAGCACAAGTCAGCAAAGGAATAAACACCTCTCCTTTGATCATACTACTTTGGAACTACTGAAAATTTTCAAGTGCCTAGAAATGTCTTTGAAAATAGTGGCACAAAATCCCTAAAGCTTGGGACATTACACCCTCCACACTGTAAAAAGAGTTCTACCTTAACAAAAAGGTTAAAAAAAAAAGTCAGGTAATTGACTGGGAAAATGATCAGTTGGGAAAAAATTAGACTGTAGAACATTATTTTGGTGATAAAGGTGATCAAAACATACAACCAGAAGAAGAACAAAGCTCCTACATCCAAAATTTCCAAAAAAAAAA
>CM053590.1:201242860-201268550 GCA_028646515.1 Pseudochirops corinnae | reverse complement strand
TATAGGCCCTGATGTGAGGTTTTGGTTTGGGGCTCACTTTGAGAAGAGTTGTGTGATTTGGCCAGAAGAGACTCTGGGCAGCCGCTGAGCCCCCCGGCTGTGAAAAACCCAGATGTTGGTGCTTCCCTCTCTGGTAACTGAATAGGTAACTGATGTAATGGTCAGGCGCTGGAAGCCGTCTGATGATCTGTTTTTCTGTTTGTTTGTAACTTCTGTTTGTATTCTCTGAAGTTCAGGGTGCTGACTTTTCCCCCTGAACTAGGTAAATGATATGTTTGATTAAAGTGAGATTGTTTTTGAGTTGCTTTCCTTTAGAAAAGCAGATCTAAGAACCTGTGCTAGCAGGCACCCTGGGTGTGCTTGGGTGCTTGCTGATACAGATATTCATGTGTATTCTATTCTCATTCAGTAAAGAATACAGAGCTATCACATTTAATTTTTCTAAAACTCAATTCAAGTCTTTTACTTCTTTCTTAAATACTTTTAAAAGAATTATCTAGGTCTTAAAGGAATACAACCATCGGGGTTGCCATGTATTCATGTTTAATTATCTAATTGTCTGTTTCTCCATACAATTCAATTAACTTTATCTTCATCTACTTAAGTGCTTTGCTATGCCATTTGAGAGAAGAAGAGAGAGAGAGAGAATTGTTATTAAATTATATATGGTGCCACTATGCATTCCTGCTTGTCTATTTTATATATTTCTATTTTTATTTCATATTTTGTAATTCCTATCCCTGCTTTGTAAATTCACCTTCAGATAAATAAATTCTATTCTAAATCTATTTGAATCTTTCTGTTTCAAATGATTGTTAATTGTGTATTTCCTTCCTTCATAACTTCATATACTATTTCCTCTTTTTCTCTCACCATAATATTTATAAACAAGTTGGTGGTCAAGAAAGAGAAGGAAACAGATCAACATTAATAATCTATAATTGAAGTAACCTTGTTTTAATCCTCTGAAGTTGTTAACTCTATCAAGCAAAACCTAGATCTTTGGATTTTTATACTTTTTCATCATTCTTTGATCAACTATCTGAAGTTGAAATTGATTGTGTTTGTCACTAATTCTTTTTTGATTCAGCTCTCCCCCTTATCTTTCCTCCCCCTTTTCGGTCCCTACCTACGTCTCTGGTGAGTTTAACATATTTCTCCACCACTGTCATGAGAGAACTTCTGAGAAACAAAAGTTCCTAGCAAGATCAATTTACTAGGAAGACTAGTAATTGCCAATAAATGAGGTCAATGGACTGTCAGTGACCAAAAGCCCTGAGTGAGGGCTCACAGGGTCTTTTATAGTATTTAACAAGGTGACAGGGCAAAATCTTGAGTAACATAGGTGTGTCTTCTCATTGGCTAAAATGTAAAAAAAAAAAACAAACTCTCTAACATCAGCTTGACAGTTCAACATTTGGACCTCCCCTTATGAAATTCCTTCAATCACAAACAAGACATGATTCAGAGACTTGGGAGGTTGCTACAACAGCATAGATTGAATAAGTTTGACTTTTAGGTCAAGCAAGTTTCTCTGGTATGTGAATGGCAGATGAAGTTACAAGGATGAAGGTACAAATCACAAGAATAGAGTAATGACACCAGTGATTTGAGGTTACATAAGTAAACTTACAAAGGTAAGGAATTCAGACTCATAGTAAAGGAGAAGAAAATAAATCAATTTTCAATTTCACAACACATTCTTTGTGTGTATTTCCTTTTCCTTTATTCAGTCCAAATAGGAGTAAAATTATGTAATTACTGCTCCCCTATTCCACATTTAGAAACTCTTCTTGGATGCTTCATTTATGCAAAATAGTAAGTTCCTCCCCTTTCTTCTTCATTTCTTCTCTAGGCAAGGCAACAAGCATTTATTAAGTCATTATGTGCCAGACACCATGCTTAGCACTGGGGATACATAAAGAAAGCATAAAGAAAATCCCTTTATTGAAGGAGTTTATATTCTAATGGGAGTAATACAGCACACAAAAGGAAGCTGAAAAGTGGGGGCTGAGGGTGAAAGAGGGAGTGATGTTGAAATCCACAAATTCAGAAACAAAGCCAAGAGAAGGATGAAAGTTAGCATGGGAGACCTTTCTTCTAATATTTGTTTCTATCTTATGTACTTAAGCTTTGTTTACAACATTATTTTTATTAGAGAGTCTACTACTTGAGTAACTTTTTTTTAACTTTCTGTTCTAAGCCATCAGTTTTTTTCTTCCAAACTTTCAATGAAATTTCATTTGAAACTCCTTATCTTCTAGTCACTCATAGTCATACTTAAGACTTTTTTTTTCCTCCCCAAGGTCCTGCTTATAGTTATCATGGGTTACTCTTTTCTTCTGGTTCTACTTCAATTATTTCTTTACTATTTTGGTGTTTTCCTCTATTTTTCTAATATTTTAGATTCAGTTCTTTGTTTTGTCCCTCCTAATCCTGTTGCATGGCATGAATTGGGCTTGTTCTTCCTGACCTCTTTTTCATTTGAATGTTCTTACTAATCCAGATGAGGTTACTGGTATCATGCCTATCACATGACTCCATGCCTGGTTTTTGCCTTATTTTCCTGGAAAGTCATTACAGGTACTCACCTCATCCATACTTTGTTTCCTTCTTTTCTCCTGATCCCCTGTCAGGAGTTGGTTCTATCCCCTGCTATGATCCTGCAAGGCATCAGTGAAATCTTTCAAATAACTCTAGACTTCGGACGCCTGCACAAAATTTGTGGTGCTGGAGGTAAGGAGATTAGTTGACTCTGTGTACTGCTATATAATCTTGAAGGGTTACGTGACTGAGCTCTGCCTTCTTGTATATTTTTGGGGCTGTTACTATACAAGCTTCTGATCTCACATTACCAAAGCTTTTAATGTCATGTGATTCTGTCTTCTTAGAAGATCATGGTCAGGATAGTTTCAGGTCTTTCTGTGAGAATTCAAACACACTTCCCCAACATTGCTTCTCTCCCAGACTTCTGACTTATTTACCTGACTTAGATAATGCCAATTTCCTTGATACAATCACCTCCTACCCCAGGTTTTAGACATATTTTTGTGTAATTCTTAATTAGACTAAGTATATTACTTCCAATTATTTTTTGGTTGACTTCATTGCTGTTGTTTTATTAATCTTTGGCTTTTGGGGGATCATTTTTTTTTATATTTGCTGAAGTTTATAATGGAGAACTATTCTTCTCTATATCCTTTCATGTCACTGAACAAATATATTTTCTGTAGGCTTGTATACCAGGCTTCACCTAATGGTATAGTAAATATAGTGCAAACATTCTCTACTTTCAGTGTTTACAGTTAGATTTCTATTCCAATTCCTATTTAAAAAGTCATGACAATTAGTAGAAGAATGTACCATTCTTTCTTCTTGGAAACTGATTGCTCACCTTTGTGTCAGTTTGGAATGAATACAAAGGATATTTATAACAAGCATTATACTTTCTTCAACTTTTTATTTTCCCATTGTTCCTATTTTATTGGGACCATTGGATTAGAATTTAATGAACTGTCTTTTATAGACAGAAAGAATAGTATGGTGTGATGCATCAGGGAACTCTTCACAAATCACTATATAAATTGGCCAACAAAGGACTATAAGGTATTCACTACTAATTCTGTGTTGGTTAAAACTAAAAATTTCAAGGTTCAAGTTTATGTATTTGGATAAATGTACAAGAAAATACATAGGAAAAGAACCTAAGGTATTTTCTCCATGACGACCATGTAGTTGGATGCCTGACATTTTCACTTTTAATCAAATATTTTGACATTATACAAAAGTAGTCTTGATGCCAGGTAAGATGTCTCCCTTCCCCCATTCCACCACTGATAGCTAATCTTTGAAGCTCATAAAGAAGTTACTAAGCTCAGTCACAGAGGTTCACAGACTGAATCTGCTAGATAGGTCATCACCTCTCAAAGTAGGATTCTGTGTTAGAGCAGTACTATACCATATAGTAGAGTAGCCAGAAATATCCTGGGTTTGGCATAGATACTCCAAACAAGCTCTTGCCTTCCTCCCCTAGAGGTTTAGTAGCCGGCATCACACAAAATAAACCTTGAGAGAAATGGGTAGGCAATCTCAGCTAAGATATTATAAACTTTCAGGACTTTCACTTGGCTGTTCAGACCCACTCTACTGTACACTGCACCATGAACAGAAATGTGCTGGTCAGAATTTCATAACTTGGGCTAGAGGTGGGGTGAGAAATATGCACACACACATTTAAATTTAATCTGAATTATTAACATTTTCTTAAGTCCAGTCAGTCAACAAAACAAAACAAAAAAATCATGCTCTGATTTGTAGTCATTAATACTTTTCTGAGGAGTAAATGTTCACACTGAAAATTTAACAATTGCCTTCAAGCCAGTTAAAGCTACTCCTACACAGCCTTGATGTAAATTTCCATTAGATTTAGCAGTTTAACAATTATATACCAGAAACCAAAAAAAATGTGCAAGTCTAATTTAGGTGCCTTCTTTTCCCTACTTGTGGGTACAGCCTCTGAGGCCAAAAGCCATGTCTGTCCATTCCTGTTCCAATTGTTACCTCTTATTGTTTAAAGAATGATTAGCGTGTGCCCATATTTGTGTCAAGAAACTGATAAATAGGATTGAAATGTTTTGTATGTAATATTCACCACATAGATTTAACGAATTCTATCTTGAAATCTCTTCTTTGTCTAGAACAGTGGTTCTCCACCTTCCTAATGCCATGACCCTTTAATATTCCTATGTGGGTGTATCTACATGTGGGCAGAACCACCTGGAGACAGATAGAGGAGCAGTGTCTCGGTTCCTAGGACCATCGGAAATAAGTGTTTTGCCATGGTCTTAGGCGATCCCTGTGACCCCTGTTAAAGGGTCTTCAGACCCCCAAAGGGGTCGTGACCCACTGGTTGAGAACTGCTCTAGAACACTGTAAAATGGATTGTTTCTTTTTCTATTCCTGATTATGCTCTTTCTTGCTAGTTGGTATTTAACATGGTGCCACAGGCCATGCTTGATAAGCTTGGAGAACTTGTTTTGGTAGCAGTACATTCTGCTTGTCTCTTTGTTCACTCATTTATGATTTCTGGTACCTTATTTTTAAATCCTAAAACATATTTTTACTATTTTTTAGTTGGAAGAAGTCATCTCAACATCTCTTGGCTACACCAAAGTTAGACTACTTGCCTAGGAAAGTCTCAGCGAATGTTCATAAAATTAATACAATTGCCTGGCTTCAAAAGGTAACAAAGGATAAAAGCAACTCATTCTGTTGTGTTTAACATAAATCTTCTGCAGATGAAATCATCCCTTTACACACTTGGATAGCCTACAACTTTTCCTGGATACATCTACTTTAAGGCTGCCCCCTAAACTTTATCAGGCCCTATACATTTCTTATTTTAAAAGATGGGCATAATCAAGCATATATAATTAAAATTAATCCAATTTTTGTAGTTATCTACCCAAAATTGAAAAAGGTAGTAGTAAACAAATATATACATTGCAGTGTTATTGGCATGGATAGATCATGAACTGTAGTCGTGGGGCAAGGGGCCAGAGGTCAAAGGCCAATAATGACACTTTCCCAAAATGTGCCAGCAGCCTGGCCCATGTACTAAATCAAACTCCCATAATTACATGACTCCTTCTGAATTTTTCACTGGATGTCAGTTTACTCATTTACATTTTCTTTATCTTTTTTTCTCACTATCACACATATTTCAGGTAAGAAATTGCACTGTATGACATTAATTTCCTTGAACTGAATTCTTATCTCATGGAATGAAAGCTCATATTTCCTCTGAAAGTCTTTAAAATTTCTTAACTCTGCATAGAATGTTTTAGTTGTTTCCAAAATCATAACTTAGATTCGAAATATATTACCCATGACTTTGATCTATAGATAGTCTGAAAGCAGGGCAGCTGATCTTGGGCTTTTTAGGACCTACTAAGTAGTACATATGCTTTCAGAACAACAAAATCACTTACTCCATTGCCCTCATTTCATACGTGTAGCCGTTGGCTTTATAATCCATTTTCTGATTTGGAATGTTGTTCCACCAAAAAAAATCCCTTATTATTCTTTTCATCATTATTGTTATTATAAACATTGAAGTAGGTGGCTCTTCAAAAATACAATTTTCTTAGCATTATCTCTCTGGACCATTCTTATTCTTATTCCGAAAATGTGTGATATTTACAGTTGTACTCATGCCTCAAATCTTTCTGTTAAATTACTCTCATAGAAATTCTGCATAGAAGTTTAAAATCAGGAAGAATGAGCAAGGTGCTCTGAACTTACTGTTCCATCTATTATAACAATTCAAAACTTGGGACTAAAACCATACACAAAGCTGAGAGATCTTATTATTTTTAAATTCTGACACAAATTTTGGCTATTTCGGCTTTTGCACAACTTTTCATGGAAATATTATTTGATCAGAGAATAAGTGCATTTCACTGGAACACTACCAAGTGTTCTCAACTTAAAGATGATTATAAAAGTCAGACTGTGTGACATATCTAAGTATCACCGGAAAAAAATACTTTTCTCTTGAGTGTCACCCTGGATGATAACTTTTGTTATCATCACTAATAGACTTCTTAATTAACCTTCTGACTCTGTCAATAAGTCTATTGTGTGTTTTTGTTCCATGAGTACTTATTTCGCTGGTGGTTTTTTATTAGCCATCTTACAGAATAAATATGTTTTTGGATAATGTCTCCTAAAGCAAGAAAAGATTCATCGAATGCTTTTGTTGCTAATGGACAACTGAGCCTTTTTAGACTGAGAATTTTAATTGCATTAATACCGTCTAAAGTTATTCATTTAATCTTCAGTTTTTCTAATTTCACAGCTACCTGGTGATGAAATGGGAAGCAAGGTATTTTACTTTTCATATTTTCATCATATCATTGATAAAAATGGGTATGAAGGTTATCTCTTTCATTCATACATACATTACCATGCATAATAAATGCTTCTACCCGATCATGACCCTCAAATATTTATAGCAATGCATGCTTGTGCTATATCCTAAACACGTAAAACCCAAAAGAATTCCTTATGTTAGAATAATGAAAGCAAGGGCATTGTTTTCCCCTTTTTCCCCTGATGTTTTTTCTGTCTCCTCTACTCCTAAGCATCAAATAGTATGGAGATTTAAAGACTTCTCACTAGTTACATTTAGAGTGCCTAAAAAGTTCATTTTAGAAAGAATACTCTATGACATTTATTTTTATTTGACTGTAATAACAATATTAACAAAATTTACATGGTGCTTTAAGGTTTACAGTGTATTTGATATTCTCTCGTTTTATCATCACCATGTAAAGGAGGTGATATAATCATCCTTATTTTACAGATTAGGTAAGTTGAGTCTTGAAAGAGAGTAGATGACTCGCCCGTGGAACCTGGAGAAAGAAATGGCAAATCACTCCAGTGTTTTTGCCTAGAAAACTCTAAAAGGGGTTACAAAGGGTCAGACATGACTGAACAACAACAGGGTCACACAGGCAGTCATCATCTGAGACAGGATTTGAATTCAGGTCAATCCTGACTCCAAATCTAGCACTATCCACCTATCTGCCTCCAAGATAAATTTCTAGTGTTCTGAGCCCTTTCCATTTAGTATTTTGAGCTTTGAGAGCCAAACAAATGACAGTAATCCATTTGTACACAAATTCTCCATTTTATTATTAAGATTGAGCCTGGTTCTCAACTGGCTAAAAAAAATGTGTACAACATGTTACTGAAAGCTCTTTTTTCCTCCCTTTACTACATATTGACCTAGCTTTCTTTTCCTGTCCCTTTGCAAGTCTTACATACTTTCTTCTTTGAACATATATTCTGTTGATATGGCCAACACAACAACCCAATTGAAATGCTTGTATTTTTTTTTTTTTGGCATATGCCTTCTTCATTCATTTGATTCCTGTGCCCAAAGTAGGATCTTCTTGATACTCTACCCCTAGCTGCAAACTGGGTGAATCCTCCCCATCCATCAGGGTCCAAGGCAAATGCCACGTACTTCATCAAAATCTTCCCTTGTTCCCTCCCAAGTGTAAGGATAGTTCCATGGCATTTGATGCCCATCATTCTTGCTCCCAGTTAAACAGGCTCATAACATGAGTGTCAGCCTTGACATTTCCATCTCCCCCATTCCTTATGTCCAATCAGCTTCTAGATCTCTTGAATTTATCTCTTTCCCATACATCCTCCACCCAAGTTCTGGCCTCTATCAATTCTCATCTATACTGGTGTGGTATCTCCAAATTTGTCTTCCTCTTTCTAGTCGATCCACTCCCTTCCTGTCCCAATCCAGCACTCCAGATTTCCTATAAAATTATGATCTCATTGATGTGAGTTTACCCTCTAGTGAGAAGGATCACAACCCATCCAATGTTTCTCTTCTCTTAGAATTTCCATATATTCACTACATAGGATCTGTGAAATGAGCTGAATACCTTTCTTAAATTCTCTTCATATTGTAAGAAGGGAAAAAAAAACAAAAACGTAGCATCCAGGCTATCTGTTGACTGTAATAAAACATTTCTCTGACATCCTTTCTACCATATCCATATAACTCTTCATTTGTAATGTACTGCATCTTTCCCATATCTGCCCTATCCCTCTCCACTGACCTTCAGGTGACCCTCAATTTCATTTCTTAAGGTACTGTAACATTCCATGATTTGTAATCATAAAATGTCACTGAAAGTATACCAGTATCAAAAAGATGGGCCTTTGTTTTCAGCCAAAAGTTTGAGTTGAGTAGAAGAACTATACTCTTTCCCAAAAGTAATATAGCTCATTCTCTCACAAGTAAATTTTGGGTCCATTTCACTGTTCATTTGTAGTGTTTGTCCTATAAACAGGTACTGATAGATGTCCTCCACAAAGCTTTCAAGGCAATCTTTCTAAAGCATTGGTGTGGTCTTTCCACTCCCTAGCCCAAAATCTTTCAGTGGTTCCCCTTTGCCTGATGATAACACCTTTTCCTAGTATTTCAGGTTCTCTAAAATTTGGCTTTTACATACCTTTCTGGCCTTTTTCTTACTACTCCTATTTGTTAACTGTGTTTCAAGCTGAAGAGAATTTTTCCTCATGCTTTGAATGCACTATGTATTCATCTCTGAATAATAACTGAGGGAGAGAAAGGAGGTGGCATGTGTCAGGCAAATCCTTAAAATCCCTGGTGGGAAAAGTCTAAGATCCTGAACCCGAGATCTTTGGTTATAGCAGTGTCCCCCAAAACCATAAGATTTACTTCCAATCCAACCTCTACAACCATTATGGAGGGCAGAAATCACTGTGGAGAAAAGGCCCACGTTCCTCATCATCATCAGCAACAACTAATGACCAACTGCCACCAATAGGCTGACAGACACAGAAGCCTGGAAAGTAGCAATATCTACCAGACTAACATTTCTGCTTTCAGTTGGACCTTCACAATCATCATCTGGGAAAGCAACTCCTATAGAGAATGGCCCAGCTCTCTCCACAGCTGCCACACAGAGCATGCAAAGCAATCCAGCTGAAGCAACAAGGCATCCTGGGGAAATGGAGGTAGCTTGCACCAGAGAAGTAACATCAGTACTCTCTTGACCACCGTCTCTTCTCAGTCACTGATAGGGATAATTTGAAATGAAACTAAACCCCAAAGCCCTAGGAATAGTGATATTAAAAATAAGGTTAAAGAAGACCCATTACCTCTGCCACTGTCCCTTAAGGACCACGGGACTTTTCCATCTGACTTGCAGCTAAAATTTTCCCTCAATTCTCCCCCATTAGAATGTGAGCTCTTTGAGAGAAAGGACTATCTTACTTTTATGTATATTGCTCAGCATTTAGCTCAGTGCCTTGCACATAGTAAGGCTTTAATAAATATTTTATTCGTTCATTCATTCATAACTGCATCTTCAAATATTATTCTTCTATTAGGTACCACTTACTCTGTGAAATGTCCCTGTTTCTCCTTTCCCAAAGTTTTTAGTCCTCCTCAATTTTCCTTATACTATGTGCCATTGTATATATGCCGTATCCTCCCACTGAAGACAAGCTCCTTGATGGAAGGGATTGAATCATTTTTTTCCTTATATCTTAGTGTGCAGCATAGTAATTGCATTTGGTAAGTGTTTACTGAATTGTAGTATAATTTATTCATTTAACAACCAATATTTTTGTGTTGAATTTTTGTGTTTCATGATTTGCAACAGTATAGCACCACCAGAATCTTAGTGTTAAAAATGCTTAGGTGTGGTTGTGTGCATGTATATGATAAGGAGGAGTATTAGAACATTAAAAGCATGCAATTTTCTAAATGCAATCCAGTCTTCTACAAATAAGTACCTAATATCTCTCCCTACTCTAGGGAGACACCTATCACCCCAAAACCCAAACATAAAAGGTAGTCAAAAGTTGAAGTTATGTTGTTGGATGTGACAAGTTCTGGATCACTAGTACTGCCTAAACTTAGGTGAACCATAGTAAGACAAAGTCATTACATTTTCTACTTGAAGATATGACAGTTATTTATTTTCAAAGAATGATGGTATTTCCCCATGTGATACTTCATGTAACATGAAAAGTTCAATAAGGAAAAGAGACCTTAAGGTGACCCTCATCTAAAGCAGCAAGTATTAATCATTATGGAAAGATTAACTTGACCAGTGGCTGAAGCATGTTTTTTGTGTTTGGTTTTTTTTTTTTTAATCTTCTTATAGCCTTCTAGAGTTTTCCCATCAGCTCAATTTCTTCTTGAATAGCATAGAGTACAATAGATATCAGAAAATTATACCAGGTGATGCTGTGCAGCATACACATTCCTTTCATTAATGATACCATCATGATTGTGCTATGGAAAATTTCTTTATCCCCTTAATCAGGGATTCTTAATCTTTTGGTCTGTCATGGATCTATTTTGACATCTAGTAGTGTCCTTCTCAGAACAATATTTTAAAATGCACAATATAAAATGCACAGGATATCACTTATATTGAAATATAGTCAATGAACTATTTTAAACAAATTCACAGTTCTCAGGATAAGAAGCCCTACATTGGACTTTCTATTACACAAGTCACATGAAAAGAGGACTACAATTCCCTGAAGAGTTTGTGGGCACAGTGTCCTAATGAAAATCTATGACTTTCTTTCCCAAATAGGGACATTTTAATTTAGTTTGAATTTCTAAGCTTTTGCTGTCTTTCAAAAACTCATAAAGGTCTTCTACATACACTAAATTAGAGAGGTTGTAATTGAGTGAACTCTACATATGGAGGCAATTTTATATACAAGACATAAAAATGTTGTAATCTATGATTTTGTCAATATGAAGAATTCTTAGTAAAGAACTCTCCACCAATTCAGATTACAACCTGTCAATGATTTAGATTGGAAGATAAAATCTAGGGAGCTATCTATGAAACATGAAGGTTAAATGACTCACCCAAAGTAATGGTTTTTAAATGTTAGAAAAAGAATTTTAATCAGATCCCAAAATTAGTAAAAAAAAAAAAATACATACTTATAAACAACAAAAAATTATTTTGTCAATGCTTGGCTCACAAGCTGTCAATGGTTTTCCTTTGCTTACGGAATAAAATCCAGACTTAGTCTGGCCTTCAACACCTTCCACAATGTGATCCCAACCTACCTTTCCAACCATGTTCCCATCACACCCATTAATTAACCCTCTTCTCCAGCCAAACTAGGCTGCTAGCTGTTCCCTGAATAGTCCCCCAAGTCTCACCTCAGTTTCTATGTTCACACTAATACCCTAGAATGTTCTCTGCCATATCAAATCCTAGTGATACAATTCCTAATGTTAAGTAGCCTTAACTTAATTGCTATCTTCTCCATGAAATCTTCCTTATCCTCAAGGCCAGAAGAATTATTTCCCTTCTCTGATCTAACCTTCTATCTAGTGTGGGCCAGCAGTGTGCTCTGTGACTGCATATGCTTCTCACATTTTATTTTTGTTGTTATAATTACATTTGTGCATGACTTGTCTGCCTTGATAAACTGTAAGACTTGTCGACAAAGACAATGCCATGGCCAGCAATTTCTACTTTGTATTTTTTATGTTGCTTATCTAAATGTCTTGCATATGGTAGTTGCCTCCCCAAACTGTCAAATAATTGTTTTCAACCTTTAATAAAATGTCTCGTCACCCATGGCCTTATTTCTTTTATACAAAGCCTAATTTATTTTAGGCAGTGTGCTAATTTACATGTCATTAATTATGAAGACCAAATATCCATATGGGATTCATTTAAGGAAGTGACAGGTAACCTTTATGTGGCCTCTATTTGTCCCCCTCCACCAATCAAAGAACAAAAGATTGCTCCACGTCTGTAAAAAAGAAAACAACCACTAGCAAATTAATTCATTAGGTCCACCTTTATACATTTGCCAACTAAAATCACATTAGTTTGAATAGAGGTGTCCTTCGTTCATTACACCCATGACTATCTGTCCATGAGAGACAATATGGTTGACTTTCACAAACCCACATGAATTGCAGAGGTTTGAATTTTCTATGGGAATCAATCTGAATAAAACTTTTTAGAGGATAACTGTTTTTAGAAAAGCTTAAGCAAAGAAGATAACTTTTCCCAATTGAACCACAATCAAGAATAACCCTAAAATTCAAAATAGATTACAAAGTCATGAAATGAGGCAGGTTTCATATATGATCCTATTACTGTCTTCACTGCTTATCTCATTCATTCATCTCACACTTCATTAAAACCGCTGATAGACAAGAGTAGAGTCAATACAATGTATCTTTTGTATGTCCTACTACTCACCCAAACTACTCCCTCCTGATTTCCCTTCCCTTTGATCACAGTTGATTACAATGTCTAAGATGTTGTGTTTCAGAATCATTCTGTCTTTTCAGGTCCAGGTGTTGGAATTAATGTATTTCCTTCCTGTTTACTTTTTTTTTTCATTCTGAGACTCCTCCAACAAATTCCTATTTCAGTAGATCATCTCTAGAATTCAGAATAATAGGTATTCCAGATGTCCTGCTGGCAAATCTCTCAACTTTTTTTCTCATAAAATCAATACATACTATTCAGACTCATCTGCATTTTTGCCCTGAGAAAGATTGGGACTAGAGGCTTAGTAAATATCATCCAGACATTGAAGAGCTCCCCAGTCTTTATAAATGATCCACCTTCCTCCTCTGTGACTTCTCTTCCATTTACCTACGGTCTGATCAGGGATGAGAAGACTAAAATAAAGGATCTCATGCTCCATCAGCATCAGGCTAGACTTGCTAATCAACATTGTTCATTTATACTACGTAATTGAAAAGTGCTGGCCAATAATTTTGTCAGTTATCTACTAATTTATCTCCAAGTATATTTAAAATACATGTTATAGGCTCAGTATCATGCTAGATATAATGTGAATTGGTTTTGTTTCTTTGTTTTGAAGGTATAGTTCCTGCTCTCAAGGAACTTATAATCTTAATAGGAGGCAAAATTTACATCTATGAACAATTTGAGACAGTGCCAGGTAAGAAACTTGGTGGCATAAACTGTAATCACAGAAGGGATTCAAAAAAGAATGAAACTAAGGAAGGCTGGGTAGCCAGGAAGCTTAAAACTACAAAAAAGAATTCTGTGATAAAATTTTTATCTGTCCTTGGACTTATTTCAGCTGAATCTCACCAAGTGAGTATTACTGTGGTAGGCAGAGGGAAACATTTAGGACATTTCAGATAAGGGGTTCAACATGAGGCCCACACACAAAAGTAAGAAGAATATCGTATCCCTGACCCAGTGAGGAGGGCACTCCTGACTAGAAAGGACCTGTGTTCTTTGGCTTGCCAATATCACTGTTGTGATATCTCTTGAATAGGCCTCTTTCTTTCCTTGGATACTGCCACCACCTTGGTAGAGGCCATCATCACCTAGCATTTAGACTATTGCAATAGCCTCATGGTTGGTCAGCCTGCTTCAAATCTCCCCTCATTCCAATCTTCAGCCACCAAAATGATTTTCCTAAAGTGCAAGTTTGACCATGGAACAACCCACCCCAATATTCAATACAGTTATCCTTTCCATGTTGTGGGTGTTAGGGCTATGGCACCCCTTTGATCTGGAAAATCTGTGTAAAATACTTGGACTCTACCTTCATACCAGAGAACAATTTTGAATTATTGTAATAAAAGATAAAATAGGCTGATATTATACAACACTATACATATATTTTATGCATTTCTCAGTTTCTGAACATTTTCTACACCACCTTCTGGCCTTTGTATGTTGTCTGTGGCTTCTGCAAAACTCCCCAGAATTCCCATGTAATATCTTATGCCCAGCCATGATACAGCAAAAATGTGATGAGGTCCCACTGGTCTCCTTGCTATTACTCAGACAAGACACTACATGTCTCAACTCTGGACATTTTCTCTAGTTGTCCCCCATACCTGAAATGATCTCCCTCCTTATCTCAGCCTACTGGCTTCCCTGGCAACCTTCAAGCCCCAACTAAAATCCCATCTTCTGAAGGAAGCCCTTCCCAAACCTTCTAAATTCTAGTGCCTTCCCTCTGTTATTTTCCCTTTATTCTGTCTACACTTTCTATATATCGGTTTGTTTGTGATCTCCCCATTATATCTTGAGCTCCTTGAGGGCAGGTACTATCTTTTGCCTCTTTTTTTGTATCCTTAGGACTCAGCACAGTGCCTAGCCCCTAGTAAGTACTTAACAAATATTTGTAGACTGATTAAATATTTAATTATCTACAAATATCTTTGTCCCAACATTAAACCTGAACTGCCAAAATTATACCTCCAAAAGATACTTAATGTCTTTGAGTCAAAATTTCTTCAGTGATTAAATGATCATAAGAACATTTGCACTATACCCTAGAGTTATTACGGGGAAAGTACTGTATAAGTCTTAAAGCACTATTTAACTACATCATTTCACTATTTCTCAATGCTCTAGTTAACTCACCTATAAAATGAAGGTCCTAGACTAGATCAGACATCATTAAGCCCAGGTCTGTGAATTTGCTTTTCAAAAATGTTTTGGTCACTATATCTCAACATAATTGGTTTCCTTTGTAATCTTATATAATTGATGCTTTAGAAACATTATTCTGAGAAGAGGTACATAGATATAACCAGACTAAGAAAGGGGGGGGGGGGGCATGACACATACAAAGAATCAAGATCTCCTAGTCCTTAGGTTTGTTCAAAACAATCAGTGAATGGAAATATCTGAGGTCACACTTTTCTGGAGCTAAAGTTATAATAATATATTTGCAAATCAATTGGAGACGTCATTTAACCATAAGGGAAGGTTTTAAAGCAACTCGTGACAATGACTGCATTAAAAGGCTTCACAAAATTGCAAAGGGGTAGATACATACACAGTCACAGACACAAACACACAAACACAGATACACAAACATATACATTTCATTAACACCTGATCCAGATTATCTTTCTCTGTCTCTCTGTCTCTCAGTCTCTCTCTCTCTCTCTTTTACACACACACACACACACACACACACACACACACACACACACGCACACACTTTGCTTCCAGGTATAATATTGTATTATATATTTTATTTTTTCATATTTAATATAATAGTTCTTACATTTACATAAACAATGAATTCAAAATAAGTATTAAAGTAATTATCTTTAAATTTATTTGTATTGAAATAGAATATATTTATTTCTAAATACTCCTTTTTTTGCTAATGTTTTTGAATCGTTATTGGTGGGGTTTTGTCGTTGTTCTTGTTTTTTATAATGCAGATATTCCCCAATGTACACTCCAGCACTGGAAAGAAAAGAGTCTGTCCTTCAACAAATAAAAACAGTTAAGTGAAACCATCTCTCCCATCTGACAGAACATGCCAATTCGGCACTCATCATTTTCTGTCTGGATGCTTCTCGGAATTCCTCATGTTCATTATTTCTTGTTGAACAATAATAGTTCATTATATCATGTGTCAGTTTGTTCAATCATTCCTCAGCAGATGGGTAAGTATTCTTTTTATTTTCAACTTCTTGCTATTATGAAAGATAAGGCTATACATGTTCTGGAACACTCAGAACCTTTTTTCCCTTAACCTCTTAGGGAGTAAATGACACATATCAAAGGGTCAAAAAACAACTATAATAAAGCACAAGCATTATCCGTACAAATGAGATGATAGAATGAAAGATTAGATCTGTTTCAAACCAACCTATCTTTCCATAAGACTAAATTGAACAAATTCATATATTTTTAATGGGACTATGAATATTATTTTTTCCAGAATGGTAAATATTATGACATGATTCTGAAATTCTAAATTAAAAAAAAAAACAAAACATTGAAATTAAGTGAAAACTTGAGGAACAGAATCTTTACTGATATAAATGAAATAATGATAATATTGCAAATATTAAGAGTTTAGAAGAAACCTTTAAGTGAATAGGAAGCTTAGCTAATGTTCGGACACATATCCCCTATTTGGGGATTCACCAGTGAGGTCCTCATCGTTATCATATCACAGTGAATCTTGGAATCAAATAGGGTCATAGAATTCATCTCCAGGAGCACCAAGCTGCTGAGAGTAAGTATGGAATGCAGCTGGTAGGTACTACCCCAGAAAGCAAGATAATAGGTACCTCTCCAAAGAAAAGGACATGGAGTCAGGAGGCATGAGAAAAATGAAGGTATACATCACTGTTTTTTTCAATCAGTCCTCTGTCTGCCACTGACACTACATTGGTCAATCTATAATATATTATTTAATCATTTAAATTCCTTTAAAAAAAAAGTAAAATGACTTTTAAACTCCCATTCCCTCTTGAAAATGTATCGATTATGTTTCAGGAACAATTTTTTTAATATCTACTTCCATAAAACATACTTGACTTGAAAGTGTTTTCTAAGCAGTTTTATGCCATTAACTGATAGTTTAGCACCACTCTGCCATACTAAGTGGTATCAGAATAACATTTTCACTATAGAATTGTCAGAAAATAAAACTGCCCATAATAAAATCTAATAGCTAAAATGAAAAAAAAAAAACCAAACCTCTTTTCCAAGGGGACACTGAAGTAATATTTCATCATAGCACTTTTGATGCAAGATACTAATATCTTACTAAGTACATTTATTTTCAGTCTGGGTGCCTCCTTCTTAGTCCAGTAAATTATTTGGGTTTAGTTCAGGCTGCTATTATTAAAATTATAACCATACCAATAAATTAAAGAAAGAGAGAAACTGTGATTCAGTATTAAATGAACATTGTAGTGCTCACACAAAGGCCTCTGATTTGGCTGAGAGGCTTCAGAGCAGTGCCAAACAATTAAAACTTAAATCTAACAGAATATTTTTCATTTCTCCATTACATCTGGGTGACTTTCAGTAGATATTTAGGAGGTTTTTTTTCTACATAAATGTATTTCTCCCACCTACCCCTCACCAAAAACTCTCCTTTCTGTTCCGTCTTCTAAAACTACCTAATTGCTTTTATTTCTCTTTTTGGTTTTACATTTCATTTGAGAGCCTGTGTCAATCCAATATAGAGTTTGACTCTTTGCTCTGTGCCTACAGTCTCATCTCAATTTACCCTGGGTAGGAAAAGGAAAGGGCATGGTATATTTCCTCTAAAAAGCCATATCATATCTTGGTTGCATATAATGAAAAGACTTCTGGTTTTTAGTGTATAGTAGCATATAAATTACATAGAATGAGCAATCATTTTATATAGCTTCATTTTGTGACAACACTATGTTTCTACTGACACTAGACTGACTCAAAACATCTGCCCTTGACCAAATAAAATCAGACTGAGCTGCCTTTCACACTTATAATTAGCTCCCTTTCAACTGAGTGCTGAATTTCATGACATACATAAGTATCATTGCTCTTTTTTGTTTAGTTTTTAATGCACGGGCTTTAAGAATGGTTATTACCCCAATGGAAACATGCAGAAGTTGTAGCTCTTAAGGAACTCACTTCAATGACTATTATAAACATTGCAGTGGCTGTTAGTGTGGGGGAAATAAGTGTCTGAAGGACTGTTTGACATCACAATATAAAGGATCGATGGTGTTGAAAACAAAAGAAAGTGCTCTTGAATTAAAAAAAAATCCATAAGCCAAAAATATTGTGACAAAATAACCTAATCTTCAGAAGATAAGCAATGAACATCAGACACCTGGCAGTTTGAGGGACTGTTATTACTTCCTCTACAATGTAATATAAAGATCTTGAAGTTGGAAGAATAGTGAGAAGACCAGTAAAAATACACCTGCTAACCATCACAATGAAGAAGAAATGCTTCTTATGACATATGCATGCATTGTCAGACAGTAGAAAGACTGGGATATTGAAGATTGGAAGAAAAATAAGTTTAAATGATGAAACTCATTTCAGGGCTATACTGAAACTGTTGTTTGAAGAAGTACAGATTATCTTATAAGATCTGGGCATGCTCATGGGATTATAAAGTTAGGGAAGGGAAAGGATTCTTTTTTCCTTGCTGTGGGTCTAGAAGCCTTGTCTTTTTTTAGGAAATGAAAAATTCTGGTAAATATATTGATTTACTAAGAATCAGGCTTGTTCCAGAATTATAGAAATTAGTAATTACAGAAATTCCTAAATAGAGATAGAATATTGTATCATAGCCTTGCACTATGACACAAAATCAAAGGTTAAGTCATTCATCTTAAACTTAAAGATGCTTAAACAACACTTAACCAACCTCTGAATACACATGAATTAAATCTCATAGAAAACATATTAGGTATATATGCTCAAAGCCCAGTTTGGTAAAACAGATTCACTGTCAAAGATACTTTTAATAGCAAATGTGACAAGTGTGGTTTCATAATCAAAGAATTAAAGACTATGCATCAAAATCTTACTAGCTAAATGCCAAATTATATGAAACAAAAGACTCTAGGAGGTGGAAATACTACACATTATAAAGTTTTCAAAGATGTAAAAAATTTTAGGGTTTATTGCACAAATCAATATATAATTATTTTAATTTTTCATGATTCATTTGCATGCTATTATATGATTTCTCCCTGAATGTTAGAAAAAGGATATGCATAAACAGCAAAAACAAGAGTACATGACCATGAAAATTTCCTATTGCCAGAACACTGGCTTTTCAATGAGCAGAAATAAAAACATGGCCAAGTAGAAAAAGGATTGAATTTTCAGAGTAAAAAAGTGGGAAAACCCAACTGCTGCAATAACTTTTATTCCACGAAGTTTTCATGATATTTCTGACATAACCAAAAAAGTTAGTATACCACTTGTCAACACCGAATACCTTTCACATCAAAGAGACATCACAAAAATACTGGGTTGACATTTTGCTCATATTCATTTGGCATTCCATTAGAAAATCTCTTTAATTATTTTTGATAGTCACACTTTCTGTCATTAGTAGGGCAAACTGACAAATTATCAATGACATATTTATGCTAAACAATGGCATCCCCTGTCAGCCAAGATGTGGAAAAACAAGCTTGAGAAGCAATATGCCTAGATGCACTTCCTTACCATCTGGTTGTTTGCTTTTTGACTGCTACACAATTACTCACTCTGGAAACAATGAAGCAATTTCCTCTGTTTGAACCTAGGAGTGCAGAGGTTGCCTGTGGCTCCAAAAAAATCTTTAAAAATTATCTTTTACAAGATGAAGAGCAGATAGTGTTGAGTGTTTCATGCAGAGAGTTTTTTTCCCTTGGAAGACTGCATGATCCTTCCCAATTGGACCTAAACTAGTCCTGATTATGTAATAGTTCTTTGCCCTTCTTGGGAAGCATGAGCCCATGTCACCAGTAAAACTGTGTGAGCATTTCCAAATATGCTGATTCCCAAAGAGTATGAATGTCTGGGGAAACTCAATGAAGTATAACGAACAATCTCATTTTCACATTTTCTTATATGAGGGTTATTCTATATCTGTAGCATTTAAGTCACTTGTCAACCTCTATGTCTTCATTATATATTCAGACAGGTTTTACTGTAAATACCTGAAGAATGTAATAAGCACAGTCGCTAGTGAAATGTTGGATTAATTAATCTACATGCTTCTGGTTAGGCCCATCTGAAAAGCCCAACCAACTGGTATCTGGGACACTGGATCTGTCACATCTGTATACCAAGTGTTTCTTGCTTCTGGAAAAACTAAATGCAGAATACAGTCGATGTGCATCAGGCATAGGTGTTAGTGGAGGAAATGATTTGTCCTCATACTGAGAGGATAATGAATCTCATGTGTGTATGAAAGTGTGACGGTAGATATGAAAATAGGAGAAAAAACTCCATTTCCCAGAATGCTATGGGTTGAAATCACATGGCAAGAAAGCACTGAGCTAGAACTAAAGTATGAGAGTGGTACTGTTAGGAGGAGGAAAGCAAATTTCATGTAAGCATTGCTCTATCAAGCCACCAATATTGTCATTGCTTGAGGGTGAAATTAGTAAGACTCATTTCACCCTCAAGCAACCAAGGCAACCAATAAATGTGAATCATAACTACGTTGATTACAAACGTATAAATACATGAATAAGATTTTGACTCAAATCCACCAAGGAATAAGCTCATATCAAGAAGAAATTCCCTACAATTTGGGTGGAGTTAGAGTTTCTTCAATAAAGATTCTGTCCTTTATCAACCCTGCTCTTCCCTGCCTCCAGCTTCCCTGTGGAGTCTTGCCATGTCTGCATTCATTGTCCCTGCTTATTCCAAGAAGTCCTTATCTGACCTAGGCAATGGCCATGACTACCAAGTCTCCTATCTTATCCTGGGAGCCCCAGACACTGTGTCTATGTCATCACTATCCCTGCCACAGTTTATCATCATTTCCCTAAAGAGACGCTTGTCTTCAGCTACATACAAGTGGTTTGTCTTCTTCCTCCCATTAATTTAACTTTCTCTCCACAGTCCATGATCAGTACTTTTTGCTATCAGCCTTCAGTCTACAGAATCCTGAAAAATACTTTTCCCTCTAATTGCTACAAGAATTACAGCATTCACATGTATGAACTTTTAGTAGAACTACTCAGACGTTTGGCATGAATGTTTTAATTTTGAAAAGCTGTTTCCTTCACCCACTACAGAGGTACAGTAGTGCAACAGGGCGTTCATGTAAGACTAATTACACTGTAGGAAGCTTAAAGACTGAACTCTCACTAGGAACCCTGGGAGTTGTAGTCTTCATAGCCCTAGAAGAGACTGAGTCTATTTTGGTTTTGAAGTAGGGGGCAGTTATATCGTGGTGGCAGGAGGTTTTAAAATAGTCTCTGATTACTGAAAGTGGAATTGTGGTTGCTAATTGTGTTGATCAGAGTTCCTAAGTCATTCAAGGTTGCTTATCTTTATAATATTGTTCCCTTGGTTCTGCTCACTTCATTTTGCTTATTTTTATAGAAATCTTCCCAAGTTTCTCTGATACCATTCCCTTCATCATTTCTTATAATGCTATGGTATTCCATCACATTCATATGCTGTAACATATTTAGCTATCCCCCAATTGATTGGGAATACCCATCATGACCCAAATGAATGGAATACCTTCATTTTCTAATTATTTGCTTCCAAAAGAAGAACCAGCTTTGAATGATGACTGATAAAGGATGTCAATTCTGAAGACTGATAAAGGATGCTGATTCTACTGGAGCTTCTTTTGTTCATCATTCTACCTACTAAAGGAATTCTGTGGAAAGGTTTGGCTTAAGGAGGGGCTTAGGACAGACATCTTCCATTTCCCACTCTCCACAATGTCCCAGAAAGCTCATCATCCTGCAAGATCAAATCAGCCTTGGTATTCATGCCTCATCACTAACTTCTGTCACTCTAATTCAAGAGCAGAGCTACAAATTCCAAAATAGCTCCATTTAAGGAGAGGGCTCAGGACATACAACTCTTCATTATCCACTTGGCTACACTATTTTGAGACATCTCTAACTTCACTATGCCACACATGTGACAGTACTTTCTTTGCCTGACCTCTCTTAGGCTTTCAGTTTTCTTGTGTGTGTGTGTGTGTGTGTGTGTGTGCGTGAGCGTGCGTGTGTGTGAGAGAGAGAGACAGAGAGAGACAGAGAGAAAGAGACAGAGAGACAGAGAGAGAGACAGAGAGAGAGACAGAGAGAGAGACAGAGAGAGAGAGAGAGAGAGAGAGAGAGAGAGAGAGAGAGAGACTCAGATAACTTTGCTGCTCAGCTATATCTGCTGGTTGCAACAATATATAGAACTAAGAGAAAGAAACCCTGGGTTCAGTTTCTGGTTCTGTTGCTACCTAAATGGGTGATATTGAACATCACTTACCCTCTACAAGTTTCAGTTTCTCCATTGATACAATGAGAGGTTAGACTAGATGATAACTAAAATCTTTTCTAGCTCTAGAATATTCTGACTCTATAACCCTGAGGCATAGCTACTATAAACAGAAGGCACACTTGTCTAAGGATGGTATTTAATTTGCTGACATTGAGCTAAACATGACCTACCAAAGCATGCAAAATATAGAAAGGATAAAGATGGCCATGTTTACCTAAGCTCCCTGTCCCTAAAGGTAGAATTTTAGCATATGTCTAATGACATCCTGAAAACATTTTATTGAGTTGTATTTTATAATACTAATGGACCTGAAAAGAGGAACAACTTCTAAATGTGTTTGTAACAAGCAAAATTTCATCCTTGACTGTGACATATACTTGCCTACTACATAGAGGATGGTACCTTGAAGAACAATGTGGAAGAACTAGGTAAATAAAAGATAAAGACTCATTCTCTGACATTCTTTTACTTTGATGAGCTTCCCATGATTTCAGAAGCATATGCTTCAAGCATAGTTTACTATATGACAAATGTGATGGGTTTTTTGAGGCCAGATTTTAAAAGCAGTGATAAATAATGTCTGTTCTATGTGTAAATGTTATGCTTGGAGGTATGTTTTCAGTGTTTTATAAATTTAATTTTAAAGAAATCATCCTAGGATAAAGTCATAATGTCTCACAATAAATACTGTATCAGTGCATAGAAAATGGGTTTACAGCTGAAGGCTATGAAAATATAACAAAGCATAGGGCTGTAGTCAGTATTTCTGTACCATTATAATTCTTAATTACTATAATTATGCACATTCCCCACAATCCAGTGGTGTGTCTGATATGCATATATCACTTAATAGTATGTTTATGAAGGATCCTTGTTTACAAGAAATATATTCATAAGAGTTTTAATAAACCTGGAAGCAAAAGCCCGCTTCTTATCATGATAAATGTAATTCAAAAAGACGTATGACAAGCAGACTGTATTACCATATAATACATTCTGAGAATGACCTCCGACCCTTTCTAAAATTAGTTTGGTTTATAAAAAACTACAGAATTTCTCATTTAGATTATTGTACTTTTAAATGATATCCCTCAACTTTGTTTTTGGCCATTTTAACCTCTCCCCAAAATGAGTTAAACTGGTTAACACCGCTGGATTCAACTATGGGCACAGGGGAAGAAAAAAGTGAGAGACATCTCACTTTTGAGACAGTGAGTGAAGGAGTCAGTGAGTGAAGAATTCACAGAGAAGGTGAGGGTTGAGATAGGATTTGAAACATAAATAAACATTTTACTCAGGGTCACAGAGCCATAGAGTCAGAGGATGAGGCACCTGAAGCACAGAAAGGTTAAGTGACTTGCTCAGGGTCACATAGTCATTAAGTATCAGATGAAGAATTTGAACTCAGGATGAATTCCAAATCCAGTGCCATATCCAGTGCATGAGGCTGCCTCTCAATAAACAATCCTCATTCATAATTATGGACTCCAAGGACACTCAAAGGAAAGAGAATAACCAGAATGAAATATATTCCAAAACAAAGAACTTTGCATTCAAACATCCATCAAATAAAATTTTGGAAGACCAAGAGATGTGCCCTTTACAAAAGTGTACTAATTGAAACCTACTGTAATGCCTCTTAAAAAGAAGAGGAAAGAAGAATCAACTAAATGAATTGCCAGAAGAGGATCAATTGAAGAGACAAGAATGTTTAACGTCTGAGAAAGGACAATTCAGGGACAGGGAGAGGGCTAGAATTGCTGTCTTCCATTATTTGAAGGGCAGTTATGTACAAAGTGGGGCTTAGATTGCTTTCTGCCCCTAGCTAGAGAGCAGTATGTGGAAATGACAAAGATACAGATTTAGACTTGATCCCAAGGAAATCTTCCTAAAATTTAGAGCTTTCTAAAAGTAAAATGTTATTCCTTAGGAAATTGTGGGTCTAGAACTTTCAAATGAAGACTGGGTTGCAGTTTTTCCAGTGGACTACAGGGCTATTAAGGTTCCTGCCAACCCTGAGGATCTGATCAAGAAAAACAATGATTTGATTACTCTTCATTTACCAAGGTTAAGTCCCTGTATTACCATATTAAAGTAAGCGGGGGCTTTCATTTTCTTTTTAAATTCAATAGTGGTGGTGGATTTTAATTCAGGCAGGGAATTATAGAGTTTCAGAATGTGAGAGCTGGAAGGAACCACAGAAGTTATCTGTTTGAATTTGCGCTAATGTAAGAATCAGTCCACTCTACAGAAATTACAATAGGTGGTCATCTATCTACCTACACTTCACTTGAAATGACAGGAAACCCACTCTATCCAGAAGTAGCTCATTCTACTTTATGACAGACCTCATTATTATGGTGTTTTCCCTTATCTTGAGCTTGATGTGGCTCTTCAGCTTCCATTCATTATTTCTCCTTTTGTCCTCTTAGGTTAGGCAAAATAAGACTAGTCTGCCTTATACATGACAACTCTTCAAGTGCTTGGAGAGAGCTCTCATGTACCACATAAATCTCTCTTCTCTGCACTTTTCTTGTTGTCGCCGTTCAGCTGTTTAAGTAGTGTCAGAGTCTCCATGATTTTATTTGGGGTTTTACTGGAAAAGATACTGTAATACTTCACCATTTCTTTCTCCAGCTCATTTTACAGATGAGGAAACTGAGGCAAAGATAAGTGATTTGCCCAGGTTCACACAACTAGTGTCTAAAGCCAGAAATGAACTGGGGAAGATGAGTTTTCCTGACTCGAAGCCTGACATTCTATCCACCGCACAATCTAGTTAGTAGATAGATAGATAGATAGATAGATAGATAGATAGATAGATGGACAGACAGAGATCATCCTTTCATAGCTAGAATGCAAGCTCCTTGAGGGAAGGGATTGTCTTATTTACTTTATTGGTATCATCAATACCAATTTTTTTCATTGATCAGTAGACCAGTAGAGTCAGTAACATAGTAATAATGAAATAAATGTTTTAATTCACCATCTAGTCGTAACAACTCCAAAAGAGTGATAATACTCCCACATTTTAGCAAAGATATAATGGACTAGAAGTGTAGAGTAAGACATAAATTCAGACACAGTCAATGTGTGAACTGGTTTTATTTTACTTTTCTGTTTGTTATGAGGGCTTTCAGGGTTGTTTCATTTTGGTTTATATTTAAGAGCTTAAAGCTGGATGGAAGGAATGGGGAGGTACTAAAATGAAAACAAAGAAAAGATAATTAATGAATCGTTTAAAAAATAAATAGTAGAGAACAGATGGAAATTCACAAGGAGATACACATAAACAAGGAATTTTCCAGAATAACAATATCAAATTTGACTTAAGCAAAAAAAAATCTCAA
>CM053590.1:201224897-201242360 GCA_028646515.1 Pseudochirops corinnae | reverse complement strand
AAGCTTTTCCCATATCTGCTATAAGAATTACATTATATTAACTGATTTTGTTATTCAGAGGCTTTTTATTTTTATCTTTTCCCTCCCTAATGTTGAAGTTTTCCTCCATTTCTCTTACATATAAAATCTAGTTATATCATAACATTTTATTAAATATGTTCCTATATTTTTCTTTCTCATTGTGGCTTCTTTATTCCTCTTTAATTTGGCTTAGGTTTCCTTGGTAGGTGATGCCTAGATTTTTCACACATTTTTTCTTTGTTATAGAATTTGGTAAACAGTTTGGGGAGAGCTAAATTTGGGATTCTTTTAATGTGATGAGCTATAGATTCTATTTCCAATGGTTCTTATAGTTCTAGGAGAAATATTGTTCTATGATGTCTTGAAATATAGTAGTTTAGTTTTTGTTTTGTTTTTGTTTTGTTTCATTATATATTCACAGGAACATAACAACTCCTAAGTTTTCTCTCTTCATTCTGCTGTCTAAGTCATTTGTTCTCTAGGATAGCTCCTGTATTCTTCCATCATTTCTGTCTTTTGATTTTCTTCTAGCATTTTTTGCCATATCATCAACATTTTGAATTCTTCTTGTTTAATTGTATTATTCTATTCAACATTAGTCCACTATTTTATTAAAATTTTTCAGTATCTAAGCAATTTATTTGTTCCAAATTTTCCTCAAATCCTCTAATTTCCTTTACGATCTTTTTCTTCATCTCTTCATTCATTTCTTTCCATCCTTTCACAAGCCTTCTATCCATTCTCAGGATCATAATGAGCAGTTCATATTCTCTTTTGGGGTTCTACTAGGAATTATTATAGTTATCCTTTTCTTCTCAAGTTTTATCCTAGAGTTCTCTTAACCCACAGCATTTCATGATTGTGTTACACAGGTTCTTAGGTTTTTAATATTCTCATTTCTCTGGTAGAGAAAATAGGGGAAACCAACCTTCCCCTCCTCCCTCACCATCTTGCTATTTTTTTTCTGTATTTCTCGTGGTTTTACAACTTCTAGAGTTATTATTATACTGAGCCCTCAGTGTAAGGCCAGAAATAGAAATGGAAGGTTAATACTACTAAACTGAATAGAAAGTAAAACCAACTGATGTTAGTTCCTGAGCCATCCTGCTACAGTATTGACCCATCTACAGGTGGATGCTATTCTCAATGATAGCACTCTTAAGGCCCTTACCAACAAGCATGGTCTTAAATGGTAACAATCTTAGTCCTGCAATAGTGTCCTATAAGCTTTTGTCATTGGCAATGACATAGAGCAGTTCTGACCCTGTTCTCAGGCTATTTATATGATAGCACATTATTATGTCTTTCTATTCCCCATGGGAATCACCTAATTAGAGTTCTTTTCATTTGTCTCTTTTATTTATCTTCTGATTTCTCTAGCACCGTTCCTTATTGTTCTTGAACTGGTTTCAGGGGCAATTAGGACTGGCTAAAGTCTTTCACATCACCATTTTTACTGTAAATCTCATAGCACTGATTCATCTTGAATCAAGTTCAGTACAATCCCCAGATCTTTTTTTTTTTCCCCACACAATCTGTTGTATAACCACATCTACCTCCATCCTTGTGGTGGGCCAAAGCAGGGAGCCCTGCCATCCCACAGCAGGGCTGGGAGAATTTGGGGGCCCTGCTATCACCCAGCGGGGTTGAGAGAATTTTCTTATCCAAGGGCTGTGAGTTAAAAAGAGAGACAGGGACTCAAAGGATGGTGGAAAATAGAGTCTCCTTTATTGTTTTAAGTGCAAGCCTTTTATAGGATATTTCCTAATCACTTTTCCCTGTGGACATTGTGCACTACAGTGTTCCTAGACCCAGGGTGAAAAACACCATGCTTTTCTTGAGGATCCAATCCTCACATCTGCAAGCTAAAACTCTTCCCTGGGGCATGGGGAACTGATCCAGGCCTGGCAGCAGGCCCCTTTCACCTGAAAGGGTTTACTCAGCCATCAGGGTCAGAGTCCCACTGGCCCATGGTCCTCAACACATCCACTATTTCTAACTCTGATTTTTTAATTCATATGGGGCTTCGCATTTATCTCATAATTTCAACTGATTAGACAACCTTACAAAATTTTGTATTATCACCAGTTGCTCACATAAGAAATAACTCAGTGATCATTTTTTTTTTTCATTTAGGTAATATATGAGAGCAAAGGTTACTATCTGCACCCATGATCAGAGCAATGCCAACTGGTCCATAAAGAAACCAGTCCAGTGATTGTGGCTTTAACAGTGGGGCATTAACCCCCACTGTAATAAGCAAAGATCTACTGTGGAGAATGAAAATGAGTACCAATTCCTGCTCTCAATTGGGACATCAAAAGGAAGGAAATAAGACAAAGGAAAAAAACTATTAAGGGGAGTGGCAAATTCATCATTCCCCAACATTAAATAGGAACAGAAACTCATAAAAATGGCATTACAGGGAAAAAAACACACTTTCATCATTTAAGCCAGCAACATTATGTTGTACATATCTTCCATGTTCTATTCATCATCCATAATATGTTGATGTCTTTTTTGCCAGCACCAGCAATGGTCACCTCTCTCAAGGAGATGATGCCACACTGCAATCTGGATTTATGTTTCAACTACCATCAACACAAATTTCAGTATAGTGATTTACCTTTGTATCTAGTTCAAAATAAGGATCAGAAATCTTTGTATTATTCCATATGATTTTTAATGAGTAGATTTAATATTATGCATAATTAACTCTATACATCCTTCATTTATAGCTCAGAATGACTTCCCAAGATATGTTCCTTATGTTTCACTATTTTAGCTTGTTTAAAATTAAGATGTGCAACATTCCTATTTCAATGGAGAATATAATGATTCTTTTTTCTTTCCAAATTGGGTCACTGATTCCCCTATGTAATATGAAGATAATAAACTGTATTTAGGTCAGGCTTTTAAAAAAGTTTTACTTCAAAAAGCAGTTTTCAGCATATTAGCTTACTATCTCCACAACAACTCTGTGAAATAGGTCCAGTATAGTATATCGATGAGATTACTGAGGTGCTGCCAGGGATCTTTGAAAATTCATGGAAAAGGAAGGAGGAATACCTGACTAGAAACTATAAATGTACTGATTTTCAAAAACAGGGAGATAGATTCTGCTAAATACTGCATGCTGAGCCTGCCCTTAATTCCTGATAAAACTGGAAGGAACCTAGTCTAACTCTCTTATTTTATAGATCAGACACTAAGGCACAGGGGGATCAAATGATCTGCCAAGGTCTCACAGGCTATAAGAAAAAGAACCAGAACTTAAATTTTGGTTTTATGATTCCAAATTTAGTTCACTTACAACTACAGCACACAGACACTTCTTCTAGAAGATATTAAAGGAAGGGTTTGTAAGCTCTACTTTAACCATCCTTTAGGGCAGAAAGACTCGGGGGACAGGCTAACTGCTAGGCAGACATACTTTAATCCTCAGGTTCATCACTGCCACCCCTAACTTTCTCTAGCTCAAAGGCAGATAATACAAAAAAAAAATCTAGTTATATCTCTAAGTGAACATAAGTTGATCAAGAAGAGGTCACAACAAATGAATCTCTAGTTAGTTATTCTCTAGCTAGTTAATAAACTAGTGTATTAAGATATTATAGCTACAAAAGAGGTCATATTTACCAAGGAACTTGATAAATCTTACCTTATCTCTTTTCTGAACAAGATGAGTGATGATTACACAGTTAGGTAGGTTTGTACCTGGCTGAAGAGTAGATCAAAAGAAAAATGGTTAATGGAACAACGGAATAATTTTGAAATTTTAGGATTACACCTAAAGTAAAGAAACAATGAACACATGAGAGGAATAAAGCAAGATATATATGCATATGTATATATATAATATATATGTATATATATATATGTATGTGTGTATATATATGCCATAATAATTAGTCAAATCTAAGAAGACTAAATTGAAATAAATGAAACAGATGTACAGAAATAGAAATAAAAATAGAAATAAATGTACAATTCTATACTGAGGTTCAAAAATCAACTTCAAAAGTAGAGCATGAATGAGGCTAGCTAATTGTTTCTATGAAAAAATCCCCAAAGAGGACTTTTGTGGGTTACAAACTCAATTTTAGCAAACTGGGACCCCCAAAAAACACTAACGAAAATTTAGTCTGCAGTAATATAGTTTTATTTCTAGAATGAAGGAAGTAATACCTCCACTTTACTCTGCATCTGAAGTATCATGTTATTTGGGATGTTACATTTTAAAGAATATTTAAGAATAAAATTCATTCAAATGATGTTGAAGTTATGAGGGAATCTTTTCTTCCATCTTGAATATGTTTGAGGATTTTATACGGTAATAATTCATTTAAAAAATGTTTCCTTGAGGCTGGATTTGTACTGCCATATTAATTCAGAAGAAGAATGGTATAGTGGATAGAGAGCTGACTTGATCTTGAGAAGAGCTTTCTCCCTTTAATGTTTTGAAAGACATGGAGCTGTGAACTGATACAACCATTCTGGAGAGCAATCTGGAACTATACCCAAAGGGCTATAAATAACTGCATACCCGTTGACCCAGTAATACCATTTCTGGGGTTATATCCCAAAGAAATCATGGAAGTGGGAGGAAGACCCATATGTAAAAAAATATTTATTGCAGCTCTCTTTGTGGTGGCAAAAAACTGGAAATGAAGGGTATGCCCAGCAATTGGGGAATGGCTAACCGAGTTGTGGTATATGAATGTAATGGAATACTATTGTGCTATAAGAAATAGGGAGGAGATGGACTTCATAATTACCTGGAGAGGCTTATACAGACTGATGCTAAATGAGAAGAGCAGAACCAGCAAAAATTTGTACACAATCACAGACACATCATATGTGTGACGACCAACTTTGATAAACTGGACTCTTCTCAGCAACACACAGGTAAAAGACAACTCCACAAGTCTCAGGATGGAAGGAGATACCTACATTCAGAGAAAGATCTAGAAAGAACAGAGTTTAAATGGAGACTGAAGCAATCTACATGCTGTTGTTCTTTTCTATGTTTGATTTTGTTTCCTTTTTCCCATTGTCCACTCCATTGGTTACAACCCTTCTATATAGCCAGACTATTGTCCAATGAGAGAGTATTTGCAGATCCTATACTTGATGGCATGCCGCCATTAGTGGGGGGAGAAGAGTGAGGGGAGAAAATTTGAAACTCAAGGGATTTTGGAACTGAATCTTGTAAACTAAAAGTAAATAAATAAATCAATTTTTTAAAAAAGAAAACAAAAAGGAAATGTACCTTAAAGAAAAAAAAAGTCATAGACCTGAGTTCAAGTTCTGCCTCTAAAACATTCTATGTCACTCTAAAACAATTATTTTAACTTCTCTATGCTCTATGCAACCAAGATAATATTGTGCAAAGAAAATATGGATGTACAGGTAGATGGATTTTCCTCATTTGGGAGTTACTGATACCAATGAAATCATAGGTTCAGTCCCTTTCCCCTCTGAGCTCCTGTTTCATAATAGTGTTCTTTAATTATTTCCTATAGGTATGGGTCTTTACGGTTTTATTTTATTTATTTACAGATTAACTTATTTAATTCTTCATTAAGTTACATATTTTTCTATACCACTTTTTAATAAATTTACTTTTCAGGACAATGAAATGTTCTTTCTTAAATTATATGCATTTATTAGTAGAGCATCTAGATCTCTACTCCTATGATAGATATTCTTAATTTTTTCACTAATGTTCCTCCTGAATGGTTGGATATTTTCAGCAATAATCTTTGGATATTCATCTTTTTTAAAAAGTAGGAGGATGAGGGAAGATGGATATACTGAATGAGGAGGCAGGGTCAATAAAAGAATGATACAACAAGAACAACCTTGCACTAGACTGAGCATAATTGTCTTTAGGTCAGAGCAGGAAGAGAAAGAGGATTCAAGGGTGCTGTGAAGAGGCTTCTCGTTGGGCTTAGTCCTATTCCACCTTGTTTGGCACTAGCCCTATTGTATATAGGAGATACCACAGATCTCATCTTCTTTGATAACATGCCACCACCCACCCACCCTCACCCCCCCCAAAAAAGACATACAGGTACACACATACATGCATACATACACCCACACATATTGGTGTTGGGTCACAGCACCACAAAAGCTAAGGCTACAAAATAACCTCCAATAAGGCTACTCCCTATTATAAAACAGCCTAAGGCAAGTTTTCTTCTGGAGCTGCTGTGAAACAGTCTAGAGCCATGGCTTTTATAGGGAGGAGAGAAGGTCATGTTGAGTTGCATCTAATAGTTTTGCCACCACTGATGTCACAATTGGAGAAGCATCAGTTAGGGAGGTCACTCCAGTTTTAAATGTCTAACTGCTTTGAGTCACCTTTTAGCAAAAAACTATGGAACATTTCCAAGAATAATATTTTAAAATATTTCCAATAATAATATTTTTAAAATAACATTTTAAAAAATAATATAAAATAATAATAAATAATATTTCAAAAGGCACAAAAGAAAATGTATAGGATTATACAGGGAAACAATTATATTAAAACAGAGTTCTCAATATTTTTTAAGATCATAGTTAAAAATTCCTACTGGAAGGCATAAAAAGATGGGCATGGATGATGCATAGAGTATGTCATAAAATGGAAGAAGTGTGAGATGGAAGATCTGTCTAGCTCAGAGAACAGAAAAGCAAGGAAAACAGGAACACACACATGTGCATGCATGAACCAGTACAAAAAGACTTGACTACAGCCTTCTTCAATATTCTTTTTTTTTCTTTATTTCTCATTATTAGGCAACTTTTTAATATTCTCAATTTTATCTTTAGGATCCCATTTAATGTTTCATTGAGAGTCTTGGGTGGCTTGTTTTACATAAGCTGTGGTTTTGCCTACAACTAGGGGAGTTAATGAGGCCAAGAAATGGCTTTGTGAGAAGATCCCAGAGGAGCCAGAAGAAAGTTCCTCAATACCACAGTCCTAGAGTTTGTAAAATGAATTCTAACCACATAAGTGTTTGGAAGGATGAAGAACTTATTTTAAAATGCTTGATACAATACTCAACCACAGCAATCTGAGTCTTCCTCATATATTTCATGTGGAAGGCTTTAAAGCTCGCCTAATTGGAAAGAAAAAAGCCCATGGCTCCCTGAGAGGAGGTACCTGCCCAATAAGACTCAACCAGAAACAAAATCATTTCTGCAAGATCTCCTTCTCTTGAGATATTAAACTCAAGGGCAATTGGTTCAGTCTCTGTAACAAATCAAAGCATCCCAAAACTGTGGAAACCTATCACGTTAAGCTGGTACTGCTTTGACTCCCCTGAGGAAGTGATCTGTGATGGTGACTGAGGCAAACTCAGTAGGATCTATTCTGAGTCACTGCTGTATGAAAAAGCTTAGGATCTAAGAAAGAATAAATGGGTGTTTCTGGACCATGACTTAGAAATTGCAAACTTCTAATAATTTATTCATCTCCACTCACAAAATATTTATTGAACACCTCCTTCATTTGAGGTACTCAGTTAATTCAAAGATGTTAATTTATGATCACTGCTCTCAGGGAACTCATCACGTACTACAGGAGACAGAACATGCAAACACATATAGACAGTTAGGTGACACAATAGAGCGAGTGCTGAACCTGAAGTCCAGAAGACTTGAGTTTAATATCCTGCCTCAGGTACTTGCCATTAGCCATGGGCAAGGCTCTTAACTTTGATCTTAATGTATGCCTCAGTTTCCTCATTTGTAAAATAGGAAAAATAATAGCACTTATTGGGCAGCTAGGTGGCTCAGCTAATACAGTGCCAGGCATGGAGTCTGAAAGACCCGAGTTGAAAGCCAGTCTCAGACACTTACAAGCTGCATAACCCTGGAAAAGTTATTTAACCCTGTTTGTCTCAGTCTCCTTGTTTGTAAAATGAGATGGAGAAGGAAGTATCAAACCACTCCAGTATCTTTGCCAAGAAAACCCTAAATGTGGCCACAGAGAGTTGAACATGACTAAAATGACCAAACAATTTTAAAAAAAAGTATTTACCTCCAAGGGTTGTTGTGAGAAACACATATAGACATTTGTAAGGGATTCTTAAAAAAAACATTTTTATAAGATTAAAAACAATATACTTCTTCAATTTTAGATGTAAAACTTTTAGTTTCAAATTGTTCCCCTTCCTCCCTCCCCGCCCCACTCCACCCTCATTGAGAAGTCAAGCAATTTGATATGGGTTACACGTGTAGTCATGCAAAATATTTCCATAAAAGTCATGTTGAGAAAGAAAACAGACCAAAAGAAGCCTCAAGAAAAATAAAGTTAAAAAAAAGTCTGCTTCAATCTGTATTAAGACACTGTCAGTTTTTTCTCTGGGGATGGATAACATTTTTCATCATAAGTCCTTCAGAGTTGTCTTGGATCATTGCATGTCTGAAAATAGCCAAGTCATTCACAGCTGATCATCCCACAATATTGCCGTTACTTTGTAAATAGTACATTTCACTTTGCATCAGCCCATGCAGTCTTTCTAGGTTTTCTTACAGCATTCTGTCCATCATTTATTATAGTACAATAGTATTCCATCATAAACATATGCCACAACTCATTAAGTCTTTTCACAATTTGATGGGCATCCCCTCAATTTCTACATCTTTGCCTTCAGAAAAGAGCCACTATAAATATTTATGTACATACAGGTCCTTTTCTTTTTTGATTTTATCACTTTTGGGATACAGACTTAGTATTGGGGTTGCTAGGTGAAAGGGTATGCATGGTTTTACAGCCCATTGGTCATAGCTAAAAATTACTCTACAGAAAGGTTGAATCAGTTCACAACTCCACCAATAGTGTATTAATGTCTGCTCTTTCCCACATCCCCTCCAACATAAGTCATTTACCTTTTTTTGTCCTATTAACCAATCTAATAGGTACAAAGTAGCACCTCAAAATTGTTTTAATTTGAATTTCTTCAATAAATAGGGAGAGTATTTTTTTCATATGGCTAGAGATAGTTTTGATTACTTCATCTGAAAACTGATCATGTCACTTTATCATTTGTAAATTGGGAAATGGCTTTCATTGTCATAAATTTGACTCAGTTCTCTATATGTTTGAGAAATGAGACCTTTATAAGAGAAACTTGCTTCAAATTTTTTTCACAGTTACTATTGCTAATTGTATTCCCTCCATCCTATTGCCCTCCATTCTATTCTCTGTATCCTTTCATCCAATCCTTTAGCAAAAGTATTTTGCTCCTGACTACCCTCTCCCCAAATCTGCCCTCCCTTCTATCACCCACACTTCTCTTATCCCTTTCCCCTTCTACTTTCCTGTATGATATGATAGATTTCTATATCCAAATCCATGTGTATGTTATTCCCTCTTTGACCCAATCTTGATGATAGATAAGGTTCATACACTCCCGCTCACCTCCCCTCTCTTCCAATTCACTATAAAAGCTTTTTCTTACCTCTTTTATGTGAGATAACATCACATTCTATCTCTCCTTTTCCCTTTCTCCCAGTACATTCCTCTCTCTCATCCCTTAATTTTATTTTTTAGATATCATCTCTTTATTTTCAACTTACCCCATGCCCTCTGTCTATGTATACATCTAACTACCCTAATAATGAGAAAAGTCTTATGAGTTACTTATTTTCCCACACAGAAATGTAAACAATTTAACCTTATAGAGTCCCTTTCCTATTTATCTTTTTATGCTTCTCTTGAGTCTTATATATGAAAGTCAAATTTTCTATTCAGCTCTGATCTTTTCAGCAAGAATGCTTGAAAGTTCTCTATTTCACCGAATATCCATTTTCCCCCATGAAGGATGATACTGAGTTTTTCTGGGTATGTGATTCTTCATTGTAGTCCCAGCTTCTTTGCCCCCTGGAATATCATCTTCCACGTCCTCTAATCCTTTAATGTAGAAGCTGCTAAATTTTATGTTATCTCAATTGTGGTTCCATTGTACTTGAATTGTTTCTTTCTGATTACTTATAATATTTTCTCCTTGACCTGGGAACTCTGGAATTTGGCTATAATATTCTTAGGAGTTTTTCTTTTGGGATCTCTTTCAGGAAGTGATGGGTGGATTCTTTCCATTTCTATTTTAACCACTGGTTCTAGAATACCAGGGTGGTTTTGTTTGACAATTTATTCAAAGATCAGGTCTAGGCTCTTTTTCTGAGAGTGGCTTTCAGGTAGTCCAATAGTTTCCAAATTCTCTTGCCTGGATCTATTTTCCAGGTCAATCTTTTGCTAGTGAAATATTGTTCTTTTATTTTTCATTCTTTTGGTTTTGTTTTAGCATTTCTTGATTTCTCATAAAGTCATTAGCTTCATTTTGGTCAATCCTAATTTTTAAGGAATTATTTTCTTCAGTGATCTTCTGAACCCCTCCTCTTTGGCTTTTTAGACCTCTCACCATTTTTGGCCTAGTCTGTTGGCTTTCTTTTTTTTGGGGGGGGGAGGGGGTAGGCAAGGCAATTGGGGTTAAGTGATTTGCCCAAGGTCACACAGCTAGCAAGGGTGTCCAGTGACTGGGGCCAGATCTGAACTGAGGTCTTTCTGACTCCAGAGCCAGTGCTGTATTCACTGCACCACCTAGCTTCACCCTCTCTTTTTTTGTTTTTTTAAGGTGTTATTTTCTTCATATTTTGTGCCTCCTTTATGAAGTTGCTGACTGTTTTTCATGATTTTCTTGCAACACTATTATTTCTCTTCCCAATTTTTCCTCTGCCTCTCTGGTTTGATTTTCAAAATCCTTTCTGAGCTCTTCCATGGCCTGAAACCAATTCACGGTTTTTTCTTGGAGGCTTTGAATTCAGGAGCTCTGACTTTCTTGTCTTCTTCTGAGTGTATGTTTTGATATTCCTTGTTACCAAAATCATTTTTTATAGCCAGAGGGTTTTTATCATTGTTTGATCATTTCTCCAGCCTATGACTTGATTTTTTTATACTTTGTTAAAGTAAGGTTCTGCTTCTAGAGTGGAGGGTACACTGTCCCAGTCTTCATGGGTTTTATACAGCTATTTTCAGAAATATTCCTAGAAACCTGTAAGTTTTCAGTTCTTTTAAGGTGATATGATTTTTAAAAATTTATTTATTTATTTATTTTTAGTTTTTATCATTCAATTTCCTATGAATTTGAGTTCTTAATTTTCTCTCCCTCCCCTCCCACTCACATCCCCAAGATGGCATGCAATCTGATAAAGGCTCCACATACATCTTCTTATTAAACATATTCTCACATTAGTCATGTTGTAAAGAAGAATTAGAACTAATGGGAGGAACCATGAGAAAGAAGAAAGGACAGAGAGAGAGAGAGAGAGACAGAGAGAGACAGAGAGAGAGAGAGAGACAGAGAGACAGAGAGAGACAGAGAGAGACAGAGAGAGAGAGAGAGAGAGAGAGAGAGAGAGAGCAAAAGTATGCTTTGATCAGCATTCAGATTCCATAGTTCTCTTTCTGGATGTGGACACCATTTTCCATTGTGAGTCTTTTAGAGTTGCATTAGAGTCTTGCATTGCTGAGAAGGACTAAGTCTATCAAAGTTAGTCATCACACAATGTGGCTGTAACTGTCATATAGAATGTTCTCCTGGTTCTGCTCACTTCACTCAGCATTGGTTCATGTAAATCTTTACAAGCTTTTCAGAAGTCCACTTGCTCATCATTTCTTATAGTACAATAGTATTCCATTATATTCATATATCACAATTTGTTCAGCCATTCCCCAATTGATGGACATCCCCTCAATTTCCAATTCTTGGCCACCACAAACAGAGCTGCTATAAATGTTTTTGTACATGTAGGTCTTTTTTCCCATTTTTATGATCTCTTTGGGATACAAACCTAGAAGAGACATTGCTGGATCAAAAGGTATGCAGTTTTATCTCCCTTTAGGAATAGTTCCAAATTGCTGTCCAGAATGAACAGATCGGTTCACATATCCACCTGCAATACATTTGTATTCCAATTTTGCCACATCTTCTCCAACATTTATCATTTTCCTGTTTTGTCATGTTAGCCAATCCAATAGGTGTAATGTGGTTCCTTTAATCAATAGTGATTTAGACCGTTTTTTTTTTTAATATGGCTATAGTTTTGGTTTCTTCATCTTAAAACTGCCTATTCATATCCATTGACCATTTATTAATTGGGGAATGACTTGCATTCTTATGAATTTGACTCAATTCTCTATGTGTTTTAGAAACGAGGCCTTTATTAAAGACACTGCCTATAAAAATTGTTTCCCAAACTTCTACTTACCATCTAATCTTGGTTGAATTAGCCTTGTTTGTGCAAAAAACTTTTCAATTTAGTGTAATCAAAATTATCCATTTTGCATTTCATAATCTTTTCTATTTCTTATTTTGTCATAAATTCTTCCATTTTCCATAAAATTTGACAGGTAAAACACTTCCTCACTCTCCTAGTTTGCTTACAGTATCAGCAAGGTGGTATGCTCGAAGGAGAGTTGTTTATTATTCTCCTGGCCCGTGCTCTCGTTTCTGATCAACTATAAACACTCTTTTCTATCCTAGAACTGTGAAGAGAGTCCCCCTCCACTGTGGCTGCAATATTTGCTATTCCAGTGCTTCTTCTCCCTGGGGACTGCCACCCAGGACTACAGCCCAGATCTGAGCACTACTGCTCTACTGCACTACTGCTGCTGCTGCTGGTTCTGCTGCTGCTGCTGCTGCTGCCACTGCTGATACAGATATTACCAAGGCCTGCTCTAGGTTTGCCAGGCTGTGTCTGGGCAGGACTGGGATCCATTCTCATACCAGGTGTGACAGACTTTTCCTGCTGACCTTCTAATTTGTCTTTGGTGTCGGTGGGCTGAGAGAGCTGGAAACCACCACTGCTGCCAGTGATTCAGTCACCCCAAGGCCTGCGCCTAGTTGGCTCAGGCCAGGAGTGTGCTGGTGCAGCCTGAACTGAACTTCACTCTTCTCTCACCCTAGTGAAATAGACCTTTCCTGACAACCTTCTAAGTTGTCTTTGGCTGGAAATTTGTTTCACTTCAACTTTCTGCAGGTTCTGCTGCTCTGGAATTTGCGTAGATTCATTTTTAAAAGTATTTGGAGGGGGTTAGAGGAGAGCTCAGGCAATTTCCTGCCTTTACTTTGTGATCTTGGCCACTTCTGCAAATCTTAAAGTGCTCTATAAATGCTAGATCTTGCTGTTAGCATCATCATCAATTAAGTAATTGTAATAGAAGCAGAAGACAGCATGCATTATATGCCATAATGGAGAAATGAACATGTTACTACTATATTTTAGAGAAGAAAAAGATATATATAGGGGCCATGTCTTCCTACCTCTATACCATTTCAATTAGTGATCTTATCAGCTCCCACAGGTTCAATTATTTCTATGAGGATGATACCCAGATCAATATATCCAGCTCTATCTTGTCCTCTAAGCTCCAGTCTCACATCTCCAACTAGCTCTTAGATATCTAACACTCAATACTTCCAAAATAGAACTCATTATCTCCCTTTTCCAAGCACTCCTTTCTTCCTAACTTTCCTATTACTGTTGAGAGGACTACCATCATTCAATCTCCCAGACTCACAACCCACTAAACTTCACACTGACTCACTACCCATATCTAATATGTTGTCTAAATTTGGCATTTTTATATTTAAATGACTTGTGCATATGATCTCTAGTCTCCATTTCCACAGTCATTGACTGAATACTATCCCTAATCACTTCTCTCCTGGTCTATTGAACTGGGTTATGGCTGCTCTCCTCACTTCAAGTATGTTTTCATTTCAATTCATCCTTCATTCAGCTACCAAAGTGATTTCCCTAAAGTGCAGACCTGATTATGTCAGCCCTCTACTCAAAGAACTCCAGTAGCCATCCATTACCTATAGGATCAGATTTAAATTCATTTTATTGCCTTCTAAAATCTGCAATAATCAGGTACCTTTCTATTTTCCTGATGTTCTTTTACTTCATGCCCCATGCATACTCTACAATTCAACAACATTCATCATGCTCTTCCTTGCACACAACACTTAATTTCCTGACTCTACGTTTTCCCAAGGTTTACCCCCACCATGTCCATAATGATCTTCCTCTTCACCCCTGGCTTCCTTCAAGACTCATCTCAAAATCCAGCTTCTGCAGGAAACCTTTCCCAGTCTCCTCCTCTGATGCTACTTTCTTAAGGCTTCTTTTCACTGTATATACCTTCTCTATGGAATGCTTCATATTTTGCCTCTCCAATTACAATGTGAATTATTTGAGGGCAGGGACCATATTTTTTTTTTTGCATTTGTTTGTATCCTTGGTGCTTCACAAAGTGTTGGCACATAGTGAGTTCTTACTAAATGATTTTTGAGTAACTGACGGATGCCTAGACATTTTATGGAAAATTTCATGGAGAAAATACAGGGCTATAAAAGATGGGTAATGTTTGCACAGAGAGACATGTATAAAGATGGCATTGTAGATGGAAGGAATAACATGAGGAAAGCCTTGGAAGGATGTTCAAGGAAGTATAAGTTTGCCTGGAGCATAAGATTAGAAAAAGCATTGGTAGGGGGACAGATTGGAAAGACCCTTGAATTCTAGATTTACATGCCAGAAAAGGCATTCCCATAAGCTCACTGAGTGGTGATCCTGCTCTATTTAGTTGAATCTCCCTGGTGTTGGAGCTCCCTCATCTGGTATAGTTCACAATTCATTCAATGTATTTCTCATCTGTCTTCTTCAACTCATCCACAAAAGAGACCTCATATATACTGAAAATGTTTCTGTAGTTTATTTAATATCCAGAGGCTATGAGGGTTATTTTTCTATTGGAGTCTCTCAATCTTGCCTCATGAGCAGCCTACTTCTTTTTTTAGTCATAAGTATTCATGCTAATATCTTTTAAGCAACATTTTTTATATGCAAGTCATATTGGCAATATGTCTAACAAGTGTAGTTAAACCACTTGGGGGTCAACCTAAATGTTTATTTTCCTGAGATTCTAATGTTCTTCCATAATTCCCAGTCATATAGCACCGCTGGGATAATACAATATTAAAGATTTTTTTTCACAACTTCGAATTTCTATCAAACCCAGTCTGCTGTTTCTCAATTCTGGGTCCAACATATACAGCATTTGTGTGTCTTTTTTTTTTTGGGGGGGGGGGGGTGTATCTATATTCAGACCTGTAAAACTATAATTTTTGTGGTTTCCCACAGAGGAAAGTCCCTGAAGCTCAGCAACATTTTTGCCACCTATGCTCTTAGAATGTGGCTTGGGGCACTGAAAGTTAGACTTATGTGTTAGGCCTTCTAACAACCAGGACTGACTAACAACTAATGCAAATATCCAGCTACATGTTATAATCTGAGAAATACACATTTTCTCTTCACTCTATTTTTCTACTAGGAGTGAATATCCTGATCTTTTACAAATAGTTATGGATGTCACAGAGATAGCTTTATTCTGTTATATGACTCAAGTATTACGATGTCATCTATGAGTCAGAATAATTGGAGGATCTCACAATCAGTAAAGGATTCTTCTGTGTCAACTCTAGGAAATCTGCCATTTGATTGACAAAGATATCGGCGGGGAGGGGGGTGTCTTTCTGTGTATCTGTATCCATATATATGTATGTGTGTATGTATGTATTATGTGTGTATAGAGAGAGAGAGATTGATAGAGATGTATCTCACTTGATGTTACTTCTTTGAGGATCATGGAATAGTCATTTTGCTATATTGGAGGGGATCCGGGGACCCACAAATCACCTAATGAAACTACAGAATATTGAGGGCAAATAACAGAGAGATGAGTATTAACGTTTTACCCTTTTCATACTTGGAGAGATTTCACGCATACCTTGTACAGGTTGTGACACCTAGAGTGATTCACAACATGAATGACCTATTCACAAATTGCAAAGGGGAAAAAAACCAACTAGTAACGACCCATTGCCATGTTGTAAAAGATTCATCCCTTCCAGACTTTGATGGGCTTGTTCAAAATCTTCTGGGTTTTTGCTTTTTTCTCGTGGACAAACAGAGGGAATTCCTCTCCTCTCTCTCTCCTTCCACACCTCCATTAGCAATGATATTTTGCAGCAATGTAATCTAGCAAGTCAGAGAAATTGTATGCTGCAGAAAGAAGACCCAGAGAAGCAGGCAGCAGAGCTGAGTTGTATTACAAAACAAAAATGACATCCTACAGGAGCAATGTAGGTGCACCACTGGAAGAGAAAATAAATCATCAAGTTTCACTGCCAGATGTGTGAGTTGCCTTGTCCCATTCATTCTCTGCCTGTGTGCCTCTCTACTAGTATACTTTACATATGTGCTGAGTATTCCCATTTACGCTGTATGTACAGATAGGAACATATGCCCCAAGTTCATGGAGGGAATTTTGTTGCTACGGTTGATATGACATTTCCTTAAATGCCTTTGATTTGAGCTAATCGTATCAACTGGTTGAATGTTATGGGTAACTAGACCTGTGAGAGATGAGGAGTGATTTTTTTTTTAGAAGGATAGACGAGCAAATAATTCCAGGTAGCCATCTCCTTGGAGATTATAATCTGGGAATATCGGTTAAAGGGAGGGAATTCTATGGTGTGGATGCCCATGTGGAATATGTATCAGTGTAGCAGATAAGTCAGAGAGTAAACCATTCTTTCTGGCATATCACCCCTCAGACTGCCACTTTATTATCTTATTTATCTTTATTGTTCCAAGCGCTAGAATAATCAAGGGATGTGTTTAGATAGTTAATTTCTCACTAATAACCTTGACATCTCTTACTAATTAATTAATCAAATAATTGAAACCCTGATTCCAGTACATTATATTTTAATTATTTAATAAACTTGAGGAATCTAATTTCCCATTAGTAATTATTCTTATCTATAATTAAATTAGTATTTTAAAATTGAATATATTATATATAACATAAAATTGTGTATTACATTAAATACAATATATTCCGCATCAAATATTATCCATTCAATTTGTTCTAATAATGGCTGGAATAATAAGTGACAAGAAGATTAAATAAATGTCAAAACCATTGAATATATAAGTGGGACATTGCATATGATTTAAGATTTCACATGGCAAAGTGAATAAAGGGCTAGTCTCCAAACCAGGAAAACTTGGATTCAAATCCTGCCTCTGACACACACAAGTCATGGTACCCATAATGAGCCATTTCTTCTATCATTGGGCTAGGGGAGGCAACTCTAAGATCTGAAGTTGCAGAAAAAATGTCCACCTGCTTTGACAGAAGGTGTTTCCTTTACAAATTCCCTGTTCCAATGAGATCACAGATCTGACCTCTATAACATTTATATGCTATGTATGCATAATATAATATATATTATGCATATAAATATGTGTTGTATGAAGATGAATATTTAGTAATTTTATTTTTATCATTACCTTGATGCCACATGTATATCC
>CM053590.1:201210587-201224397 GCA_028646515.1 Pseudochirops corinnae | reverse complement strand
GTTCATTCCAGATACTGATTAAAGTCTCTTTAAAAACCTTACTCTTATTTCTCCTCAAGAGAAAAGTTAAATCCAGTCTCTTAGGAAATAAGCTAGATTACACTTTTCTCTTTGTCCATGATTCAAGTCACAGGAAAGTCTTTGCAAAATACACTGAACTTAGCAGTTCTTTACAATCTCTATGATGAATTCTTTTTATTAGCTTTCTTTCTAACATATGTAAGGTACTGCTCCTTTCATATGTGAACAGTTTAGTTGCAGAAATGGGCAGGAAAAGAACATTTTTGTAAGGAAAAGGGATGTAATAAGCTTGTTAAGAAAGACAGTCTCTCAGATAATGCTGTGGAGGGGCACAGACTTAGGAGGACTGGACAGAGAATTTCCCCACAGACAAAAGTACTGAGAGAATTCTCTTTGAAGGCAGGGGAATGACAGAGATAACGGGGAGATAGTAGAACATTATGGTCCATTTGCTGCTTTGAATGTGGCAGTTTCTAGATTTTAATATTTTTAGCTGGCAAAATTATGACTCATATACCTGTCTGGAGACTAAAAAAAAAGGATTGTTGGTTTCAAAACTGAAGGAAAGTTGAACTTCTTGAGCTATAAACTTATCAAGTAAACACTACCAGTGGGCTCTGAGCGGAGTCATTGCACATGTGGGCACGTGAAGGAGTTAGCCAGAGAGTAAGCTAACAAGGACGTCTCAGCTGCTTCTCCAGAAGCTTACTGATTGGAAGAGAGACATTGCTTTTTTGATTGGTTGAAAAACAACCTGAGGGTAATGTTGAGGAGCTCTCTGCAAGAGCTGAATCTTGCTGCTGTTGGGCCTTACTACTCTCTGGTGCTATTTACAGTCTGAAAGATGAAAAAATTTTTCAGGGGTACCTGGTTGTTCTGTATTACCTTCTCTAGTTTGAGTGAAAAAAGAGGTGGGGGGGAGAGAATATAGACTTTGCATCTGTCTTTTGTCACTTCAGCTGTTCTATCGTGTCTTCATTTACTGAAAGTTCATTTATACAAAGAATCCTACTGAGAGGGGCTTACCAAAAAAACCAAAAACACAAACACACACACACACACACACAAGCACACACACACAAGCACACACAAGTTAGTGCAGACATAGGGATTCTAAGGCAGGAAGCTTGGAGAGAGTATCTTCAGCAGAGTTCCTAAGAGGAATTTACTTGGGAAAGAGAGAATCTTTGTCTGACCAGATAAAGACTTTGTGAACTGTGAAACGTTGAAAGATTTCCTATTTCCACTGGTATTTTGGAGGCAACTGGTAGCATGGCAGGTGCTGGGCCTGGAGTCAGGACTACCTGAGTTCTAAACTGGCCTCGGTTACTTCTTATCTCTGTAAATCTGGGCAAATCGTTCAGCTTTTGTTGGCCTCGGTTTTCCCATCTGTAAAATGGGATAATAGCACCTTTCAGGGTTGTTATGAAGATCTAAGAAATACTATGTGTCAAAGCTCTTAGCACAGTGACGGGAGTACAGAAGATGGCACATAAACACACATTCTTCCCCTCATTATTTGCCTCTTTCTCCAAGCTGCACTTTGGACTTTCTCTACCAAGTCTCAGAAGCTGAGCATACAAAAGTGAAAATTGTCTCTTCCTTCAAGGAATTTACAGTAAAGCAAGAGAAAACATGTTTATATACTGGATTTAAACAAACACATACATATATGTACATGGATATACACACAATAGATGCAAGGTGTTTCTCAAGGCAACATCAGCAAAGGTCTCATGCAGACAACAGCACATGAATCAAGCTTTTGAGAGATGGGCATGGGCGGAAGAGTGTTCCAGGTGTAGGTGAGAGCAAGTGTTAAGTGCATGGAGGTTGGAGATGGCTTCCATGCATGAGGGCCAGCAGGAAGTTGAGTTTGGTTTTACGTGAAATAAAAATGGGAAGCAATATCAGGTCCAGTTTGTGAGGGTTTTTAATGCCAATCAAAGGACCTTATATTTGATCCCAGGGATAGGGATCTACCGGTGTTTACTAAGTATAGGTGTGAGATGCTGATCTGAACTTTAGAAAAATCAGTTTGGCAGCTATGTAAAGGATGGATTTGGGCAGCTAGGTGGCACAGTGAATAGAACTCAGGGTCTGGAATCAACAAGACTCATCTCTGTGAGTTTAAATCTGTCCTCAGACACTTACAAGTTGTGTGACCCTGGGCAAGACACAACCCTGTTTACTTCAGTTTCCTCATATGTAAAATGAGCTAGCATAGAACATGGCAAATCACTCCAGTATCTTTGCCAAAAAATTAAATGGCGTTTCAAAGAATCTAACACAACTGGGAAACAATGAAACAACAATAACATCAAAGGATGGATTGGAGAGGGAGAAACTTCAGATAAGGAGTCTAAATAGAAGGCTGTTGAAATAGTACATGGGAGAGGAGATGAGAAGCTGAACAAGAATGGTAACTGTGGGGGAAGAGAAGATTTAAATGTAGAAATACAAAAATATGACTCTATGATTGGAAACATAGTAAAGTTCACAATAGAAACAAGAAACTTCAGGAAAAAAACTGGTATTTTTATCTTGAGGGCCAGAAGGACAGAATAAGCTGTTTGTCATATATCACATAAGAGATGGTTACAGGATATCCAATTAGAAATGTCTGATATACATTTGGTGATATGGGACCCAGGAGAGAGAAAAGGACTGGAAACAAAGATCTAGGAGGCATCTGTGTAGCAATTCTCCAAAATCATATCACCAAAAGCCTACTGGACATTTTGAACTAAATGTTCTGGAAATAACCCAAATTCAACATATCCAAAGTAGAACTTCTTTTTTTTGCCCCCAATTCACCCTTTATCCAAATTAACTCATTATTGTCAAAGGCACCACCATTCATCAACCTTCCTAGGTTCATAATTTTGGCTTTATCTTTGACTCCTCTTTCTCCTATCCCATATATTCATTCAGTTTCTAATCTTTTCTAATCCTTTCTCCCTCTACATCTCTTATATCTGACATTTCTCTACTCACAGAGCTACCTCCTCAATTCAGACTTTCATTACTTCTCACCTATATTATCACAAGAGCTTCTTAATTTTTCTCCCTGGCTCAAGTACCTCTCCACTTCAGCTCATTCTTCTCAATGCTTCCAAAGGTATTTTCTCAAACAATCATCTGACCATATAACTCACCTACTCAATAAACTCCAGTGGCTCCCTATTGCTTCTTATTCTCACCTGTGCCTGCAAGAAGCTACAGCATGCAGAGCAGCCACATCCCAGTAAAACTGTCTAGACAGAGGGGCTAAACCAGGTTCAGGATAACCAACAAACCTCAAACATGTCAGTGATTTAAGGAGATGTCTACCCTAAGCATGTAAGACTTCATCAGGAGAATGGGTGGATGCGAACAATTTGTTCCAACAGCCATGAAGGCAGATGAAGCAGGTGCTGTGAAATGCTTAGAGCTTAGTCAGACATTGAAGATTCCAAGGTCATCCACTGCATCCCAAGCCACTGCCAGTCATCTTGGCTTCTGTCTCTCCACTGGACTTTAATGACTCCAGAAAAGAGAGTGAGGCTGACAATTTTGTGCAACTCTGCCCCATTTAAATCCAATTCATGGATGACCCCAGAAGTCACCCTGTGATGACATCATTCCTCTTTGAAAAACAAATGACAGACAACAACAAAATTGCTTCTAGAATTATGTCTGGCTTCATCTGCTTGGCATTTCCAGCTCTTCACTCTTGCCCCCAACAAAGCTTTCCAGGGTCGTTGGACAAATTTCCCTTGCTATGCTCTGGTCTAATTTACCTTCTCTCTGTTCCTTACATACAACACTTCATTGCCCATCTCCAGGCATTTGTGCTCCCTCTTCACCTTTACCCCACAGAATCTCTCTCTTCTTCCTTCAAGATGAACCTCAAGCACTACCTTCTCCATGGTTGAATGTGAGTGGTTGACTCACTGTGTGAAAGAGTGCATAGAGGGAACAGAAGAAGACCTTGGACAGATCTTTAATTCTGGACTCACAAAAAACAACTCCATTCTAGGAAGTCTAACCCCCTAGAGAAGTCAAGTTCTTTTTAATGGGTCTTTGTGGATCTCTCTATGGAACTACCCTCTAGGATAAAACTAGAGAAATTTCTGAAATTAAATTTTAGGTATGGTTCATGTTTAGAGTCTCTCAAAAAGTAATTAAACTGAGTTTCTATTATGAAGGTACTCATTGTGCCATACGAACACTGAAATGAGACAGCTTTTAATTCCCTTTACCATAGAAATTTCATAAGAAGCAAAGAACTCACAGGAATGCATGGACAAATACAGGAAGCATAAAATTCTTCAATAACCCATTATTGCTTTAACTAGGGGGTTGGCACATATATAGACCACCTAAAATATGTTGCCCACATGAAAGATGAGAGAGGACTGGGAAACTGAAGCATGTGTGGACATTCTGCATTTGCCTACCTTGTGTTTGCAAGCAATACCACCCCCCCACACACATTGGCTGAGATAGCAGAACTGTCAGGCTCCTTAAAATATCAGACATTACTGAATTTGTGCCAAACAGTGAAGGACTTCTTTACTCATACCATGCAATAAGGATGAAGGGTCTGAGAGCTTCCTTCTTCCCACTCTCCCTCCTTGGGTCAAACCAACTTGAATCTTTTTGTTCTATTTTCTTGTAGAGAGTGAATTCTCTGATCTGGTCTTCCCAGCAATGATGCCTTGAGGAGCACAGATCTGGGGACACCAGCCCAGAAGAAGATGGCACTGCCAGCTTTGAAATTCAACTTGGTGGAGTTGAGTATATAGAAACTGAACTAAGCTGTGAGCTTAATTCTTCCTTCCTCAGAGACTGAGGGGGTATAGAGAGAATTATGAGACCCAAAATGCTGGAGGGGAATGTTTGTTCTTGCTATATCTTTCAAATAAATATCCCTTTGTAAAAGTGAACCTGATATTAAATGGTTAAATGAAACTAGGGTGCAAGTCACAAGTCCTTAAAGTGGGGGAGACACACAGTAGGGACCAGTAGCAGAGGAAAGAGACTCTGTGAGCTCCTCTGGGTACCCAGAATTAAAATGTAACAAGCCTAACCTGAGAGAGTGGATCCAAAACAATCTGTGTCACATGTTAATTATACTCCATAGAAAGTAAAAGACCTTCTGTGGGACTGTTGAGCAGATATTTTGTATTCACCTCAGATCTTTATTGTCTTAGCAACTCATGACAATCAACAACGACTGTTGGTAAGGGCCAGATGCCTGCCCAGTCATGGCTTTAGTACTACACTTACAGCATCCTTCTTTCTGGTGGTTCTATTCTCCAAGGAACACCTGGTTAGAGGAATCTTCTTATGGGTATCTTATTTCTGACCCTCAAAACCAGAAACTCTCAAACTCAGGATTACTTATGAAGTAACCCCTAATATTCATAACATCCATTTATTGGGGTCCTATTCACCAACTTGATAAAAATAGAAAGAAAGAAGAAAGAGCTAGAAATTGAGAAACCTGAGAATTCAAACCTCAGGATCACCTGGGCAGCCACATGCCTTGAACTTGTGCTTCTGCTGGTGAGTAGGGTGAGAAGAATAATCTCCCCTGCTATCTGCACTGCACGCTAAAAACCCAAGGGATACAGAAAAGACTCCCAAAGGTGCATAGCCATTTATACAACTCACTCTGGGAGTGGGAACCAAGAGTCCATCCCCTTCTAACTCTCAGTTTATCAGTCATCTTCAAGGGAACCCCCAGTCTGGAGAAGGCAGAGTATAATGAGGAAAAGAGCACTAGTTCTAGAATCTGGGGATCAGATTGATGCTTATAACCTGTGTTGTATGAATATATAACACAGGTTCAATAACTTCATTCAACAACTCATTTAATTTCCCTGGGCATCAATTACCTTGTCTATAATGATTGAACTATGCAGCCTCTGAAGTCCCTTATAGCTCTGGATTGAGGAGTAATAGATCAATAGATCTGGAGGAAATTCCCTGAGTCATCCTAGCCGATGACTAATACACATTTAGCTCTGTGAAAGATGCCCATTTCTGACAGAGGTCCCCAACTGTGATTTCCTCAAAGGAAGTCAAAGGGAGACTTTTATTGATGAAAAACTTTCCTGATCAATACTCCATTATAGAAATTTTTAAAAGAAAAAAAAAAAGAAGGAAATGGAGTATGAGTGTCTGTTTAACCATAAATAAACTGCAAAGACTTTAGGGGGGAGAGAAATTGTCCTTATCCTTAAATTTACTTTATGTAAATTAATAAGTACTTTATTTTTAATTGAGGTACATTCTTTCAATAAGAGTAGTTGTGTTTTAGACAGGTGTCCACAGAGAGGGAACAGATCTAGAGCTTGAAAATCAGTATATTCATCTATGAGAGCATTCCTAGGGCAAGTCTTGCTTACTTGGCTGAGCCTCAGAGTCCAATTTTAATCTGTGAAGGGATTTCCCAATCACAGCTTAATGTCCTTGAAGTTTAAACAGTAAATAGCAAAGTGAAAATACAAAGCGGATATACATACATGAGTACCCCCAGCAGTGTAAATGGGAAAGCTAAGATAAAATTATTTTTGTGATATACAGAAGCAGTGTCAGTAATACGCCAGAAAAAGGGAACTAGTCAGATAGACATAATGGGGCTAGGAAGCCCTCTTCATCTTGTAAAAACAAGAGTCTGTATAGAATCTTTAGTTCTAATGCAGTATAACCTGCTCTCACCCTGCTACAAACCTAAGTCCTACATCATTCATCTCATAGTATCAGAATTCCCTCTAAGCTATCCATGGTTCTTGTCTATGCTGAAGACCCAATCTTTTAAAGAGAAAAAATAAAGTATTCCTAAGGCTCAGAGCAGGAAAAAAAAAAACCTTAGACATTATCTCTTGCAACTTCATTTTACAGATACGAAAACTGAGTCTCTGAGAGATTAAGTAGCTCAAAGAACACATTAGCAATTTGTAAGTAGCAAGAAATTGAACACTGGTGCTCTGATACTTAATCCAGTACTCTACCCGTCATACCATGATGTCTCTAATCTCTGCAGTCTGAGTTTTTGCCACTATTTATATATCATACTTACATGATAAATTACCTCCTTACAATTTTGAGGGGAAAACTGTTTTAAAGTGTCTCCTTCCTTTTAAGGGGTCAAAGCACCACATTGAACTACTATAAACCTACATCATTTCTGGGGATAACCCCAAATCTCCTGGAACCAAAAGCACAATAAGTTCTGGCAGTAAAAGGCCCAAGTTATTAGTTGTATTTCCTCCTCTCCTTCTATCTCACTTATCCTAAACTCGTTCTTCAACTTTCTGAAGTTTTCATTCACACCACCTAACTTCCTACCCAGTGCAACACATCCATTTTAGTCTTTCCTCCTTCTTCAGTCTTGATCTCATATGTAAACCTGTGGTACAAATGCCATTTAGCTCTTGAACCATCATATTTGAATATGAAGAGCAAGGAATAAAGCTGAAGAAATAGGAAAAACCATGACCTGGCACCTAGTCTTAGCCTATCTCTGTTTTTCCTTTAACCTTTCATTACAAAAACAAACTGAAGAAATTAGGGCTTGAAAATTTGGGGGACCCCAAACTCTGGAGCTTTGTAGTAGCTATTGAGCAGAGAACCATTAACTGGTTTATGGGTTTAAGCTTCAGAGTTAAAAACTGTGAAGATTATAAAATACTCAACATAAGTCAAAATGAGGCCAAGGTCCTTGATTCTCTCACCAGGAAGAAGAGTTCAAAGAACAATCATACCAAATGCAGTGTCTAATGCAGATCAGAAAACCACAGGGAAGCAGACTTCTCCAGTATAGAGTACAAGAATCCATGGGAGCAGTATCGAGACATCATAAGAAGATATCGGTAGATCACCCGGATCACAGCTTATTTGTTCTCAAAGACCATCACTGGGTTTTTTAATTCCTTAGAGCCTGACTTCCCTTAATGAATTTATCATTTATTTTGGTGCAATTTTCACAAATATTATTCTTTTTATTTTCCTTATTTCTCTCTTAATTTACACAAATTTTCCCATGTTTCTCTGAAGTCCTCATATTTATAGCACACAATAAAATACTTAACATAAAATAAGGCCATCGTTTCAGAGCTCCCTATTTTCCCCCCTCCTCATCTCATATCACTGAGATATCTTTCCCCATAATCTCTTTAAAGCATCCTAAATCACTTGAAGAAGTAGACTTTCTCCTTTCCTAGATAAAACTCTACATAGATATTCAATCCCATTCCCTTCCATCTTCTCCAGTGGAACACTCCTATTTTAGCCCCATTCTCTCACTACTCATCAGTAGCTCCTTGTCTACTAACCACTTCTCTATTACCTATCCTCAAAAGTTCTCATTTTCCACCTCTGACACTTGGCACTTACTAGCTGTGTGACCTTGCACAAATCACTTAACCTGATTGCCATCACCCTTCCCCCCCAAAAAAAAATTCTTATTTGATCAGAACATCCTTGATAATTATTATCCTTTTTATTGCCAAACTCCTTGAGGAAATGGTTTATAATTTGGGACTCACTTTGAAATCTTCATCATTCTGGCTTCTGACCTTATAATTCAACTGAAATTGAATTCCCCAAAGTAACCAGTGACCTCAGACTTGCCCATTTTAATGTCCTTTTCTCAATGCATATCTTTCTTGACTACTTTTTAATCTTTGATAGTGTTGATTGTCCTCTTTAAAATATTCTCTCCTGTCTAGGTTTTTGTGACACTGGATTTGTTGTTGCTGTTCTCCTCTTATATGTCTGAACATTCCTTTTCAGTCTTCTTTTCTGGATCTTCATCCAGATCATGGCCATGGGTCACACCACAGGTCTGTCCTGGACACTATTTTCCTCTTATAATGTCTCATCAAATCATATAAGTTCAATTATCATCTCTATAAATATGACTTCTAGAGATATTTATCCATCTCAAATCTCTTTCCTGACCTCCAGTCTCATATCTCCATGCCATAAACATTTAAAATCCAGCATGCCTCACATACAACTCACTATCTTTCCCAAAAAGCTCTCCCTTCTTCCAAACTTCCTTTTTACTATCAAGATCATCACCATCCTTCCAGTTGTTCAAGATTCACAGCTTTGGTGTCATCCTCAACTCCTTTCTCCTTCTTATCCTATAGAGATTCAATCTGTCACTGAGTTTGGTTTTTTCAACCTTCAATAACTCCCATATACCTTAATTCTTCACCCTTCCCTCTATTCACACAACCACTTCTCTATTACAGACAATCATAACTTCTCACATAGACTATTAAAATAGACTTTTGGTTGGCTTCATATGTCTCTCCACTCTTATCTTGCACTCACGGGCCAGAGTGATTTTTCTAAAGTACATATCTGAACATGCCATTCCCTTCCCATGCAACATGCATACATGCACATGCACACACACACACACACACAAACACACACACACGTCCAGGATCAAAAATAAAATCCTCTATTTGGTTTGTAAGTCCCTTTACAATTTTACCCTTTCCTACTTTTCCAGGCTTCAAACACTTCACTCCTCCATATGTACTCTACAATCTAATATTGTTATTTTTGCTACTTCTTGTACATGACACTCATCTCCCAATTCAGTCCCTTTCTACTGCCTGTCCTCCTTGCCTGGAATGCCCTCCATCTTTACTCCTTGTCTTCTTTAACTCCGTTTAAGGTTTAGCTGAAATATTCAACTTCTGTAAGAGACCTTTCCAGGTCCACCTTCACGTTTCTCCTTCACTAGTTCTTTCTGAGATTATTTCCCATTTTCACTGAATCTATCTTATATGTACAAGTTTGTTTGCATGTTGCTTCCCTCATTAGAATAGGAGTTCCCCGAGGGAAGGGTTGTGTTTTTTGTCTTTCTTTGTATCCCTAGGGAACATAGTTCTGAAATGTAGTAAGTGTTCAAGTGTGTTAGTTGCCAGAGTGGTATTCTGTTTGTCTACTTCGTCCTCTCTACTTCTTTTCCCTTAGAAATTATTCTGAATTCTATTTTCCAATGAATGGATTATACTCTTATTTCCTTCCTTTTTTCTTTCTCTCCCTCAAAATGGCAGAACAACTGAAAGTACAAATTTTGGATTCATCTAGGTGAGTTTCAAGATATCTCATTTCTTCACAAGATGCTGCTATTGCATTTATTGCTTTTTTCTGTCCTCCGTTCCCCTCACTATTTTGGCTGTACCTCATTCTTTTAATTTTATTTTTATTTCTATTATCAACCTAATGTGCATCGACATATAGGAATGCTCCAACACACAGAGAAAGTGCTGCACAAGAACCTGTGACGTTTCTTGTTGTTCGCTCTTTTAAAGTGTACATTGCGTTTGACACAAGAGTAACAGGCTTGCCTTGTCTCCTTCCCCTTCTGATCTTCCTTCTGCTCTCTCTCTTTAACAAAATATTGTTAATGTTTAATAATTAATGTTCTTTTATTTATTTTTGGTTGCTTTTGCTTCGGTATCACTACTCTTCCATTCTTTCTCATTCCCTACAAATCACTCTCCTCAAATACAGAAAAATCCCTCCTATATAACCAATAAATAGAACTGTGCAAAACAAATTCACATATTGGTCACGCATAAAAAAGTATGTCTCATTTGGCAATGACCACCAACCATCTCTTCCAGGATATGGGAAGCATGCTTTATCCTCACTCTTCTGGAATCATGATTAGTCATTACATTAATTAATGTTCTTAAATATTTCTAAGTTAATTTTCTTTAAGCTGTTGAAGTACTTGCATAATTTTTCTCTTAGACTGCTCACTGGATTCTCCATCAGTTCTTAAAAGTCTGTCCTGTTTTCACTGAGAGGAAATTGTTTATAGGAATAACACTTCGCTTAGGGGCTAACCCTCTGGTGATAAACATTTCTACACTTAGGCTGTTTTTTAGACAATAGATACATAGTCCATCACTTGACCCCTGCTCAAAGGCTTTCCAGCTTGGAAGCACCTGCCACGTATTGGACTCTACTGGTATAGCCTTCTTGAACGCAAAGTTACCTGAATGACATAAGGAGTCATTAAGTAGGACTTTATTTTAGTGAGGCTGAAACATATACATATATACATATATTCACATATAAGTACATATATTCACATATGTGTATACACACATACACACATGTGTGTATATACATGCATGTGTGTATATTGTGCACATACATGCATACATACATGAGAGAGACAGAGAGAATTGTGTGGTAAATACAGTAGGAAAGAGGGGATGATGGGTGAGAAATGAATGAGGATGCGTATATTGCCCAGAATGTCTTGAGAACATGTGGTCATTTAACTATAAGCACTGACAGAATCAAAACAGAAAGAAAAAATGCATTGATCAATTAACAACTATGCATAGGGCAGCTATCTGTCCTGTTGGAAAACTAAAATTAGCACAGGACCAAACGAAATGTCTGTTACCATGAAATACATGTGTGATGATTTACCCTTATAATTCCATGACTGCTTTACAGGTCCCTTGAGTTGACACTTAACAGCTTCCTATGTAGCATAATTGCTGATTTATAGGAAGCTCAGTTTTTAGCAAGTCCTAGCTAGAACACTAGGACCCTTGTATTCTGCTTTATCAGTGGGACATGTGACATACATGTTCAAGGAATAACTCAGCTTTAGTACTAAATGTCAGGCCAGACTGACTAGTAATGATTTTAATTATGTTTCCTTTCCTCCAGGCAGCTGCCAGATGGAAGACTTCAGTATAGCATAGGACTTAATGCCTGACCTCTTTGGCATATACAAGGCCCACTAACCATGACTCCCCCTGCTGAGTAGCCAATGTGGTTAGAGATCTTTCACTAATGTGATTAAACTATTCTAAAATCATCTTTACTTTATTGTAATATAAAGGTTAACAGAATCAGAATTACTTAGGCTGCAGAAAAAGAGTCTGAGGAGTGTCTGAATAACTGTCTTAAGTATATGAAAGGTTATTATAGAGAGACTTTTCCTTGCATCCAGTGACAGGAACCAAAAACCCTAAAATAAATGGATTCTGGGATAAGATACTGCTGTAGCTTAGCTGTGAGGAAGATATATCTGAGAGTTTGTTCCATTTTAAAATATGATGTCAAGGGAGGTTATATTCTGGAATCTCCTCAGCACATCTTTCAAAATCAAATTGATACCCATATGTCTGTAATAAGTCTGTCTGGAAACAAAGGGCCTCTTGAGATGCCTTCCACGCCTGTAGTTCTGTGACTTTATGTGAAGGTGTTCAATTCACCCACTGAATGAAAAGTGATATAAAGAAATCTCGTCAGGCCCTAGCTCAGTGTTAAGATCCAGGAGGCCCTAAGTAGACGCTCAGGGTACATCTAAACCATGGAAGATCTCACTGAAATCAAGGTCTATCATGCACATCCCATGTTTTAGGTGGCATTCAAGGGCAGAACATACTCTTTAAGGGAAAACATAATCACAGAGGAGAAGAAATAACTTCTCAATGTGGCGTTGTTAGAATAGTTCAATGGACCAAGTGTTTTGCTTGGAGTCAGGAAGATGAGATTTGGAAACTTTTCCATGCCCCCGTTACCAGACACTTAGAAGCTGGGTGACCCTGAACAATTCATTTTATTTCTCTGAAACTCAGTTTCTTCATCTGTAAAACAATAATAGCATTGAGCTCCTGGGGCTTCTCTAGGAAAGTAATGAGGTGACATGTGGAGTCCTCTGCAAGCATTAAAGCTCAATGATAATAACAACTATTATTAAGGAAAATATAGGACCTGCTGCCATTCATCAAATCATCTTACAGAGAAAAGGTCAGCTCTTTTTCATCCTCATCTCCCTTTCAGAGTCTACTTTTGGGCCTTGTGGTTTTTAACTGAATTGAAACGTTTTTCTCACCATGCAGCCCATCCCAGTCTACAAACTCTGCTGACATACAATTCTTCAAGTCTACTGATTTTTTGGGGGGGGGGAGAGGGGGAACTAAAATTCTAACCTATAAGTGAACCTAGTTTCCTTCCATTCCAAGTACATGATGATTTTCACAGTTGTGTTAAGTGGCCAGAAGTCTGTGGACCAAATTATTTTGAGGATCTATTATTTCTGCCATGTTATATACACAACCACAGGTCATGACCTTTCTACAGCTCGGTAACATTCATTAGTGACAATAGCATTTTATACAATAGTTTAAGATTTGCAAAGTACTTTACAGATATTATCTCATTTTATTTTCATGACAAACCTGAAAAGTAGATGTTGTTATTATCTTCATTTTACAGGTGAGGAAACTGAGGCAGACAGAGGTTTTTGACTTGCTCAGTGTTACCCAATTCGCGCCTGAGGTTGGATTTAAACTTAGGTTTTCCAGACTCCACGATCAGCACTTCATCCACTGTGCCAAGAGTTACTGATGTTAAGCAAACTCTAAGATTTGTGGCAAAACATGATCAACCTCTTAACTTATTTAGTGTAGGCTTTGGACCACTGTTACAGGAATCTAAAGATCTTCCCTGCCCCTAGGTCCTTATAGGCTTAAGTGGCTCTGAGAATCTTCCCTGATTTGAAAGTATGCTCTGCCCCCTAATAAGCTGAATGTGGTCACATGGAGCCTGTGGCAGGAGGCTTGTTCTTCAGGAATGCCCGCACCTTGTTGCTTTGTGATTGGGCAGTGGGTCAAGAGGGCTGTGACATTCTCTGATCCAGGAGAAGGCTATATATACCCAAATGTGAGGTTTTGCTTTGGGGTTCACTTTGGAAAGAGTTGTGTGATTTGGCCAGACGAGACTCCGGGAAAAC
>CM053590.1:201193506-201210487 GCA_028646515.1 Pseudochirops corinnae | reverse complement strand
TGATTAAACAGTAAGACTGCTTGCTGTTACAACCACAAACACATTGTTCATTGTCAAAAACATATTCATACTTTCCCAGTCTGTTAGAATCGTCAAAAAATACATTCCACTGGTATACATAGCCTTTGTGAACCCAAGGCCTAGGAATACCATGGTGATGTGCTGATAAAGGACTTAAGTGAGATTTTTTAAAAAGTATTTTGCAAAGTATTTTTGTAAAGTGTTTCACAAATTTTAAATTACTGTATAAATGCTAACCATTATTATTTATTTATAAAATGAATATGATAATGGTTATAGGACTGACCTTGTAGAGTTTTTGTGACACTCTGAGCGAAACAATGGGGTTTGGTAGAACTTAAGGGTTATGTGAACGTCCGTTATTAACTGGAAGATGAGCGGTTGGCATTTTAAAGATATATCCTTATGTTCAGATTGGACATCTGAGAATGACTTCTCACTTCTCAAGAATATCAATAACACTGTAGATTCTTCTTGCCTCTGTCTGCTCTCTGTCTGCTCTTTCATCAGTTCCTCTCTAAAGGTTTTAGAACTAAAGGAAAACAATTTCATGGAATTTCAGCATTTTACCAAGTTCAAGAATAGGTACAGAGCATCATGCCACTTAAACTCCTTTGTCACCTGAGTAGTTTTTAGAAATAAAATGCTTGAAATCAGTTTTTAATTATTCTTCTCCTTCCCATTTTTTATCCAGATTATTGTCTATTATATTTTACATCTTTGCTGATCTGAGGTCCTGCTTTATTAACCATTCTTAACTTTAAATTTTGTGCCAAGCAATTTCAAAGGCTTTTAATAAATTATGCCCCTCATGGTTTAGAATTCACTACTACCAGTGACATATCATCATTTACCTCCTCATTTTATTTTTGTAGGCAGAAGATTTCTCCGTTACATGGGGTTTTTTTCCTTTTCTTTTTGCTTCAATCAGCTATTTTACATTAACTTTAGAGGTTGTCAAAGAAGTAGGCTACAGTAATATTAATCCAATGGTTTGAGTGATAACAAGAGCAGCTGACGTTCACTTACCCCTTTAAGGTTTTACACGAGTGGATCTGATTTCCATAAAAGCCCTGTGAACTATATGGGATGTGTATTATTTGTCCAATTTTTAAAGGAATAAATTAAGGTCCAAAGAGGTTGCAAGATTAGCCCATAGTCACATGGTTAATAGATGCCAGAGTTGACAATTGAATTCAGGTCTCTTAACTTCAAACATAATATCTTTCCCCTGAGCCACAAAATTAACTAAGCCTAAATGATACCTTCGTCTCTAATTATTCAGGTAATGTACCTGATTGTGGAAATATCTATTCAAAGGATAGTCTAAAGTTGGAGGGTTATGCATAGCTGTTTAAATCAATGTTTATAAGGAAAGGAAATTCCATCTTAAATTAAAATACCTTTGAAACCATTTAAGCTTTGTCACCCACCAGAAATTTATCAACATACATTTGAATGCTTTAGCTTACAGTTCTCACTACATTCCAATTGTTTCAAGCTGTAATAACAGCCTGCTTGAAGGTTTTATTTGATTCAGTATTCATCACTGCTTCTTTTGCTACTTGTGTAAATACTGTGCTTTTTCTTCATGTTTTCTAATCCATTTCATGTTCTGAACATGGAGAGATGAAATTCTTGCACTAATAATATGCTGTGAAGTTGGCAATTAACATTCTTTGTCTTGTTGCATCGATAGCATTTGTACCGCACCTGTCCCACATTTATGTATTCTAGGAAAGTAACCTCAAATATCTGCTATTTTTTCTATTTTTTTTTTCATTTTGTTCCACTATTTCTTGTTGTTCCCTATACTCATTAAAGACCACTCCATTCTGTTTTCCAAGGAGTTTACTATTTGAGTAAGGTTTTCCACTTTCTGTTCAAAAAAAAAAATTGACAAAAATTTCCCTCTCAAAATCTTATTTCTAATTTACCTTTTTAAAATTTCTTCATTTCTAATAGACACTCTTATAGTATTTGTGACCCCACCCTTTCTCTCTTTCTCCCTAATAGCTCCTATTTATAACTCTTGTGCACAGTTATTTTCATTTACCTCTCCTTTAATTCATAATATTCCCTTTTTTTTAGCTATAGTTCATGCTTTGACATTATGTATTCAGAACAATCCCTTCCAACACTTTTGGATGGATGTGATAGGTCTTGTTTGGTCCTACTGTCTCAGAGTAATCTGAACTCTAACACTGATGATCTTAATGGGGTGGTTTGTCTTAGGCCCCACCCTCTGCATCAATCACTGTTTTCCATTTATTTCCTGGTGGTCCACTATGGGTTTTGGCTTCGGCCAGACCCTATCTTCCTATCCTTGCATTATCTCAAATTGGGGGTTAGTTCTATATTTACTGTAGCCTCCAAGATGTTAGAGATCATGCTAGCATCAAGTCTCCTGCAAAGCCCTCCTAGCACTAGCATCCAGGCACCGAGTCAGTTTTATCTCCTACTGTGGCTCTTAGTATTTTGAGAATTGCAAGGAGGTCCCTGTTTGCCTAAGCATTAACCTATGTGGGATTATTCTAAAGCCCTGATAAACTCTAAGCATCCTTATCCCAATGGTCATTCTTAACAGACCAGTCTCAGATCATGGAGCAGGGAATAGAGAGGCAATAAATGGCAACAGATTTGAACTCTGACTCCAGATTCAGCGCCTATCTATGATTCTATTCAGGTTTTTTGTGAGTAATCTTAGCCTGCTGTAGTAGAAAGAAAACTGACTTGGAAGAATTGCTTTTATTCCTTTGATTTAATCACGTGCTATGATATTTTGCCTTCTTTGTGCTCTTGTCAAGAAGAGGAACAGAATTACATCTCCAAATGCTATCTGCTTAGTTCCATCTCTGGGCAATAACATGACAGTTGACATTACCTAGAATAGGCATGGGCAACACTGGAAAGAGCTAACTGTAGAAAGAAATGTTCTACATTAATTGGCTGGTGATTTATATTCCAATAGGAAGGCTTAAGTGATGTGTGCTGATTGATGGCAATGCCGTCATTTCTTAACAATGAAATAGATAACAGTAAAAAGTAAATTTTTGAGTCATGATGAAAGTAGGACCAAGATGGCAAAGTAGAAGGAGCATTTCAGTCAAACTTTTCTCACATCCCCCTCCAGAAAACTTTAAAATAATGCACCAAATCAAATTCTGAAGAGATGTAGACAGCAAAAGTTCAGGGTGAGACATTTTTTGAGTCCAAGACAATTTAGGAGTTGGAAGAGATTTGTGTGCCATTGAACTGGGGCCGATGCTACAGCACACATGGTGACAGCACAGGTTGTGAGTACTGCAGGCAGGTGAGACAGCAACAGCAGCAGGTTAGGGAGTCAACCCAGAGATAGTAAGGGGATTGGACAACTTGTCAAAAAGAGATTAGAGGGGACCACTGTGCAAGTACCCGTCACAGGATCAGGTGCTGTTTGGCAGCTCCTTTGGCCATACCCATATCTAGTTCTTTGTTATGGTTCCAAAGCAGAGAGGAGCATTTGTAGTTGCAAGGAAGCAGGGACTTTTCCTTGGTAAAGACCAGAGCTCAGACCAAGAGAGCAGTGACAGTACCTTTACCTGGATCACACCATTTTGGAAGCACCAAAAGCTAACAAACTCACAGAACTAGCTGTGCAAATAGCAGAGCAAAAAGAAAAAGAAAAGCCTGAAATTTGAGACAGTGCCCACCCACCCTAGTGAGGACAACCCAATTTTTAAGTAAAGTCCACGGTAAAGAAAGAGTTGGGGAAATGAGCCAGTAACAATAGCAAAAAAGAACTTAATCATAAAAAGCTACTAAAGTGACAGAGAAGATCAAGACATAAACTAAGAAAAACACAGTGCCATGGAAACAACTACAAACAAAGCCTCAAAGAAAAAAAATTCTTAGGAGAACTAAAAAAATCAGAATAATGATTTTGATAATGAAATAAGAGTGGCAGAGAAAAATTGGGGAAAATGAGAGCAATACAAGAAACATTATGAAAAAATTAATATCTTTGTAAAAGACTCACAAAAAAGTATGGAAGAAAAGGAAGCTTTAAAAAACAGAACTGGTCAATTGTTAAAAAGATGTACAAATATTTCACTGATGAAAATAACTCCTTGAAAAGCAAAATTGATCAAGTAGAAAAAGATATAAAAAAACTCACTAAAGAAAGTAATTCCTTAAAAATAAGAATGAGGCAAGTAGAAGCTAATGATTCCATGAGACATCAATAAACAATAAAACAAAGTCCAAAACAGAATGGGAAAAAAGAAAATGTGAAATATCTCATTTAAAATAAAACTAACCTTTGCTTGACTTTTGGGCTCCATGGAGCTCTGCTTTCAGAGGGAAGAGCTTTGTCCCAAGTTGCTGGGGTTTTGCAGCTGCCGGAGCTGTTGGAGAGCCGCTGTGTCTATGGTCCCTGCCAGCTTTGGCGTGCTGGTCACACACCTCAGGACCACTGCGCCAGGACAGTGATCCCAATCCGGGTGGGTTGAGGTGGGAGCACTTGGCCTCTGGGTGGTCGCTTGACCCCCCTGCAGTCTGAGGGCCAGGAGCATTCCATGTTTCTTGTCCTGGGAGCAGTCAGCCAGACCTCTCCTTTCCCCCAGGTTTGGTTGAGTTCCTCTGGTCTTCAGCTTTGTCCTTGTTTCTTATGGGTTGATGGTTCTGGAGGCTGCCACAGCTGCCAGTGATCTGCTCTCCTCCAGCTCTCCTGGAGGCTGCCACAGCTGAGGCTTGTGCCCTGACACTGCTTTCTAAGGACTTTGTGGTTTTACTATTTGCCTGGCTTGTATGCCCTCATCTGACCTTCTGACAGTCTAAAGATGCCTGTCTGGGTTGTACAATCTGCCCCTCTGGTGCATTCTTAGGACTTTCAGGACTTAGAACTTTAAAAGTCTTTTCATTTACCCAGCAACTGAACTCTCTAATAACATGTTGTCTCTCCACCCACCCAAAGGTGAACTTGACTGTAGACTGTCTATAGTTGTTGTCCATCCCCAGTACTGAGCAAAGCACTTGGAACTTAATAGGAATAGAAGTTCAGTAAATATTTTTTCATTAATTCATAATCTATGGTTTATGGCTCCCCTGACCCTTCTAATAGTGTCATTTTTACTTTATGAAACAAACACCTCCTTTTTCCATTTAAGAAATATCTTAAGGATTTGACAAAGGTAGAAAAATCAGCAGTAAGGAGGGATTTTTGGGAAGAGGCCCAAAATATGTTCAGTGATATTCTGATCAATAATGATATTGAATATTTCACATTTAAAATTTGTTTTTCCCTTTGTAAAATGTTTTTTTTTAATTTTACAATTCTGGATATTGGCTGCTTGTGTAAGTTTCTTAGAGATGTTGGATGTCAAACTCAAATAATTAAATTATTCTTGTTTAAAAAACATATATAATAATAAAATAAAATAAAATATAGCTGACCTGAAAAACAGAGCAAGTAGATATGATTTAAGAATTATTGCACTACCTGAAAATTGTGATCAAAGAAAGAGCCTACAGACAAACCCCAAAGAAATTATGAGGAAAAGTGTGAATAAAAATAGAAATTTTGACATTCAAACATAAAACTTAAGAGAATTATAAAAAGTAAACATCAAAGAGAAATCATAAGGGACTTGAAAAGGTTAAACAGTTTACATGCATATATGGGATGATGATACAGGTAACTCCTAAGAATGTCAGCATTATTAGAGCTGTCTGACAGATGGCACAAGAGTGAATTGATTCTTTGGGGAAGATCTCAAAAGAAAGGGAAGAGTGAAGATGAGACAGATCCTGGGAGGACAAAGAGAAGATTAGGGAAAATTACTGAACGTGAAAGAGGTGCACAAGAAAAAAGTTTTTACAAAGAGGGAAAAATTGGGTGAGGAGAAGACCATGCTGGAACCTCACTCTCATCTGAACTGTTTCAAAGATGAAAGAACACACACATACATACAAACACACACACACACACACACACACGCATGTGTGCACACACAAATTCAGTTGGATATCCAACAGGGAAGTAGAAAGGGAAGAAGATAAGAGAAATAGGTGAGGAGTTTGAAAAAAGGAAGGATGGATTAAGGTAGGTGTGGTTAGAAGCAAAATAGTCTTCTGAAGAGGGAAAGGGGAGAAAAAGAGGGAGAGGGAGCAGGGGAGAAAGAAAGGGAAAGGGGGCAAGAGAGAGAGACAGAGAAGGATAAAGAGAAGATTATAGGTTGGAGGGAAATCCACTGTTAAGAATCATAATTATGAATGTGAATGGAATGAACTCACTCATAAAAAAAGGATATATCAAAATGTATTAGGAACTTATTAGAAACTAGAATCCAGCAACATATAATTTATTTAAAAAGATTTGAAATAGAAAGACACACATTTATTATTTTCTTAGCTAAAGTAAAAAAGGCAAAGGTAGCAATCAAAATCTCAGAAAAAGTAAAAAACAAATAATTCTAATTAAAAGAGATGAATAGGGAAACTACATTTTTCTTAAAAGTACATATACAATTAAATAATATTAATACTAATCATATGCACCAAATGGCATAGCATCCAAATCTCTATCTGCTTGTAACTTATGTTTGTATTCTGTTTGTATCATCTGCAGTTCAGGGTGCTGACTTTTTCCCCTGAACTAGGTAAATGATATGTGTTTGATTGATTGAACTGAAACTGTTAACCCATTTTGAGTTGCTTTCCTTTAGAAAAGCAGATCTAAGAACCTGTGTTAGCAGCCACCCTGGGTATGCTAGGGTGCTTGCTAATACAGATTCTATAGTCTGACTTTTACCATGCTGTTCATTCATCTTCCTAGCCAAATATTGGGTTTTCTAACTCCCTGTCAAGGTAGGGCTCTGCTTCCGGTGGGTGTGGAGGTGGGCTTAGGAGTAGGTGTGGGTATATTGTTCCAGGCTTCTGGGGTTTTGCTTCAGTCATTGGATCCCCTACCATGTGTGGACCCAGATCACCAGAAGCAGCCACTGCTGCTGCTGCTGCTGCTGCCGCTGCTGCCTCTGCCACCTCCACTGCTGAGAGCTTGGGTTGGACTGCATATTTCTCTTTCACCCAGATCCCACAGGGTGCCGCCTCTGACCTTCCACATTGTTCTCAGAGTTTGTGGGTTGAGAAGACTGGAACTAGCGATTTAGTCCTCTGAGGCCTACTCCAGCTTCATCATGCCCAGCATAGCCCATACCAGACTGAGCTCTGCTCCCAGTTCAGTGAGATATATTTCACTGTGTCATGTTGTGGGTTCAGCAGCTTCAGAATTTGCTTGGAGTCATTTTTATAGGTATTTGGAGGGATCTGGGGGCAAGCTCAAGCAAGTTGCTGCTTTTACACAGCCATTTTGCTTCCACCCTCAAGTTTGATAATTTTTAAAAGCATATTAAAAATATGTTTCTAGTTTGATGAAACCATTATTGTTCTGATATTTTAAAGGGATATCCTAGAAGATTTAAACCAAACAGTAAATGTAAATCAGTAAGTCTTTATTTTGGCACATTTCAGGGAAGGCTGTGTGGTTTGCTTGAAGACATTCAAGGCTGCTGACACACCAAGAAAAGCAGGGCCTCTAACAAAAGGACATAAGAGCAGCACCTGCCTACCAAACTGTGATGTCAGATGATACCTACAAAATAGAGCAGGGAAGGACAGGGAAGAGACAGGTCCAGAAATGTCACCAGATCCTCAGGTTCAGTGATCTTTAGGCCAGAGGAAATAATTCACAGAGGTCTTAGAAAAAGTTACTTCACAAGCTTGCTTCTTGGTGACACCAACTCTTATTACTCCTTCCTTTTCCAAATATACAACTGCTATCATTACACTTACCTGGAAGGCCTGGAGATGATAAGGGAGGCTAGAGATCTGGGCATGAAGTGGAGGTAGGGTCTCACACCCAGTTGTGTATGATTTGCCCCCAAAATCCAACATCACAGAGAGGAAGGCTTAGGACTGTGCCACAAGACACAAAATATTGTGTCATTAAAAGTTCCAAGGGGGTGGAGCCAAGATGGCAGAGTAGAAACAGCATTTCTGCACTGTTCTGGTTTCTACCTTCCCCAATACATGTAAAAAATGACTCTAAAACTTTAGAGTTACAGAACCCACAGAGTGACAGAGAAAAACAAATCTCCCACTGAAGGAAGCCCAGCAGCTTTGCAGGAAGGGTTCATCACAGTGCATTGGGAATGAATTACAGTTCTACCTGAGCCACAGTTTTAGCCTGAGGGCAGCCCCAATCAGTCTCGGCTGGAGCAGACTTCAGGAGAGTAAATCACCAGCATCTGGAATGGTTTCCAGACTTCTCAATCAATAAATGCCAAAGACAAAGTAAAAGATCTGTGTGGTCCGGGAGAGATAGAAGAGTGTGGTCTGGTTGCTACCCCAGAGCGAGAAGCAGCACAAGCGTAGTGGCTGCAGCCACTGATGTAGGGCTGCTTCAGGGCTCATGGCCTTCAGATGGCTGGGGGCCCAAGCAACCATTCAAAGGGTAATTACTCTTGCTTTGACCTGCTTAGATCTGGATTGCGGTCCTGGGTGGTGGTCCTGGGGTATGTGACCAGTAAGCCAGAGTATGCGGGGGCTGTAGAGTGGGCACTCATCTAATAGATCTTGCAGCTGCAAAAATCCCAGTGATTTGGGACATAGCTTTCTCCATTCTGGAAGCAGAGTTCTACCACAGCAAAAAGCTCAAAAGTCAAGTGACTGGCTGCCAATATGAGCAAGCAGTGGAAACACAAACAAATGACAGAATCCTTTTTGGTGGACCAAAAGGATCAAGGCACAGAGTGGAAGGAAGACATCAAAATCTGCAGTTCTGCATCAAAAACCTCCAAGAAAAATATGAATTAATTATAGGCCATGGAGGAGCTCAAGAAGGATTTTGAAAATCAAGTAAAAGAAGTGAAGGAAAAATTGTGAAGAGAAATTAGAATGACGCAAGAAAATCATGAAAAACCAGTCAACAGCCTGCTAAAGGAGACCCAAAAATACACAGAAGAAAATAACACCTTAAAAAATAGACTAACTCAAATGGCAAAAGAGGCCCAAAAAGCCAATAAGGAGAAGAATGACTTAAAAAAGCCAAATTTGCCAGAAGGAAAAAGAATTTCAAAAAAACATTGATGAGAATAACTCCTCCAAAATTAGAATGGAACAACTGGAAGCTAATGGCTTTATGAGAAATCAAGATACTATAAAACAGATGCAAACAATTGAAAAAATAGAAGGCAATGTGAAATATCTCATTGGAAAAACCACTGACCTGGAAAATAGATCCAGGAGAGATCATTTAAAAATTATTGGACTACCTGAAAGCCATGATCAAAAAAAGAGCCTAGACACATCTTTCAAGAAATCATCAAGAAAAATTGCCTTGATCTTCTTGAACTAGAGGACAAAACAGAAATGGAAAGAAATCACCAAACATCTCTTGAAAAAAGATCCCTAAAAAAAAACTCCTAGGAATATTATAGCCAAATTCCAGAGTTCCCAGGTCAAGGAGAAAATACTGCAAGCAGTCAGAAAGAAACAATTTGAGTATTGTGGAAACACAATCAGGATAACACAAGACTTAGCAGCTTCTACATTAAGGGATCAAAGGTCTTGGAATATGATATTCCAGAGATCAAAGGAGCAATGACTAAAACCAAGAATCACCTACCCAGAAAAACTGAGTATAATGCTACAGGGAAAAATACTGTCTTTCAATGAAATAGAGGACTTTCAAGCATTCTTGATGAAAAAATCTGAGCTGAACAGAAAATTTGACTCTCAAATACAAGAAGCAAGAGAAGCATGAAATGGTAAACAGGAAAAAAAAAGTCATAAGGAACTTATTAAAGTTGAACTATTTACATTTCTACATGAAAAAATGATAATTGTAACTCATAAGACTTTTCTTAATATGGGAATAGCTGAGGGGAATATATATGCATGTATGTATGTATGCATGTATGTATCCATCTATCTATATATGTATACATACATATATATGTCTATATAGTCGGATATATGGGTATTTGAATACAAATGTGAGTGTGGGCATTTGTACGTTTGCGTATACGTAGCCAGGGGGCACAGGATGAGTTGAATATGAAGGGATGATATCTAAAAAATAAAATTAAGAGATGAGAGAGGAATTTATTGCAAGAAGAAAGGGAGCAATAGATTAGGGTAAATTATCTCATATAAAAGAGGAAAGACAAATCTGTTACAATGGAGGGGGAAGAGCAAGAAAGTGAAAGGGAATGGGATAACCTGATTCTCATTGAATTTGGCCTAAGGAGGGAATAACATACACACTCAATTGGGTATCTTACCCTACAGGAAAATAGAGAGGCAGGGGATAAGAGGGGGAAGGATAGAAAGGAGGGCAGATTGGGGGAGAGTGTAGTTAGAAGCAAACATTTTTGAAAAGGGATAGGGCCAAAGGAAAAAATAGAATAAGTGGGCTATGGGATACGATGGAGGGAAATATTGTTAGTCTTTCACAATGTAAGTACTATGGAAATGATTTGGGTTACTACACATGTAAAATCTATATTGAAGTGCTTATCTTCCCACTGGGGGTGAGTGAGGAGGGAAGAAGGGGAAAAAAACCTGGAACCCAAAGTTTTAAAAACAAATATTTAAAAATCTGCTTTTTACATGCAATTGAAAAATAAGATACACAGGTATTGGTGTATAGCAACCCATATTGCCCTACTAGAAAGTTAGGGGGGTGAAAGGGGAAGATACAAGAGAGAACAGAGTAGGGGAAGGGATATTCAGTAGGCTTGCTATTTTGGGGTGGAGGTAGGGGAAAGATGGGGAGAAAAAAATTGTAACTTAAAATCTTGGGGAAATGAATATTGAAAACTAAAAATAATAATAAAAAATAAAAAAAAAATTTAAAGTTCCAGACTTTTTTAAAATCCAGAAAGAGGTAGAAGTATTAGGCCTGGAGGAGGTAGATAGTATCTAGGAGTTAGAAAACTATGGCCTGTGGGACAAATGAGGCCCATAACATTTTTGTATAGATCTTAAACTAAAGATGTTTTGTTTATTTGAAATTTTACTTTAAAATTATATTTTTTTTTCTCTTTTAATCTACACAAAAATAGGCCATGGGCCACATTTGACAACTCCTGGTCTAGAATAGAAGCAATATGAAAGATTAGGTCTTCAAAGTCAAGTGTTTTTTTTCTATTTGTTTCTGGGCTTTCACAGTATTATTTCAAGTTGGTTTGCCTATTGTTAGTGCCTCAATGTAATGTTTATAAGGAGGGAAAAATGGTGTGAGGAGAATAATGAATAATGAATGTTTAAGTTGGATTGCTTTTGGCACAAAGTTTATATGTATACACAAAAATTTCAAAATAAAAATAATAAATATGACAAATTTTCAGGTCAAGTTTGGAGATTCAGACAGTAAACTATCTAGGGAAAAGCATATTTGGGATTCTTGTTCAGAGCATACATCAATTTTTAAAAAATCTATGAACCATGGCTACATTTTGTTGTTAGACTATGCTATCCTATTTGTTGGTTAGAAGGTACATTTAATGCCCCCCTTCAAGCATGGCTAACATCATTGAAGTGTTTGTCTTTGGGCCTAAGGGACATTATTTCAAATCAATGCATTTTTACTGAAGGCTAAATCTATTTCAAATAACTTTTTAGATGGTAAATGCAATGCTTTTTATTTAGAAACGTAGCTCAGTTGTCTGACATGCATCGATTTATTTAGATATCTAAATGGCACTATCCACTTTTATAAGTGAATTCACATGAATTTTAAGATCAATCTCAATGAACCATTTGTTATTTCTCTATTGAATAGCAGGTAAAATTTATTTTTTTTAATGAATAAAGAAGCCTATAGACAAGGAGGGAAAAAAAACCATGAACTCAGATCTTCACTTCAGTCACCCAGAGTCAATGCAGCTTTCCTTTTCCTTACCAAGTTTTCTATTAGGTGACTTCTCATAGCCTAACACATATCTTGAGTTATTTTCCATGTCACTCTCCTACTCAATAAACCTCTGTGGTTCTAAGATAAAATATAAACTCTGATTAGCTTTTAAATGTCCTTCACAGCCTGGCCCCAACCTATCTGTCCAGGTTCATTGTCCATTACTCTCTTCATACTTTATGGTCCAGGCAAATGGACCTTCTAGCTTTTCCTCCTACATGTGACTCCATGTGATCTTTTTCACTTTGTACTGACCTTTCCCCATATCTAGAATATACTCTCTCCTCTCTTAATCTTACTGAACCCTTCTTTTGTTTTGTTTGTTTGTTTTTCTTTTTTTTAATTACTGAAACCTTAATACATAATAAGAAAAAAAAATATTGTAAACTTAAATACTGAAACCTAAATAGAAAATAAGAAAAGGAAAAAAAGCTTATCCTGTGCATAGCAGAACATGAGAGGATTCAAAATATATAGCAATAAATTTCCATTTCAAGAAAGCCTATTTAATAAATACTATGCATTTTGTTGAGAGCTGTCCATCTTTTCTTTGCTTCCTTGTTTGTTTTCTTTTGTTCTCTGCTGTGCACTTTTTACTTTGTTCTTTTCTCCTTCCTTCCCTACCCCCAATGACTACAATTAAGCACGGATATATTTATGTATAGATATAGATAAATTGATGCACATATTACATATATGCTAATACATATATATATATATATATATATATATATACATGTGTACCTATACACACACACATAAATACATGTATACCTATATACACACATATATACATATATATATATATACATACACACATAGACATATACTTTCCCTAACAAATTCTACTTCTGATCTTTGTTTTTTATGTTTATACTTATCTCTTATTTCTTATCCCTCCTAACTCCTCTACTATACTTCAAACCACACTACTTAACCTACCCTTTCTCCAAGGATCCCTCTCTTATCTTCCATTCCCAAAAATCTAAATACCCTTCTATATCCCTTTCTTTAACCTGTTCCCTCAACCTTCCCTCTGAAGAGCCCTACTTTATCCCCTCCCCTCTCCTGAAATGGTAATGAAATTTGAAGATCTCTTTGTATTACTAAATTGACAAGTACTTAGCACTTAATTTCAAATTAAGTCTCTGTTAAAGAAACAGAAGGTATGAACCCCTGTTGCTGATGTGACAGGAAGGGACTGAACAGGGAGGAGCAATACAGTATATAATGAAGAACCCCAGCTAGGAAAGTCAGAATGCCCTGGGAACTTGTGTAGCAGAGCTTCTTCTGAGGGCCAGTTAAGTTGCTGAGGACTTCCAAGGGCCAGCTGGAGCTGCCAGAGGAGGCATGACTGTGATGTCTGTACTTTGTCTGTTTGTGGGTTTATTAAGCCTTGACTTCCCAGGAATAGAGACTGTGAACGATTTAAGGTGAACTGGACACTGTGAGCTTCAGTGTGGAACAGGAACTTTGCGGAGAGCTAGAACACAAGGAACCGGGAGCTGTCTGGCTTTGCACCCAGGTGACAGTTTGGTAGATTCAGGTGGGAGCTGGGACCATGGAAGGGAAACCATGAAAGCTGAAAGCCTGCCTCAAGTTAAGATGAAAAGACCTCTCTGTAAATACTGAATAGTGACTCACCCTGATGTGAGGTTTTGCTTTGGGACTCAATTTGGGAAGAGTTCTGTGATTTGGCCTGATGAGAATGTGGGCAGCCATTGAGCCCTCCCTGTCTTTGAAAACCCAGATGCTGGTGCTTCCCTCTCTGGTAACTAACTAGGTATGGATATAATCATCAGATAGCTGGAAGCCCTGTGTGCTGAATTGTGTTATTTTCTGTTGTAACTTCTGTTTGTATTCTCACAAATTCAGGGTGCTGACTTTTTCCCCTGAACTAGGTAAATGATATATGTTTAATTGATTAGAGTGACTGTTGAAATTGTAACTTAATTGCACCCCATGGGTGGGGGACTTTGACTATTGTATTTTGTGATTGTACTAAGGACTCTGTGATTGACTAAAAGAGTGTACTTTGTTTATGATTGGAAACTAATCTCCAATTGAGACTACCCAAAGGTGGAGTACATTGACTTTTGAATTTTGTGTCCCTTAAGGAGGCAAGAGGATAACTGAATGATTGAGTTACTAAATGATTGTACTTTCTTGAAAACTATTGTGACCACTTTGTCAAAAACTATGTGGCCATTGTAGTGATAATTTGTTGAGTTGTGACATGGTGAATGCTGTATTTTGATTTTCTGTGATAAGTTGTAACATTGTGAATGATGTACCTTGATTTACTGGGAATGTTTTGTTCTGATATGTTATTGAATAGAGTGTTCACTATACTATGTAATCAGAACCTTGAAGCTATTCAAAACAGCAGTCTTCTGAAGAGCTGCTTGTGTGTGGCTTTACTTCTCCCTACCCCCTTAGGATTTTATTTCTTTCTGAATTTAGAAGATTTTTATGCACTTCTAGATAAATATGTATTGCTCCTTCTTGAACCCATTCCCAAAGAAAGTAGGTTTTCAGAAGTAACAGCCTTCCTCCTCCGTCTAATGCCTCTGTGTCAGTTCTTCCTCTCGCACCTAATTTGTTTAAAATAATTACTCTTTTTTGCTCTTCCTAAATTGCCTTACTTTTGAAATTGTATCATGCTCAGGTCTAGCCCAATCTTTCTTATGAGCTACCTAACTACCAATAAAAATCTTGGACATAATTTTTACATACATAAAGAGAAAACAGTCTGTCCTTACTGAGTCCCTCATAATTAGTCCTTGGTATGTACCTCATATTTCTCTTGGCTCTTGCATATCAAATCTTCTACTAAGTTCAGGTGTGTGTGTGTGTGTGTGTGTGTGTGTGTGTGTGTGTGTGTGTTTTAAACAAAGCCCTGAAATTTTGACAGTTCATTAAATGTCCACTTTTTTTTCTCATTCAGAACTATGCTTATCTTTGCTGGGAATGATATTTTTGGGTGGAACCCCAGTTCTTCTGCTTTTCAACATATAGTATTCCTAGACCAGTGGTCTTTCAGTATCACCACTGTTAGGTCTTGTGTGATTCTAACTGTGGCACTGCCATATTAATTTTTTTCTCATTGCTCATAATATTTTATTCTTAAGCTGGGGGGTTCAGAATTTGGCTATAATATTCCTATGGGTTTTCCTCATAGGATTTCTTTTAGGTGGTGATCAATGGCTTTTTTTCTCTTTCTACTTTCCCTTCTTTTTCTAATGCTTCAGGAAATTTTTATTTAATTAGTTCTTGTATTATTGTATCCAAATTTTTTTTTCTGATCATAGCTTTCAGGTAGTCTGATTATTCGTATGTTTTCTCTTCTTGATCTGTTCTCCAGATCAGTTGTTTCTCTTATGAGATGTTTCATATTCTCTTCCATTTTTTCATTTTTTACATTCTGTTTTATTATTTCTGATCTCTTATAATTTTACTGACTTCCCCTTGCCCAATTCTGATTTTTAATCTTCCTTAAGATTCTGGATCTCCTTTTCTAATTGGTTGACTTTCTTTTCATAATCTTCCTGTTTTTCTTGGATTATTTTTTTTCTTTTAGTTTTTCCTCTCATTTGATTTTTAAAGTATTTTTTAAAGTTCTTCTATGAATTCTTTTTGAGCAGGTGACCATTTGATGTTACTCTTTGGGGTAGAAAGGAGGTTTTCTTTCCTTCAGTATCCTCCTCTGAAGATGAACGCCAGTCTTCTCTATTCCCATAACAACTCTCTATGGTTAGATTCTTCCCCTTTTCCTTTTGCATTTTTTTTATTTGTAGTAGTTTAGTTTTTATAATCACCTCCAGTCTGTAATGCCATGCGTGAGCAGCTTCCCAGAAGAATGCTACTTCAAACTGCTTTTAAGGTTCGGATTACACAGTATAGTGAACACTCTATTCAAGAACAAATCAAAGGAAAACATTCACAACAAATCAAGATACAGTATTCATTCACAACACTACATCATATCACAGAAAATTACAGCTTATCATTAAAATGACCACATAGTTTTCACCAAAGCGGTCACAGTATTTAGAACAAAGAATGAAAGAACAATCATCTGGTATCCCTAAGGAGGTTTGCTTCCTTACTTAATCATTCAATCATCTCAGAATACAAATCAGTCTTCCACTCACGGCGCAACTGGATTAACTTAATCAGTCACTTATTTAACAATCAATTGCTAAGTATTGCTAATTACTAAATACAATCATTAGAAAACACACAAACCCTCCACCCCTAGGTCTCTAGTAAACTTCAATTTCATCACTGCATTCAATATCCAAGGAGAGGCCTTTTCTTCATCTTGGCTCAGGGTGGTCTCACAGATTCCCTGGATCCTCTTCCATGGTCCCAGCTCCTACCTGAATCCACCAAACAGTCACCTGGATTCAGAGGCAGACATCTCCTAGGTCCTTATCCAGTCCTCTGGGCAGTTCCTACTACACACTGAAGTTCATAGGTTCCAGCACATCTCAAAACCTTCACAAGCTCTGTTCCCAGGAATTCAAGGATCAAGGAAGCCACAAACAAAGTCTTAGCACCTTGGTCATGCTTCTTCAGTCCTCCAGAAGTTTGGTTGGCCCTAGGACCAAGAAGAAATCTCAGCCTTCCAGGCCACAGCAACAGCTTCGGCCTTCACCAGATTCTGGTCTCAAAAAAACTCCAACTCAGTTCTCAGTCCAGCAGTAGCAGCCCAGCTTCTAGATGCTGCCAAGAGAAACTAACTCTCTCTCTCTCTGTCTCTGTCTCTGTCTCTCTCTCTCTCTCTCTCTCTCTCTCAGAAGTTGGGGTTAAGTGACTTGCCCAAGGTCACATGGTTAGTAAGTGTTAAGTGTCTGAGGCCAGATTTGAACTCAGGTCCTCCTGACTTCAGGGCCTGTGCTCTATTCACTGTGCCACCTAGCTGCCCCTATTTATTTTCTTTACATACATTTTGTATATAATTATTTTTTTGGGAGCAGGAATTGGTAACCCCAGATGAGG
>CM053590.1:201169474-201186681 GCA_028646515.1 Pseudochirops corinnae | reverse complement strand
TCAATTCTTTACTCTCTCTCATCTCCCATGTCCCATTAGTTGTCAAGCCCTGTGTGGAGTAAATGGAGGTTACAAGTGATCAGTTAAAAAAAATCACTCTCTTCTTTCTGGATCTAACCTATGTATTGTGTCTTAATAGAAGCCCCTTGGTAGTTCACAATATGCCGGCATGGGCAGGATAACCTTTCCACAATGAGCCAATTAATGAAGCCAAAGAACTCTGAAATCACAAGCTTCAAGGACAGATTACAAAGTGGTCAACAAGTACGTTGACAACAACATAGCTGAGTTGGTTCCTGGCATGCTGTCTGTTGACAAAGTACATGTGTTGGATATTAAATGTCCCCCCCTCAGCACCACCCCATGGTGTCTCCCATTGTCTCCATCATCTTCACTTCCATCTGGGGCAACAGTATCATTAGGAGTACTGGGGATAAGGTTTCTCCTCATGGAATTTCCTTCAATCTTCTGGACATAGTGATGACCACTGGTGCTACATTGTACATACCACAAGAATTGAAACATATAATAAAAAACAGAGCCCAGACAGAAAGAATTAACATCAGTGGTGAAGCGTTGAACCACCTGGGAGAATTTGATACCAAGATGACATTAAGATACTCATTGCTGCTCCTGCCACCAGACAACCTACTGGCCAAGATCAAAGGGAATGACAGTATTGAGAAAGAACAGGTTGAAGAAATTAATTAACTCTTCTGTGATGCCAAGCCTTCAGCCAAAATCCTAGCTCATCAACAGGAGAAATATATGAAGTAAAATGATGGTGGCATATTAGTGATTTTAAATTGAAATAGAAAGATAGCAAAAATATTTCCTGGCCTGCTAAAATGGCAAAGACGTAAGGATGGATTTTTCTGAAACAGAGAAACCTCTGGATTTAATGTATGTGTTCTGGATTATAAGCAGTTGGTTATATTATCAGTGCTATGTGAAACAATTTAAAATGATCATGACTTCTCTCATAGTTGCTCTGTTTCAAACCTTACCTGGAATATCTTCTAATAAATCTGTTTAGTTTTTAAAAATGCATATATCTAGAAGAATATTACAAATAGTCTATTAAATCATCCTAGGGGTGTAAAACACATTTTTGTTTTTGTTGAAAAGGGTTCAGAGAACAAAAAAAACATGCTGAGGGTTGCTGCTGTGGTAGATGATTGAGTTGTGAGAACTGATAGTCAACATGTGGTAGCCAGCTTTATGGTAATGATTCCTCTCTGAAACTAGCTAGTTTGGTCTTCAGCAGAGAGATTGACAGTCCATGCCTAGGAACATCCTCCAAGACTTTCCAGTTTGGTAGAATCTGCCAGGCCTTGGGTTGCATTGGTATAACCTAGAGTTACTTTCATATAATGAGGAAGCATGAGAATAGAACTTTAGTAAAAGTTCATAAAAATGAAGGGGCCAAAACTCTTTACTATATTGCGCTGAGGAACAGTGTTGTAGAGTAGATAAAGGATAACTCTGAATCTTGGAACACATGAATTCAAGTTCTATCTGTCATGATGGCTACATGACCCTGGATAATTCACTCAACCTCTCAGTGTTCAAAATATTGTCTGAAACTAAAAGTTAAAGAGAAAGTGCCAGACTGCATTAATAGAAAGTATTTTCCTATCTCCACTCAATCAGTCAATTAATATTTAGGTGCCTACTGTATGATAGACACTGTGCTAAGCACTGGGGATAAAAAGAAAGATATAAAATGAATCCCTGGTCTCAAGGAGCTCACAATAAAATGGGGAAGACAACACGCAAATGGCTATGTTCAAGGAAGTTCTAAACATGATAAATTGGAAATAATTAATAGAGGGAAGGTACTAGAATTAAGAAGGATCCAGAATTAAGAAAGGCTTTATGTAGAAGGTAGATTTTAGCTGGGACTTGAAGGAAGCCAGGAAGCAGATATGAGAAAGAAGAGAATTACAGGAATGAGTTGAGGGAAGAGGCACAAACAGAGAAAATGCCTGGAGTAAGGACATGGAGCATCTTGTTCAAAGAACAGCAAAAATCCTAGTGTTACTGTACGGCAGTGTAGATGCAGGGTGTGTGCAAGGTGTTAGAAAACTGGAAATGTACAGATGTGAGGTGATAAAGGCCTTCACTAACATAGTGGTGGTGTCACAGGAGAAAAGGAGGAATATGCAAGAACTGTTACAAAAGTAAAATGGACAAATTTGGGCCACAGATTGGCTATGGGGAGCAAGAAAGAATTCTGGAAGCCCCAACATCAGTGACATCACAGGTATCATACTTATTCCCGTCCCCCTTATCACTGCATAAATTTACTAAGTAGAGACATGAAAGTGATGGGACAACTTCCTAAATTACATCCATTTAAAACCACAGACAAGCTTACACGAGGATAGAGTCTTGTCCCCTTTGATGCACTCAGAGGAAATTGTTTTTAGTTTCCACATAAAAAGATTCCTTCTCTACAAAAACCACCACCTCTAACCAAACATCTCACTTTCTAAGTTTTGTGCTAGTCTGAGTATTTAATTTATGTTGCTTAGCGAGATTCATATTAATACTTGGTATTCCATTTCTGTGGAGGGAGTCTATGGCAGGCATCATCTTCTCAGCACATATATTTCATTTTTCATTATACTGCTTTGAGTCTATAGAATACAATTTTTAAAACCATAGATAGGTGTTTTCAGAAATTCAGTGATCATTTTGTGAAACAAAAATTATTTCAATAACATTGAAAGTAAGCAAAAAAGTTTCCTTGAATTGGTAATTTTTCTCTAATTTATCTGTCATTGAATTGGATCCTGTTGTTTTGGGGCAATTTCAAGATAAAGTGTACATGACTGTTGATGCTTGACAGAAATCTGCTCCTCCTTGTCTTTGCAACATCACACTCCAGCACTTCCAAAGGTATCTCTTCAATGAAGAGTACAAAACACTTTCATCTTGATTTCTATTTTCCTTTTCTGAAATTAACTTCTTTCCCCATAGCTGCAAGCTAATATGCCTTCATTGCCCAGAGAAATGCATACCATCGTGTGAGCAAGCTGTCAGTAAAAAATCAGATTATGCATGGCACTGCTCATAAACCAGGTGATCAGTTTGGTTTCTCCAGAAAGACCAATTTATGGAACATACCCAGTAGGATTTAGGGAAATGAACAAAATGATAGCAATTACAGCTGCATAAATATGCTCTGTATGCTGACCAATAGATATAACAGCTCAAAACACAGGGTGGAAGGTGACCTGTATGAGATACTCTGTTTTTGTAACATTGCAATGGAATTGGAGCTTGTTTTCACACAAGGCATCTGCCATCTCTGCAGTCAATTTGAAACACATGGTGCTTCACTGAACATCTTTAAAGAATAGAATACATATGAATAGAGAATCCAATAGAATTAAAGGACCCTAATTCCTTCGTTAACTTTTTATTTTTAAAATGGAAATGGACAAGATATTCGAATATTTGAATTGAGTTAAAGTTTAATGGAAAACCTCTGGCCTGGATGAATGGTCATGAGAGCAGAAGTCCTGAGTGAAATCATGGGCTTTTAGATTATGGTAGGCTGAAAGAGCAAACTATGATTTTGCTGAGCAAATTTTGGTCAATTTAATTTTTGCAAAATCAATCAAATATACTGTTTCAATGAATTGTCAAGTGAGTTTAGTCAGAAACATAGAATCTCAGGATATAGAGTTCAAAAAGATATTAGAGAACATCTAGTTTAATCTTTTCATTTTAGAAGTAAGGAGTGGGAGACACAGAGAAATTAGACACCTCTTTTAAGGTCACATAATATCATAGATTAAAAGCTGGAAGGTATCTTTGAGGTCATTTAGTGGAGACACTTTTTTTTCACATATGAGGAAACTCAGGTCTAGAGGAATTACGTGATTTGCCCAAAGGCAAAGCCCTATACAGCTGATTTCTGATCCAACTATCCTTACATGTGTGAAGACTGCTAAATATCCATAAGGCTATCTCAAATGTGGAGTAAAGGTCAATCAGTGTTGGGGAAGATGAGAGAGAAAAAGAAATGGAAACAGAGAGAAAAATAAAGTACTACTGATGAGGTGCAGGCTCTGGGAGCCCCCTTGAGCTCTCCTTGAATCTTCTCCTGTAAGGTATTTGCCTGAGGCCATGGGCCTTAAGTTGTGGCTTTGTTCAAGTCTTTAGCCCTCCTTTGTCCAGCAATTTCCCACCCTTGATCCTCCTGTCCTACCCTTGAACTGGTCTAGCCCACCATTGTCTGTGGTCTCCAGGTAGCCTACAGCAATTTCCCACCCTTAATCACTCATTACTGGAGTCTGACCTCATCTGACTCCTCCTGAAGACCTTCCTCATACTCCTCCTCTAGACCACCCCTAGATTCCTCCCATGACCTTGATGTATATAAGACCCCATCTTCCCTCCATGTGGTGTGAGAGTGCCATAGAATGACCTAGCACAGACTTACTTTGTCAGATGATTCTGGCCTGCTTGCCCAATGCAAGCCTTACAGATACCTAGGCTCCTTAAGAGTCTACCCAATGTGACAAACTTTTAATAAACTTTACTTCTTTGGCTGAGAGAAGACTTGAGTTGAATTCATTCAGAAAGTCCTGGTATGTTGGTATTTTGGGCTCTCGAGCACCCCTAACCCTAACCACATCACTACCAGGAATTTGGAGTAGGATATGAACCAGTTCTTTAGAGTTTGATTTCAGCATCTGTCAATGCAGGTTAGTAATATCTATTTGATTTAATCTTCAAAAATGAAGGGGTAGAAATAGGTGAAGTATTAAATATTGTGATACAAGGAGAAAGGAATTCATAGGGTTTGAAAGCTCAAGTTAATATTCGTGACCATTTATTCATGTTCAATGTCTCTTTCATTCCCAGTTCTACCATTTTGTTATAACAGAGCACCAGAGACAATGTCCACTGACATACAGAAATGTCCAGAATTCCCCTACTCAAACCCTTAGAAAGCCAGAGGGACCTTGACCATTAGGCTAGCCCCTCATAATCCTAAGGGGGGGGGGGAGGAGCATAATTAGAAGAGAGAGACCTGATAGGGTGAGGTTAGATCAAGCCTGGACCTGTTGAAAATCATGCTGCTGGTGAGGAAAAATGTAGAGATGTCAAGGGAGTCACTGTTGCTACCACAGCAAGCAAATTGTCAGGGTAGAGAAAGGATTACAATAAGAAAAGACCCGACCAGCCAATGAAAGAAATGGCCAGAATAGATACACGACAGCTAGAACAGTTCATCCTACTAAAAACAATGTTAGTGATTCTTCATTTTCCCATCCTTTGTTTCATTCTCATTCTGGCTCCCTTAGGACACAGAAGAGACTGTATTCTCAAATGCTGTTTTCCGTTCACTATTATTTTAAAAAGAAAAGTTTCTTTAAGATAAAGCAGTTAACTATTTCATAGCTATTTCATATTCATAGCATAGTTTGAAAGAGACAAAGAGACAGATACAAAGAGATAGGGAAATCGAGAGAAACAGAGACAGAGTTTTGTAGCAGTTGGAATTTATTCTGTCATGGGGGCTGGGTGCTGATTGAAAGAGAATATTTCAGAGAATAGTGGCCATAGTTTTATAACTTCTCAGAGAAAAAGAGAGAAAATGCAAGTCGGCATTTCTAGGCAAATGAGACAAATAGCTTTTGGTACAGGGAAGTTTGTGAGTGAGCTGGGACTTAGTATTGTCAGCCTGGCCCCTTGGGCACTTTCTCCCACAAAGGAAAACCCATTTTCCTGATGAAAGGAGCTAAAGGAGTTGAATAGAAAGTTATGTTCAAAGGGAAGATTTCTTAGAACAGTGGTACCACACACTGGAGGGTCGGAGCCAGAAAGAGATAGTAACTATCTCTCTCCTTACCAACCAAATAGCACCTGTGTCATATCAGCTACTGGAATGAGGTGCTGATTGAGCACTCAAAGGGTACAGAATACTGGATAGGAGCTATACTATGATACAGGTTATTTTCAAGGTTCATGTGACCACATGATCTATGCTGTGTCAATTAAGTTACTCTCGGTAGTTGCTTCTTTTTGTCGTATCTTTAGTAAAATAGTATTGCATTATGTGGATATACCACAATTTATTTGGCCATCACCCAATTGTCTAAGACAATGGTTCTCAACCTTCCTAATCTCATGACCCTTTAATACTCATATGTGGGCATATCTGCATGTGGGCAGATCCGCCTGGAGACAAAGAGGAGCAGTGTCTTGGTTCCTAAAACCATCGGAAATATGTGTTTTCTGATGGTCTTAGGAGACCCCTGTGACCCCTGTGAAAGGTTTGTTCAACCCCCAAAGGGGTTGTGACCCACAGGTTGAGAACCGCTGGTCTAAGAGGTACTCTGGGGGCAGCTAGATGGTACAGTGAATAGAGTACCTGGTGTCAGAAGGATCTGAGTTCAAATCTGGCCTCAGACACTTGACACACTAGCTGTGTGACCTTAGGCAAATCACTTAACCCCAACTGCTCTGCTTTCCCCCCCAAAAAAAGCAAATAAAAAAAAAGAGGTATTCTAAATCACCAACTTAGATGTTATTTCTTTTCCTTTCCCCTTTCCAATTCTCCCTTAAGGATTATGAGTTGTGTTTTGCTTTTAAATATTCTTTCCCTTTTATTACTCTTATTACTACCTTTATTACCCAGCTCCCTCTCCCCATGTGGCTCCCCAATCTGTTTGAAATATTTCTACAGAGAACTTGTATATTTTTCACTGTCAGCTTTATATGATGCCCACTCCCTCCATCACTTCCTGCAAGTTTGTATATCCTCATATTCCTCAATTATAAGAAACAGTAAGTTCCTGACCCTTCTTCCTCCTTTCTGCACTACTATATTTCTCTATTTACCCTATAGTGTCTTCTCTGAAACCTCCAGAACATAACCAGTCCAACCCTACCTCATTTGTTTTTTATAACTCACATGATACCCCTTGAAAACATTAAATTTCTAAAGGCACACACATGTATTTCTTTCCCCCATTAGAACATTATCACCACATCATCATAAAGCTCCTTCAGACTACTCATATACATTTACTTTTCTGTTTCTCTGGACTTGTGTTCACATTTCAGAGTTCCTATTCAGTTCTAGATTTTTCATTAAAAATATTTTGAAGTCCTCTATTCCATTAAAGATCTATTTATTTTCTCCTTGTAAATAAAAATGTAAAAAAATTGGAAACTGATTTAAAAGAGATTATACTCAAGTTCATCAGGTAAGTTATTTTTGGTTATGGTCTTCTCTCTTTTGGCTTTTGGAATATTGCATTCCAAGATCTCTTTTGGTTTTCAATAAAAATTACCAGGTCTCTTATGATCTTACTAACTCTAGTTCCTTGATTCCTGAATTGCTTTTTTCTGGATATCTGGAGCATTTTTTAAAATACAGATTTTGGATTTGACATTCCCATGACTTTTTCTTGTGGATTTCCTTTTAGGAGGTGATTGGCAAATTCTATCATTTGTCCTTTGTACTGGGAAATTTTTATTGTTTGTATAGTTTTATCTTGATTTTCATAGAGTACAATGATTCCTAAATTATTTTTTCTTGACCTGTTTTCCAGATCAGTTGATTTTTAAATCAAATATAGTACATTTTCTTCTGGTTTTCAACCTTTTTTATCCTAATAATTCTTCTGACTCCTAGAGTCATTGATTTCAGTTTAATCTATTCCAGTTTTTAGGGAGTCCATGTCTAGAACAAGGTTTATACTTTGTTTTGTAAGCTACTTATTTCCCTTCCAATTCTTTCTGTGGGAGCTTTTATTGCATTTTTATCTCCTGCTTCATCTCTTCTAGGTATTTATGTAGGCCTTGTAGGAAATCCCTGTTTCCCTTTGAGTCCCTATTTATAGTCATTATAGAGATGGATCTGCAATGATTTTATATTGGTTGGTGTTTTCTTTGATTTACTCATCCCTCCAGTTTTAGTTTCTAAATTGAGATTTTGTTCCAGGGCCAGGTTCTGCCACCTATTGCACCTTTGGGTGAACTGGCTGGCCCTGCTTGGTATGACCTTGATCCCTTCGGTTCTTCTACCTTATGTAGAGTTAGAGTTTCCTCGATCTTTTGAGGTTCAAAGTGACAGATCTTCAGGGCTCTCTCGGCTGGCTCTGGACAAACTGTAAAGTACTCCAGACACCTTGGAGTGAAGCTATTCCTATCTGAATACTGCAACATCATGTAGGTCGTCACAGCACTGGTTTCTGCCCCTTGCCCCTCCCTAGGGCTTCCAAGATCCATAACATGAAGCTTTCTGAGCACCCTGGGAATTTCTCAGGGAATATCTCTGCTCTTGTTACCTCTTGACACAGAGTTTTCCGGATTCTGTGTCATGTCTCTGGTCATACTGGCATTCATTTTGCTAGAGGGGTTCCCTTTTCTATTACCATTGGGCATAGAGCTAACTTTTTTCTTCAGCAGTTATGGAGAAGTCACTTAATAAGAGGGTCTAACTGGATTTCTTGATTGTTATTTGATCTTGGAAAAAAATCATGGTTTTACTGAAATAGGTGTGTGGGATTCAGCAGTCTGCCTTCTGTTCAGGAAGCCATTTTGGCAGGAAGTCCAATGAAGTTACATCCCCAAAAATGGCATTGTTCATTCTGCAAAGGCTAAAATTCATCCTCAAAAACAAAGAGATTGTAAAGCTGAGAAGTCAACGTGACTCATAGGTTCTAGGATTTAGAGCTGAATGGAAACAGATATATTCTAATCCTCATTTCATAGATAAGAAAACCAAGGGCCAGAGATACGAAATGATTTGGCCAAAGTCATTGGGGGATGTAAAGCTAAGTCCTCTTACTCTAAATATGGTGTTCTCTCTGCCACCTTAGAAGTTAGCGTAAATTATTTTATTTCAGTCTGTCCCCAGGATTTTGCTGTCGTAGGGAACTACCAGTGAACAAACTCCCTCCACCTATATTGATGAGCAATTGTCCTGAATCTCAAAGTCTTAGAGTGAGCTGACATATTAAGTGACTTATGTAGAGATCACAGGCAAAGAATGAAACAAAAGCAATGCCTGACCTTAGGTCTTTCTGACCTTCCCTGGCTGACTCCCTATCCATTATATTGTGCTAACTGCAAATTACAGTAGATTTTTAAAATTGTCCCTTACATACTTTTCTAAGGAATGTATTTGTTAAGAATCCCCCAAAAAAATCCTGCCTCTTTGGGCAACTCTCATGATTCCACCTTTAGGACCCCCATCTTTTACTCCATTCCATTATTTCCAAGCCTACATTTTCCATTGGTTCTTTGAACTAACTAGAATCAAGCACATAGCGTGAAAAAAATAAACATATTAAACAGAATGCAAAGTGAATAAGAAAGCATTATAATTAAGCAGAAAATCTTATCATCACTATTTGCCCAGCTAGCATCTCTCAGATCTCTTGGGACAAGAAGTTGTTAATCTACTCTCTTTGAATCTCAGCCCCTAACTCAACCTTGCATTTTTAACTCTATAGGAGAGAGACACAGATAGTTTTACTACTTCCCCTATAATACTTACATCTCAGCTGAATGAGCATAACTCAGTCACTCCTTGGGAGGTGGTAGGAAACCTCCCTATAGCTCCTGGAAGTACTAAGTTTCTTGCAAAAATTGTAAATGATCAGGCACCTTAGCTTTTCCCTACTGATACTCCTCCTACCCATAGCCAAGTTCCAGTCACATGAATGTCTATGCATAATGCTCAGCATCAAGCCTCCAGGCACTTTGCTTTCCCTTATCGGCCACTGTAAAATTTGGCTGTCTCCCAACTACCCTCCAGCTATAACCCAAAACAAAACAACACAACACAAATAAACAAACCCATAACCTCCATCACTGGGCTCTATTTGTGAAAATCATAGTTAAGAGAGTATCTCCATGCTGCAGAACTACTACACAGATTTATAGAAAATGTGGTTTACAAAAAAAAACCTGATGTGATTCATAGCAACAGACTCTCCCTTTTCTCTTTCAAGATCTCCATGCACTATAAAGTCTATCAGCAGTCTCCGATCTCCTGAAATAGCTCTACTGAGGCCTTACGAACTACAGAGCAAATATCCCAGAAATCCAAATGAAACTATTATAATTTTCCTCAACTTAATAAAATCAAGAAACACATTTTTCAATGGACATAGTCTCTATTCATTTGATATCATAACTATGCTAAGAGTTGTTGTTGTTGTTGTTAATTTTTCATAAAGTCATGTCTTATCCATTCCATCTAGATTGTAATCTCTTGAATGAATATGTATCATGGTTTATATTTCATTGTATACCACTCTGAGCCACAGTTTCTGAGAAAGGATCTCAGCGTTCACCTATTCTTCATCTATAAAATGAAAGAATTGGACTTTATGGTTTTTGAGGACCTTCCCAGCTATAGATTTATAATCTGAAGTTTTAGTAAAATCTTGATTCAAATTTTACTTCTGACATATACTCACTGTAATGCTAGAAATACATTTAATGTCTCTCTCAATGTCTGGGAAACAGTTTAGAGATGTTAAAAATGTGCTTCAATAATAATAAAAGTAGCTAGCATTTATTTAGTACTTTAAGGCTTACAAAGAACATTAGACAAATTATCTCATTTTCTCATCACAGCAACCCTGTGAGGTAGGTGCTATTAGCATCCCAAATTTAAAAATGAGAAACTGAGGCAACAGGTGTTCAGTGATTTGCCCTGGTTCATACAACTTGGAAGTTTCTAAGGTTGCATTTAAACTCAGGACTTCTTGGCTTCAGGTCTAGCACTCTAGTCCCTGCACCACCTGGCTTCCTTACCTAGAATTCCCTTTACCAATAAAATCACAGATGTGTGTGTGTGTGTGTGCACGCACACATGCATCTATGTTGCAAAGAGAGATATTTCTACCTATCTGAATACTACCCATACTTTTTTTTTTCCCACATCAAATATAATCTCTCTCTAAAGTCTTCCTTGATCACTCTAATGTAAACCAACCTGTCCTTTCTCTGAACCCTTATAGCCATAATTCTCTGTGCCACTTATTTAACAATTAATTGTGCTTCCTAAGCTTGGTCCTATGACTTATTTTATTATTGGGTAACTGTCCCTGTCTACTCAGCTAAATCATGAGTTTTTTAAGGAATTATTAATTCTACCTTAGAGTTAATAAGTCCGGAACACAAAGGTAGAAGAAAGAAGTCAGTAAAATGTGGAATGCATGTTAGTTAATGCCCTCATAATAGAAAAAAAGGCACATATGTCATTTTGACAGAAGTGAAGCAAAAGATTTCAAACCATTCATTCATTCATTCACTCCATTCATTCACTCATTCATTCATTCTGTTGATATTTATTAAGTGTTCATTAATTGCAAAGCTATGTGCTGGTTGCCAGAGATACAAGAATAGGTGAGGGTGACAGAATTTTTGCACAGGCATTCTTAATCTGAGGTTCATGAACTTGTATTTTTAAAATATACATTGATACTTGTGTTTCAATATAATTGATTTATTTTATACATTTAAAACTATTAACCTTGGGATCCTCGGCTTCATCAGACTGTCATGTGTCCATGACACAAAAAATGGTTAAGAACTCTAACAGTAGAAAAATATGGCATTAATACGGATAAGGATAATACAAGAAAGATGGAAGTACAGATAAAAGAGAAGAAAGTCCTCTAAGAAAATTTGAGGAATAGGAAAGCAATAATGAAATAACACATGTAAAGTTCTTGAAAAATAGTTTTTGGTTGTTGTTGTAATTTTATTGGTGTAAGGAATTTCGGGTGCAGAACTTCTTCCCAATGAAACAGATTATCAATTCATCTATAATTCATAGTCTTCAAGAATTGCCTGGGATACAAAGAATAATGAAATTGCCTAACATAGTTAATACCTCAGAGGGAGACTTTGAACTCATTTCCTGCCAGTCCAAAAGGCAGCCCTCCATTCATTATATCACACTGCTGGTCAGATATTATTTAGGGATTAATTTAAAGAAGAAGTACAGTGCAGTGGAAAGAACACTAAGCTGGGGTACAGGAGACTAGGTTAAATTCCAAATCTGATATTTACTGACTGTGGCCAGGAATGAGTCATTTAAATTCTCTCTCTGAGTCTTGATTTCCTCATCTTTAAAATGAGAATAATATGCATAATCTTATGTAGTTGTTTAGATTTGAAAACTATAAATATTTTCTCATTTGATCTTTTTGAACTCTGTTTTACAGATAAAACTGAGACAGAGATAGCTATACCCTCAACCTGTTTACATAGCAGTTTATCCAAAGAAAATCTGAAGATTTTGATGAATTAGAATGCCCTATATGATTGAGAAATGTGATGTGACCCTCCCCCAAAAAATACACTATGGTCATACACAAGGTATAGCTTTCAGGAATTAATCAATGACTTTCAATGCTTCTCAGCTCCACCTTGAACAGAATACTACTGGATCTTGTGTTCAATTATGGGCACTATAGGTTTAGAAGAATATTGATAAAGTGTAGAGTATCTAGAAAATACCACCAGGATGGTTGAGGTGCTGAAAAGCCTGAAGAACTTAAAACTCAGAGGCAAAATAATCATTGTTTTCAAAGGGTTGAAAGACTATCATACAGAAGAGTCATTAAACTTGGTATTTTTAGCCCTAAAAGGCAAAACATGAAGCATTAACTAGAAGTTACAAAGAGGAACATTTTGGCTACTTTAAGGAGGAAAAGGGACTTCTCAACAACTTATTCAAAAGTGGAATTAGCCATCTTGGAAGATTCCCTCTCATTGAAGGGAGATCTTCGAGAAGAAGTTAGATGAGTTGTCATTATGTGTTATGGTGGGTATTCCTTTCATGTATGGATTGGAATAGGCGAACACTGAGATCCTTTCCAAATGTAAAATTTGGCGATTCCATAAAATCACAGAGAGATTAGAATTGTCTGGTTCATATATCCGTTATTCAGAAAAGACTGTAAGACTATAAGAAAACCCCTACTAATAAAATTTCCCCAAAATAGTTTACAACTTTAAGGATATTTATTCTCTATGTAATAGTCTTTTCTGATCTCCTTTTAAAATGGCCTTTGTTTCTGCCTCTCATACAATATTGACAATTCTTATTTGAAGAACAAAGGAGAAAGAGTCCACGACTAAAGAACCCCCTGGAAAAAACAGTTACCAAGTCCTAGGCTTATTAGATTATGTAATACCTGATACATAATAGTGTATATATAGTGGTCCCTCCTAAGTCACCACCTTAGCACAGCAGAGGGGCTTGTATATCTCAATGGAACTATGAGCTATGCCAGGCATGGTTACCTAAGATGGACAGGTCATAGTAGAGAGTTCAGACAGAAGGTGATCCATTGCAGAAGTGGCAAACCAGCCCAGTATCTTTGGCAAGAAAACCCTGTGGACAGTATTAAAAAGATAAAAGATATGACACTGGAAGATGAGCCCCTCAGGTCAGAAGGTATCCAACATGTTACAGGGAAAGGGCGAGTGGTGGATGACTACAAGTAGCTATGGTACTAAGGAAGCAAGTGGGTCAATGCTGAAAGGAGCTCAGCTGCACATGCATCTGGTGACAAATAGAAAATCTGATGCTTGATTCTTTAACATCAATACTGCATGGGAACCTGGGGTGTAAGATCTATGAATCAAGGTAAAATAAATATGATCAAGTAGCATTTGAAAGATTAAACATTGACATCTTGGGTGTCAGTGAACTTAAATGGGTGGGAATGGGTGGATTTCATTCAGGTGATCACCATTTATACTATTATGGGCAAGAATCTCATAGAAGAAATAGAGTAGCCCTTATAATCATTAAAAAGATGAGAAAATGAATACTGGGGTATAATCTCAAAAATAACAGAATGATCTGTTTGAATCCAAGGCAAACTGCTCAGCATCACAGTAATGCAAGGCTATGATCCAATCAATGATGCCAAAAAGGCCAAAGGTGATCAGTTCTATGAAGACCTACAACATTGTTCAGAAATAACACCAAAAAAGATGTCACATTCATCATAGGCAATTGGAATGCTAATGAAGGAAATTAAAAGATAATTGAAATATTAGGCAAGTTTGGCCTTGGAGTACAAAATAAAGCAGGGCAGAAACTAATAGAGTTTTGGCAAGAAAGCTTGCAGGTCACAGCAAAAAAAAAATTTTTTTTCCAACAACCCAAAAGGTGACTCTATACATGACATCACCAAATGGTCAGCATCAAAATCAGATTGATTATATACTTTGAATTCAAAGGTGGAGAAACTCTACACAGTCAAAAAGAAGAAGCTGACTATGTCTCAGATCATGAGCTTCATCTTGCAACATTCAGACTTAAATTGGAGAAAGTAGGGAAAACTATCAGGCCATATAAGCATGACATAAATTGCATCTACTATGAATATGAAGTGGAAGTAATGTATAGATTTAAGAGATTAGGTCTGGTAGATAGAGTGTCTGAAAGAACTATGGCGAGAAATGGTCAATATTGTATGAGAAGCAGCAACAAAAGCCATTTTAAAAAAAGAGCAAGAAAGCAAAATGGTTATCTGATGACATTTTACAAATAATAGAGTAAAGAAGGAAAGCAAACAGGAAATAAAAGTGAAAAGTATACCCAACTGAATTCAGAATTCCAGAGAATAGCAGGGAAAGATAAGATTTTCTTAAATGAGCTATGCAAAGAAATAGAAGAAAACAATAGAATGGTAAAAATGAGATATTTTCAATAAAATTGGAGATATTGAGTAAACATTTCACCTAAAAATAGGCATGATAAAAGACAAAAATAGTAGGGGCTTAACAGAAGCAGCAGAGATTAAGGGAGGCAAGAATACACAGAAGAACAATACTAGAGAGATCTTAACATGACCAATCAATAATCATGACAGTGTGGCTTCTGATCTAGAGCCAGATATCCTGGAGAATGAAGTTAAATGGGCCTTAGGAAGCATTGCTAACAATAAGGCTAGTGGGGTTGACAGAATGCCAGCTGAACTATTTAAAATCCAAAAATATGATGCTGATAAAGTGATGCACTCCATATGTCATCAGATTTGGAAAAACACAACAGTATGTGATGAATGAAAAATCTAAGAGATATAATTTCTGGGTAATTAATAATCAATTCATTCATTAAGGCTAGCAAAGTATCAATAAATTGAAGTTAATGATTTTTTTTTTCATAATCAAAGATGAACCAACTTGGAGGCTTCTGAATGCTTAGATATACTAAGAGGAGTTCCCAAGAGGCAGAAATCAACTCTGATTGGTTAACAATCAATGAGAGAATGAATATTATAATGAGAGGTGGGTTTATTTTAATGGGGGACTGTGGGAATATGACTCTGATCACGTCACTCCAACAAAGAAACTAATCTCTACTCAGACCACCCCTACCTTGGGCAATCAAGACAACAAGATCTATTCTCCACCTAGTCCTTCCTGAATGGAAAAAAAAAAGGGCTAGAATTCACCTGGATTAAATTCTCTTTACTCTTTAATCAGAAATAAATTTTCTCAGTTAGGTGGGGTCTGGTCAAGATTGAAGAGAATATTTTATTGTCAGCCCTGCCCTTCACAAAGGCTTGTTATTAATGGTCTTTTCTCTCAAATGGCCATTGAATTGGGGAAAAAATGGTTTATGCCCCAATCCTAAAGAAGAGCAATTCCAAAGAATCTTCAGTTACCAAAAAATTGCACTTATTTCACATGTGAGCAAGGTTACACATAAGATTCTGCAAGTTAGGCTTTAGTAATATGAGGAAAAAAACACTACAAGCACAGTCTGGTTTTCAAAGAGACAAAGAACTAGAGACCAAATTGCCAATATCCATTGGAATATGTAAAAAGCAAGGAAGTTCACCTCCCACAAAAAAAATCTTCTTCTGCTTCATTGGTTACACTAATGACTGACTGTTTGGATCACAACAAAATGTGACAAATCCTCAAAGATATGACTCTTGAGGAATCTGTATGCAGGCCAAGAAGCAATATTTAGAAGTGAATATGGAACAACCAATTGGTTTAAGATTAGGAAAAGAGTAAAATATAGCTCCATATTGTTACCTCATTTATTTAATTTATATAAAGAGAATATCATGTGAAATGTCAGGCTGGATGAATCAAAAATAAGGTTGCTGGGAGAAATATGAGCAATCTCAGATATGTAGACAATGCCACTTTGATGGCAAAAAGTGAAGAAGAATTAAGAAGTCTCTTGATGAGAGTGAAAGAGGAAAATGTAAAAGCTGGCTTGAAGTTTAATATCTAAAAACAACAACAATGATAACTAAATTCTTGGTAACTTATTCTGGAAAGAGGGAGAAAAAAATGGAAGCAGAGTCATATTTTATATTATTGGGCTCAAAGATCATTGTAGATGGAAAACTGAGCCACAAAATTAAAAGACTTGCTCTTTGGAAAGAAATTTATGGGAAATATGGACAGCATACTAGAAATCAGAAACATCGTCTTATCAGCAAAGGTTCATGGAGTCAAAGCTATGGTTATTCCAGTAGCAATGTATATGTTTGAGAGTTGGACTATAGGAAAAGCTGAGTGCCTCAGAATTGATGTTTTTGAATTGTGGTGCTAAAGATTTTTGAGAGTACCTTGGACGACAACTAGATCAAATCAGTCAATACTTAAAGAAATTAACTTAGACTCCTCACTGGAAGATCAAATAAGATGAAGAATTTTAAATATGTTGACCACATAATGAGAAGATGAGATTCATTGGAATAGACTCCGACTCTGGGAAAGATTAGAGGCAAAAGGAAAAGGGGACAACAGAGCATGAGATGGGTAGGGTCATGGAAGGAATGAAGGTGAGTTTGGACAGACTTCAGAAGATAGTGAAAGAAGAGTCTGTCATCCATAAGGTCCTGAAAAGTAAGGCACAATTGAACTATTGAACAACAATAACAATATATAATAGAACTGGATTTGAGAAAGGTAAGCTATTCGCCCAGTCAGTATATATTTCTATCAGATCTTCTGGGGTTTGAGTGACATTACACAAATTGTTGGTATTATGGTCGGGATTTTTAGTGCATTACTGTTAGACTTTGAAAGACCTGAGACTTCTAATCAATGTAATAACCAATCAAGGTCCAGAGGCCTGAGGATGAAGCTTGATACCCAACTCCTGAGAGGGAAGCAATGGATTTAGGATGAAGAAGAAGAAATACATTTTTGGACATGGCCAACAT
>CM053590.1:201140113-201168974 GCA_028646515.1 Pseudochirops corinnae | reverse complement strand
TTCCCTTCAATCTCTTCATTACTTTTTTCTCCTTTCTATTCAAAATTGTGATTCTTCAATTTATAGTCTTTATACTCATTTATTCCCTCCCTTGTCTTTTAGTGTTCTTCATGGAATCAAAGCTTCTAAAAGTGACAATTTTTTAGTTTCTCCTTCTAAATAGTATTTATGTTATTGCCTTGTAGACCATACCCACTGATCCCTTTTTAGTACTGGGTCTCACTCTTAGAACTATGCATTCCTATGGGAGGTAATAAGTATAAAAGTATTACCTTATGGTAGAAATTTCCATATATCCTTCTACCTCCTACCTGCTCCATGATCATTTACTTTCCTATTGTGCATTGAAAAGACCTTCTGGTTCCATGTCTTCCCACCTTTCTATGATTTCCATTGTCCTTTTAAAGAAGAATATTGTCCACAGAGACACAATACCTCGGGGGTAGTTGCCTCTCTGAACACCAAATCCCTGCAGATTATACCCATTGCAAGATCCCTATTATCCATAACAGAATATTCCTCTCTCTCTCATGGAACAGCTCTTCAATGAGACCCTTTCATGCAAATTAATTTAAATGATACCCTTCCTTCTACCTTGTTTCAATTTCTCCCTCTCTCAACTTACCTATTCACCTATAGCTTCTCTACTTCTGGGGATACTGTAGAAGTCATTTTCTATTCATTGTTTAAGATAGACTTGATTAGTACTTTACATATCTCTATCTTCTACCCTTCAGTTTCCATTTTATGAATTTCTCCACCATCAGATCTCTTATTTCTTCAGGTACTAACTTCATCTTTACCTTCTTGTGTTTTTCAGGGGGGAAAAAAATCACTTAAACATTGCTATTTTTTTGTTTTTTCTTTGCCATTTAATGGAGTCTAAAGATGAGCTAATTTATTTGATTACTTATGCTTTCCCTAGCTAATGTACTTATCTTTCCTATGTTTCTGCTATGTGAAGTGATTGCAAATTGAATAATTTTTTCCTTGTCAATTTTGTAGGAATATTATAAATGCCTCTTTTTTTAATATTCATCTTTTATCATTGATTATTAGGCTCAGGTTTATAAGGTACATCATTTTGCTTTGCATATTAAGTTCATTTATTTTTTGGAATACAATATTCCATTATATTCTGTAATTTCTGCTGGATGCAACTTAGCTTTGTATTAGTCAAATTTCATCTCTTTTTTATTTGAAGGTTTTCTCCTCATTGCTTACAGAGTTGACTGACTACCATTCTAATTCTTAGATTTAACCACTATGTGCCCTGGACTTTGCAGCATAGGCATGATGTTGTTGCTATTAGTGGTGGTGGATTTTTTTTTTCTAGAGATGATTTATGGGTTCATCAGACTGGTGTTTTGTTTTCAGGATTAAGAAGTCTAAATAATTTTTGCATTATTTCTTGTACTATGTAGTGTAGGACTTTTTTCTTTACTTATATATTCTCTGGTTGTAAGGTGTATGATCTGTTTGTTGTTTCTATGTCTTCTATCCTTGAGAGAAATGAGTTTTGCTTGTACAGAGATCATGTGGTTCTTTAACTTTGATGTTTTGCTTTTCTTCTTCTAGATTGTTCCTTCAGTTATATTTCTATTTCTAATCATTTATTTCTAGTTTTGCTTTATTAGAGAGACTCATCACTGGAGATTCAAGGTACATTATTCTGTTCACTATTTTTGCTTAAATTGGACATATATTTCACTATTTGTTCCTGTCTAATTCCTTTTAATATTCTGATTTCTCTCTTGAACTTTCTGTGAACATTATCCTATGGTTTCATGTGTGTTTGAGAATCCACAGAGTCCTCTGCTTCACCATGCTTAAGTTCAATTTCCTTAGTCTTGCAATATATATTTAGAGATGTTTACAAATAAATGTTTTGGTTACCATCAGTTTTCTGGTTTAAAATATTCCATGTTGACTCAACTGCTTGGGTTCTATTTATGTCTGTTTTTATGGATGTGTTTGTATATGGATTTTTCTTCTTCTGAGATCTTTTTCCCCATACATTCTCCTATTGCTCCCTTTCTGACTCTTTCCCTTTTAATAGTGGGTCCCAAAGAGGCTGGGCCTCCAAAGCATCTCATATTCGGAGGTTGCACTTTTAACTGGCCTAAATCCCTTAGGGGAAAATAATGGTTTTAGGTATATACCAATCCCCTGGTGCAACCTAATATGTATCCTGGGACCCTGCCCCAGAGCCCTTTCTTTTTACTTCTCTAGGTAAATGTAGTCAGTTGAGGCAGAATGTGCTGCCACCTCAGTCAGAGAATGCTTCTTCTTTTCTATACCTCTTTCCTCCTCAAATAGGTGGATATAGTTGAAGTCTGCTGTTGTTGCCACAGAATAGTTGGGTGAGGACAGGGACAAAATGTGCTTACAAAGAACATAACACCCACAAAGAAATTTGTAAGTTAATGCAAAATTAGAAGTTGGTGGATTGGTTCCCATTCTTTGCCAGAATTTCAAAGATATTAGGGTGGAGGATGCTGAGTAATAAAGTTCAGGATGAGAATTATCTTATACTAATCCATCAAACTCTTATATCGTGAGGCTTCTTGGTGTCTAGGCCCATGGAGATAGCTGTATTTGTTCATCTAACATATAAATCCTCTTTGGGGAGAGTTTCTTATATAATGAGTACTGAAAAAGATGCCTAGTCCCTCATCTTGTTGATTCCAATAATTGCAATATGACATTTCAGTAAATGCCTTTACTTTGAGAATCCCTTTATTCTGAGCAGTGATTTTTCAGTCATTTATCAATTGTGTTTGACTCTCCATGATCCTATTTGGGGTTTTCTTGGCAAAGACATGGGAGTATTTGCCATTTCCTTCTCCAGTTCATTTTACAAATGAAGAACTGAGGCAAATAGGGTAAAGTGACTTGCCCAAGGTCACATAGCTAGTAAAGTCTGAGGTCAGATTTGAACTCAGAAAGATGAGTCTTCCTGACTTCAGGGTCAGGACTCTATCCACTGCACCACCTAACTGCCAATCTCTGTCTACTGGTTGACTATTAAGAAACTATACTTTTCAAAGGTACTCTTGAGAAACTAGGAGTAGCACTCACTCTTTGGAAACACTATAAGTGTAAATTGAAGAGTAGCTCAGAGGCAGTGCTACATACAATTAGATAGACAGATAGACAGAAAGATAGTACATAGATAGATAGATATGGATACTGATGTATATGAAGATACAGACAGAAATCAATGTCCATAAAAATATATGTATCTATACATACATGTGGGTTTGTGTATATATGTATTATGAATATGTGCATTTATACTTAAGTATGTGTATATATAATTAAGTCAGGGAGGCAAAGGAATGGTGTGAACTCACTTTTCAGTAAGTCATCATTTCAAGAAACCATTTGTTCTTCTATGATTAGGTTATGATAGGGGAAAGAACAACTATTGTACAGTCATAAGCAATAGGTTCAAATTTTGCCTCTAGTTTTGTAACTAACATATAAATATGATACACACATAAATATATGTATATACATACAGGTATGTGTGTATGTATGTGTGTATATGTACATGCATATGTACATATTTGTAAGTATGTATGTATGTATGAAATCAGGGTACTTTCTCACATGGAAAGACCACAACTCATTGATGTCTTCCCATTCTGTTACTCTCTTATGTATGTATTTTTGTATGTAAATAGAGCTTTCACTCAATAGTCTCTATTTGTTTATGTTTTTTCACACACACACATATACATGAATATATGTGTGTGTGTGTGTGTGTGTGTGTGTGTGTGTGTGTGTGTGTGTGTGTGTGTGTGTATATATATATATATATATATATATATATATATATATATATACTAATATAATACTTGTGACTATCCATTTGTTGCCCATCATTCCTGCTACTCTATGACTCAGTCTTTTTTCTATTAATATATTCCTTCTACGCTACATATAAGTAGAAAACACATACAGAATGTCTCTTACCTATGCCCAAGCATAGAGTTCTGTTTGGATGGTCATTTATTTCAAAATATGTAAAGTGCACACATACACACACACACACACACACACATACACACACACACACACATTTGGCCAAACCAAATGACTCGTCAATTCATAAGCAAAAGTTATTTAATTTATATCAATATAAATAAGCTACTAAATCACATAGTAAACATTGCCTGCATCCATACTCAAATGACTACCATCTACCATGACTCTGGAAAAGCAATAAATACCCCATCACCCACACCTTGTTAACAGAAGGCAGATTAAATCCATTGAATTTTTGCTGAATTTTTTAAGGTTCAAAACTATTCATAAAAATCACCTTTTCCTTTAGTTCACTTGGTGAGTTAAATACCTCTAATTCCTCTGGGAGAACAAGAAGGCTTTCACTATGGCTACCTCAGTGATTCAGGACACCATGGCTAAACCAGTACCACTTGTTTTCTCTCTTTGCAGCTGTCATTTGTGCCCCTATCTCCCCAGCTGTGCACATCTCTGCCATCCCAAGTCCCTGCTGTCCATTACAAACTCTCATGTGAAATTCTCACTGGGTTTTAGATACCTTCTGTGCTCCAGAGATTTCTCCTGTTTGAAGTAATCTATGTTCTGTGTGATGGCAGCGTGCTAAGACCTGAAGTGTAAGCTCCTGGAAAATGTAGACCAGAGAATTTCATCCAGTAAGTGATGTTCTGTCTCATCCTCAAATATTGTGTGATATGGAGTAGATGATCATACTCTTTGCACACATATATTTTAAAACAAGGTGTAAAAGCAAATAATTAGCAGTAGTAACCCAATCCTGTTTTCATTTAAGTCACTTGGAGCTTTCTAAACTTTAAAGGGTACCATGCTTATGAACTCCCCATTATCTAATTCATATTGCTTTTTACTAAATTAGCTAACTATGGCATCACTGCTTAGTTGAGGAGGTTAAGGAATTTAAAGATTATTAAAACAGAAAGCAAGTCAATAAGTAGCATGTCAGTGTAACTAATTAATATTTATAGAGTAAGAAACTGATGAATATCATTTAAGGCAGCTCATCATTTTTCTAAAGTTCCTTGAAAAATAAAAACCAAAAATAAAAGAAATATGTAAATTTCATGTAGATTCAAATTTCATATATTTTTATTCTCTTTAGGAGTTGATGTGTTTCAGCTAACGATGTAGCAACTGAAAACTTGTTTTCCTGAACACAAGTCCATCTAAGAGCTGAGCTGAAATGCTACTAAAATAGTTTTAAAGATTCTAAAAAACAGAAAGGAGTCAAGATGAAAGGAGTAAAAGTTTCTAATGAGCCATTTTTTCCAAAGCATGTCTTTCTTCTGTAATATTAATTTTATTTTACAATATGTATTACAATATTAAAGAAGACATTCTTCATTTTGTAGTAGAACTATCAAAAAGAGCCCATTTTTCTTTCTGCTTTGCTAACTATGCTCAATATCATCATGAAAAAAGAGCCATTTCACATTACTTACACTGTTTTCAAAGAAATATTTTCATTAAAAAAATCAAAATTCATTTAGCCATCATCATCACTTTGAGTGAAAATTAAACACTCTCTTAGGCCAGATCATCTTTCTACATTGTTTTTCTATGCCAATGAAGCTACAGGTAAAAGGACACAGTTTCTGAAGTCAGAAGAACTGGGATCAAATCCTGACTCTGATATACATTTGTGTGATCTTGAGAAAGTGGCATAACATCTCAGTTTCTCTATCTGTAAAATAAGGAATTCGATTAAATGGAGAGTCAGATCACTTCCAGGTATAAATCTTCTCTTGGAGGAAGGGCAGATTAATTTTACATTGCAAGTAACTGGTTGACACTTCTCTCAGAAATATAAAGATTCTGAATCCTTTTTGCGTCATGGGCCCTTTTGACAGTTAGGGAAACTTATATCTCACATATTATGTAGTTGCTTCTGCATCATTCCATGTTTCAAGATGAGATATAGCCCTTTATGCCATCTCCCAGAAATACCACCAGTAGTAGACTGCCACAGAAACTGCCTAGTTCATCATCCAATCAAGCTGCTCCAGGAAGGAGGAAAATATCATCTTCTATGTACTGGAATGCTATTTTGCAATAAGAAATGGTGAAGGGGATTGTTTCAGAGAAATCTGAGAAGACTTATATGAACTGATGCAGATCAAATTGTGCAGAACCAGGAAAATAAATTATACAATAACAGCATTGTGAGTACAAAAAGTTTTAAAGGATTAACTCTGATCAATGTAATAACCAACCTCTGTTCCAAAGGATTCACAACGAAACTTTACCAACACATGCTGACAAAGAGATATGGCTTCAGCAGGCAGGTCGAGAGATATTTTGGAAACATGACCAATACTAGAATTTGTTTCACTTGACTATGAATATTTGTTGCAGCCCTTGTGTTTTTATTTTATTTTTCCCCCACAGGAACACAAAATAGAAGGGGGAGGAATGAACATTTTGTTCATTGAAAAATATTTATATAGCATCTTAAGGTTTTCAAAGTGTTTTACAAATATTAAATCACATACCCTCACAAAAAACCCGGGAGGTAGATGCCTATTATTACCTTGTTTTACAGATAAGGAAACTGTGGTTAAGTGATTCATCCAAGGTCATACAGTTAGTAAGTGGCTGAGGTTGGATTTCAAAACAGGTCTTCCTGACTCTTGGTCCAGGGATATATTCATTGTTCTTGGATCAAATTGCTGCCTAAAGCTTTTGGATTTTTTTTTTTTATCAAACACTTCATAGAGTTTCTCAGTGCTTTTCAGAGAACATAATTTCTGCTACCAGGAGTCAGAGCATTTCTAAATGCAGACAAACCATGTGATGGGTGGCCTTTTTAAATTTTTCTCTCAATTCTTTTATATCACATTTACTACTCTTGTTAAAGTAATAACTGGCCCTCATTTTTACATCCCCACCTTCTGAAATTACACTATGGATAAAAGTGAAATGGAATATATAAATTTTAGAAAAGATAAAGATTCAATTGAGATTTTTAATACTTATCTTGTAACTTTTTAACAATCAGTAAGCCCTCATTAATGCCTCCTATGTGACAAAAGCTGAAAATACAAAGACAAAAGTGAATTAGTCCCTGACCTCAAGAAGCTTCCAATTTACTGGAGGAGAAAATATGTACACACATAAAAATATAAAATATATGTACAAAGTAGATAAAATATAACCCTAAAGGGGAAGGCCTTAGCATCTGCAGGCATTATGAAAGGCCTCTTAGAAAGATGGCACTCTTCTTGAGTCTTGAAGAAAACTGGAAATTCTGAAGTGGAAATGAGGAGGAAGTGCATTTCAGGCCTGTGTAATAGCCAACACAATGATATGGAGAATGGAAATGGAGGACCATTTGTGAAAAACAGCAAACAGGCCAGTAGCATTGGATGATGGACAGAATGGATACTACAGGAGACAAAATGTAGGAAAGATAGACTAGAATGCAGAAATTGGGATGCTAAGTACGGGAGTTTAAATTTAATCTTGGAGGTAATAAGAGGCTACCAGAGTTTAGAGAGTTGGGGAGGGAGACATGGTCAAAATTGCACTTTAGGAAAATCACTTTGGTAGCTGTGTGAACAAGAGAACTGAATGGGAACATATGATTAGTTACAATAGGAAATTATTATAAAATCCAGGCCAGAGAAGGTAAGGGCATGACTGGCATGGTAGCTATGTCAATAGAGATAGGGGGATGTATGCAAGACTTGTTGTGGAGATATTTTTCATAATGCTAATAAATATAAATCTGAATTCATTTGATACTGGAGTAGTCTATAAACAGCCAGTACGAAATTATAAATTGGTAGAGTAGAGCAAATGAGATGTTTCCTATTATAACATACTATATGATAGCTATTGGATATTTAATTTGGCCTTGAAAATGACATGAGGAATTAAACTAATTCAACTAGACGAGATAAATTAAAGTAACATTACATGTCTGACAAACCCACTCAAGCTAAAAGTAATTAGCATTAAATCAACGAATTCAAGATTTCAGGCTATTTACTTACAACCATTCTAAGCCTTTAGAACTCTTTTTGCTAACTCACTCTCCAAATTTTTTTCTCACTATATACATCAACCTCCAAGAATTTTTAATTAAATTATGAGCATGTGCATTGTAAGAAAAAAAAGTTTATCAACTATTGGCTGAGTAAACAAATTAGTCCTTGTTGAGGGTGGCTTTAATTAGCTAAGCCCTGGATTTTGGGGGAGCAAGATTCAGGAGTGTTCTGTTAAGGGAATGTTTTCTACAAAGGAAGAAGGGATTTCTCTCTCTTCCTCACTCTCCATACCCCATTAGTTATGGCATGTTATATAGCAGTGACTTGCCCAAAGGGGGAACACTTCATTAAGCAGTCTGAGTTAGGAAGGGAACCATAGTTTTGGAGCAGTTGAAAGGGTACAAGGGAAAGTCAAAAGGGTTGTGACGAGGTTTGTTTGTTTTTTCTTTTCTCTTTCCAAGCTCCCTATCCCCAATTCAGTGATGGTAGCCAATAGTTGATTTATCCTTTCAGTAGAAGATATTCCACCCAGAAATTGGAAAGTCAGTTTAAGAAAGTTCTAGGGTCATTTGAGAAAACTGATACATAGTACACAATTGGGACAGACATAATAACAAACAATAAATACAGTGAGACAGCAAAGGAAGGATGTTCTAGGAGCCCAACATTTAGCAATAGTGAAGGGAGATGGCTATTGACCCAAGAGAAAGTTTCTTCAGAAATTAGAGATTTGGGATACAGCAGGTCCTGGGAACCCAGTGGTGAGACCTGCTTAGGAGAATGGCTGGGTAACCCAGGGCAGAGCTTACAGTAGAGAGAGAAAGGACTTCTAAGCCCTATAGTTCTGGAGGTGTGATCTGCCTTGGTCACATATGTTCCTAACACGAGCCTCAACACTATTATACTCAAAATTTGTGCCTGTTCTTCCCCTTTACACTGTGTGTATTTATGGGAAAGGATGCTGATCTTTTTACTCTGTCATCTTAATTAATGACTTTTCTAAAGGCTCATAGTGTCTAATAGTTAACTGTTAACGGAAAGCACACATGTGAGTATTCGAACTATTAACCCACAGGGTTTCTCTTAGAATTTAAGGTAGTAACTAACCTATGAAGCCCAGATCTTCAAATTGGCAAGGTGACATGCATAGTCTACTTCTTTGTGAAGTCTTCTGCCATGTTTTGTAGTTCACTATTTTCCTTTGTTATGAAACCAAGAGCAGGCATATCTTGAGAAGTTCTGGGTAGGAGTAGAGACTATAAGATTTAGATATGGATGGAATCTTAGGGAATCACTGAATCCAAACCCTTCATTTTATAGATGAAGAAACAATTTCTTACCCCAAATAATCTCTTCCACTGAAATGGTACCCAAATAGTATGAAAAAAAAAAACCTGAAAATATATTTGGATTCTGATGATTTTTTAATTACTCTGTGTCGTGGGCTGCTCAGGGTCCAGCACTAAGCATGATCAGAGAGATGAATATGAAATGACCAGACAATGTGGGTAGTTCAAGGAAGAACCATGAACTCCATTTAATGATTCTTTAAACAAGGTTTTTATAGCACAAGCAGACAAAAATTCAAGTACTTTTATCAATAAGCTTAGTTTGTTACATCCTGGAATATTATTGTCATTATCATAGTCTTATCATTATAACAGTCTGTCACATCCTGGAAGCAGCTCAGATAAGATCAGGCTTTGTAATTCTAGGCACCAAAAAGTCTTGGGAAAGCCAGAAAGTCGGTTAGCTTTTTCCAAATGCAATCACATAACAAAAGATGCTCTGAGAACAGGTCTGAAAGCCCAGAAGCCAAAGCTGCAATCTCAAAGACATCTGCATAGAAACTGATGGATATCTACATAAAAACTGACCCCCAAGAATCGAATATTTTGGTTTACAGAAACTCTAGTAGGGGAAAATAGTGTAGTATAGTATAGTGCAGTATACTATAGTTTATAGTATGGTATGGTATGGTATGGTATGGTATGGTATGGTATGGTATGGTATGGTATGGTATGGTATGGCATGGTATAGCATGGCATAGCATAGCATAGCATAGCATAGCATAGCATAGCATAGCATAGCATAGTATAGTATAGTATAGTATAGTATGGTATAGTATGGTATAGTATAGTATTGAATTACAGAGAAAATTATAAAAGAAAGTGCCAAGCAAATCCTTGTAATTTAGCAGAAGGTACCATGATTATGAGTGTGAATCAACATAATAATCATTTACAAATTTTGTGCCGTGGGGAAACAGAGCCAGCCAGGATAGCAAACAAAGACAAAGCAGAAGTTGCCTAAGCTCCTACCAACTCCCCTCTAAACCACTTTAAATCATCCCTCAAAATGAATTAAGGAGGGGCAGCTAGGTGGCATAGTAAATATATCACCCACCTTGGAGTCAGGAGGACCTGAGTTCAAATCTATGCTCAGACGCTTAATATTTACTAGCCCTGTGATGTTGGGCAAGTCACTTAACCCCTATTGCTCTGCCTTCCCCCCTCCAAAAAAAAATGAATTTAGGAGTTGCAGAATGGACAAAATTATGGGGTAAAACAGTTTTCCATCTGAAAATTCCATCTGAAAAAGAAAGAAATGAGAGTTATGCAACAGAATCATGAAAAAAAGTCAGCAGTTTGGAAAAGGAAGCACAAAAAAATGGAAAATATGTACAAAAAATTCACTGAAGAAAACAACTCCTCAAAAAACTTAATTGATCAAATGGAAAAGGAGGCACAAAAATTCTCATTGAAGAAAATAATTCCTTAAGGATTAGAATTGGGCAAAGGGAAGCTAATGATTCCATGAGACATAAAGAAACCAAAAAAAATCAAAATAATGAAAAAATAGAAGAAAATGTAAAATATTTTATTAGAAAAACGATTGACCTAGAAAACAGATCCAGGAGAGATTATTTAAGAATTATTGTACTACCTGAAAGCTTTGACTAGAAAAGGACCCTAGATAACATCTTTCAAGAAATTATGCCCTTATGTACTAGAAACAGAGTATAAAATAGTCATTGAAAGAATTCACTGATCACCTCCTGAAAGAGATCCCAAAACAAAAACTCCAAGAAATATTATAGCCAAATTCCAGAACTCTCACATCAAGGAGAAAATGCTTCAAAAGCAGCTAGAAAGAAACAATTCAAATATCCAAGAACTACAGTGAGAACTAGACAGGATACAGCAGTTTCTACATTAAAAGATCAGAGGATTTGGAAAATGACATTCCAGAAGGCAAAGTTCCTGTCAGGTAAGTTCAGGTAAGTTCAGACTTTGTAATTCTAGGCACCAGAAAGTCTTGGGAAAGCCAAGCAAAACTAATCTTTCATGCACATTCAGTGAAATGGAGAACTTTTCAAACATTCCTGATGAGAAGACCAGAGATAAACAGAACATTTGGTTCTCAAATACAAAACTCAAAAGGAGCTTAAAAAGGTAAACGAGAAAGAAAGGACATGAGTTATTCAACAAGGTTAAATTGTTTACATCTCTACATGGGAAGAAAATACTTGTAACTCTTAAAAGCTTTATCTGTATTAGGGCAGTTTGAAAGATTATACACAGACATAGGGTATGGGTATAAGTTGACTTTGACGGAATGAAAAAAAAAATAAGGGATGAGAAAGATGATTGCAGTGGGAGAAGAAGGAAGGGAGAGGTAGACTGGGGTAAATTACACCACATTTAAGAAGCACAAAAGATCCATTATAGTGGAAGGAAGGAAAGAAGTGGGGTGAGTATCACTTGAACCTTGCTGTCATGGGATTTGCCTCAAAGAGGGAATAACACACATGCTCAGTCAGGTATAGAAATCTATCTTACCCTATGGGGAAGTTGAAGGGGAGGGGGACAAGAAAAGGAGAGAAAGGCGATAGAAGGGAGGGAAGGTTGAGGGAGGTGGTGGTCAGAAGCAAAACACTGGTGAGGAGGGACAGGGTGAAAAGAGAAAGACCGAAGTGTAAACAAGAGGCAAATAGGACAGAGGGAAATATATTCTGTACTGCGTTAAACACACTCTTTAAAAAACTGGAAGTTTAAAGTGCCCCGATGGAACTTACAATCTAGCATTGCTCTTTGACAGAGACCCAAATAACCGTAACACAAAATAAAACGTAATTTAAAAGAGGTACAATGAAGTGCTAGGAGAGATCTGCAAAGTGATCAGTCATTTCTAACTTGGGGAGGACAGCAGACTAAATATAAAGTTGGAAGGGACACACAGTCCCTCTAGGTCAATTCCTTCATTTTAGAGATGAAGAACCTGAGGCCAAGGAGGCCAATCAGTTTGTCCGGAATTTCTGGTAGAATAAGCTTCGGAGGTGAGATTGAAACCCAGCTTTCTCTACATCTGCGGTCGGTGTTCCTTCCCTGGTACCACTCTGGCTAAGGAAAGCCAGAAAGGCTTCAAAGACTGCTCAGAATTGAGGACAAACGATGACCCCCTCCATGTGGCTCAGTCATGGCCCCCCTGCTGCTGCTGCTGCTGCTGCCGCCCCCAGACCCTGTGCCCCGCAGCCCTCTCATGCCCCCGGGCCCTGCGCCCAAGTGCTCTCCACCACCCACACCTTCGGAGGCCTCCGGGGAGGAGGCATCGCCAGCCGGCCGGGCCTAGAGCCCTCGCGTCCTGCAGCCACCCCGGAGTGCACCCAGTCTATGCTCGCGCACGTGCGGAGAGGTGGGCAGGGGGGCTCCTCACCGAGGGGGACAAGGCCTTTGCTGAGCGACTGACATGAAAAAAGAGAGGAAAATCCAGAAACCCAAATGCTCCCCAAAATGCCTGGGGATTGGGGACTGGGGGCTGCCTGGCGATGAATACCTCGCCCACATTTGATGCCAGAAAACCCAGGAACAGCGAGAGCCTGAACTTCCCGGTGGCGGAGGTGGCGAAGGACGGTACCGACGGGGCCTCCATCCAGAGGGTGAGGTTGGGCAGGGTGACATCTTCTCCATCCCAGCCCGCGCGGGAACCAGACTGGAAGGATGCAGACTGCGTGTGTGCTCCGCACAGAGGCCCCCAGCTTCCTGGAGGACCGCAGGCTGGACAACACGTGGGCAGCCGAGCCGGGGGAGCTCAGCACCGCCTAGAGCACCACCTTCTGGAAGATCTCAGAGGGTTTGTCCGGCGCTGGCAGGGAGGCCTGCGGCTGCGGACCCCTGCTGTGCACCCAGCCCCTTCCTTCCGGGAGAAGCTTTCGTGCAGAAAGGGCGGTGAAACACCGCCAGGCATACGTGACGGTCTCTAACCCTCTTACTTCCTTCGTCTGCCCTCATTTTTGTACACCCCAGAGAATGGCGAGAAGTAAAACCCTTGGACGCCTCAGAAAGAGAGAGAGAAAGAACTGATTAGGAGAAGAGTTAAGTCATTTCAGACAGAAAAAGGTAAGAAAGGGTGTGGGCGAAGGGCCAGGGAAGACAACAAGCCGCGCGATTTGGCAGAAACACAGAGAGGAGAACAAGGGACTTGAGCGTCATTTCATTCAACTAGTTCAACATCTGGAGATAGAGAGGGAACAGTCCAGAACAAGCACAGGTAATGGCATTCCTTATTTCTACAGAGCCTTAACTCTGCCCTCATAACAACAGCTGAGAGGCAGGAAGCACAAGTGTATCCTTCCCGCTTTTCAGGTGACAGAACCAAAGCGCCCAACCAAAATCTACTGATTCCCAATACAATGCTTTTTCTAAGAAAGGGAGTTCAAAGAAAACAGGAGAGAGGTCAATATAAGTCTGCCTGTTGGAAGACTACATACGATGCACTTTGTGCGCCATTCTGTACACTCACAGTTAACACTTTTGTTCCTGATCCTGGCTTGGCTGTTTTTGCTGATTTGCCATTAAATCTTTTTCTTCCATCAGGAAATGTCTGGCTACCATAGAAAACCACTCAAGGACTGTACATGTAAAAGAACTTTTCTAGCAAATTCTCATCTGAATACTTTAGGTTCACTGTTCTGACAAATTCCTCTTGCTGGTTGCTATCCATACAAACACAAGTCCAGAGATTCTGTAGTTTTTTGTCCTTGTTATCTCCAATGCTTAGTACAGTGTCTCGTACATAAGGGCTTAGTAGATGTGTGTTGATGTTATTCAAACCAGAAACCTCACTTTCCATTTTTATGGGGGCACCAGGCATCTTTTAAGGAAGATCTCTTATTTATGACAAATTACTACTGCTTCTGTCAAGTAAGCTTGAAGATCACAGAACTACTAGCCCTTTAAAAATTAAAATAACACTCAGTCTTCCTAGATGCTAGTTAGATCATTTCACATATTGTCCATTGTCAGGTTTCTACTGTGTTTATATTTGAAAACAGTGAACTAATTCATTTGTTTCCCCTTTGATTCTCAATGGATATGGGACACACAATGAAATTTATAGCATGGAATCTGCCACTGATACTGCCAGCTCTCTTTAGGATTTGTTATCAAGCTTGTCTCATTTTCAACCATAAATAAAAGTGTAATTTTAATCTGCACTTTAAACCTAGGTGAAAGCACGAAAATTAAACATTCTCCCCTAGCATCAGTCACTCTCTGCGTTCACTAAAGACAGGCAGAAGTACTTCCTGCTGCTTCTCTTCCTTAGACTTTCAATGCTTCTGGGAAAGACCATAACAAAAATATGCCCTGTTATTAGCACATCTGCAATACATATAATTTACATCTGTACCATCATTCAGATGGAGTTTTTGCACTGCCTGAGCAATGGTTGTATGGTGGGATTTTCTTGCCATTTCAGGTGGCATTAAAAAGGGCAAATAAGTACCCTCAAATCATGAAAATAATCTCCTAATTTTTTTCCAGAATCCAGAAATTTCAAATATTGAAAAAGTGAATATGCAGCAAGATTAAAGACATGTGTGTATATATACACATGTCCTACTGATGAACACATGACTATTGACAAATGTTTCTATTTAACTATGCATGGTACATCTCCTGCAACTGTGTAAATGCATATATATGTGTATAGATTTATACACACACACTCACACACACACATATTTACTTATTTATTCTCATTTCATTCAGGGAAACCAAAGGACCAAAGCCTCAAAGACACAGAAAAAAATACTTATTTTAAAAAACCACAAAATTAAGCCTCAATCTATTTTCTACTAAGAAAGCAATTCTTTCCAATCCTGGCAATCACTGCCACAGTATTTTTCTGGTGGAGATATTTCTCTTCGGGATTTAACTTTAGAAAAGCAATCAGATCCTGCTGGGTAGCTAAATGAATCAACCTGTCTAAACTAATTTTTTTTTTAATTCACAAGAAGTAGATCTGCATTCCAACATCTCAGAACTATTGTAAGCATGCATGTGTGTTATGTATGCACAAACACACAAATATATAATTCCCAGCAAATTGTCATTGTTGCTGTTAATAATACTCATCTGAATTTAAGTCCCTAAGTATTAAATCATTGTTGAATAAAGGAAAGTGACAGGAAGTAAGGAGGAGCGAGGTCTGGTACAAAACAAAGAGTGCACTTTAAGCTTTAACAGGTACAAACTACAAATGTGAAATGGGTTGTTAGCAAAGTAAATTATTTCCTGCCTGCCTCTAATTTTTCACTATCTCTGTGGCAGGGACTTCTCTGCTGCCATAGTCAAGAATATGCATCTGCATTCATTTACTGTGACCTAGTGTTTTTGCCTGTCCTCTTCAAGAACAACTGAATGCCAGAAAGCCTTCTGGACAATACAAAATGCCTTCTGCTTTCCCAAGTGTCCAATGGAATTTGGGAAACTAAGTTGGTCCAAATGCTACATCAACTTAACAATGTGCATATATAGTGAGCAAGTCTTTTTGAAACCTACTACTTTTTTTTTTTCCTAAACTTCCGGCCGAGTAAACACCATACCAAATTCTAAACTTATGCACCAGGAATTTATTTAAAAGAACTGATTCCTTTGCCTTCTATATGCAAAGAAGCACCTACACCCACAGCCGTATACTACCTATAGAGTCAGAACATGAGAGCTAAAAGGAGCTTTAGCGCTCATCTTGTCCAATACCTTCATTTCACAGAAACTCCAACTTGTGTTTTTTATGCCATTCAGAACATCACAGAGAGACACAGGTAACATTCTGGCATTAAGTCAGATGGTTTAATATACAGATTAGAAGAGAGAACCATGAAATAACACAGATGCCCTGTTATATTTGCCTCTCTCGATATGACCTAGTCATGAGGATACATTTTGAGCAAAAGAATCAGATTAAGAAGCCAAAAAAGTAGAAACTCAAATACCAGAACTGGAAAATAGAGACAATAGTTTCAAACTAAAAAATGGCATTTAGGTGTGTGCAGTGTGTGTACTAGACTTTAGAAATGAATGCAGGCTTTCCTGCCAAAATCGAACACCCTCAACAAAAAAGAACATGATGAAGGAAAGGTCTTTTGAGGGAAAAAAAAAAAAGTCATAGAATTTAGATCCAGAAGGTATTTTAGAGATTAACCCCTTTGTTTTCTGGATGATAAAAGTGAGGACCAGAGAAATTACATATTTGCCCAAGATTAGTCAACATAAACAATAAATATTCAAATGGACGTGTGACTCCATGAATTCAGATGGTCTTCTTTTGTGTATGTTGTTGATAAGACAAAGACTGTCCAAGGGAGGCTGCACTGATCAACTCTTACATGAGGGTTGCTTGAAGGAACTGAGGCTATTAAGTATGGAGAAGAGAAGACTCAGGAGAACATGGTAGTCAGCACTGAATTGTTTATTGAATTGAATCACTGAATGTGATCTAACAGCCCCACTTCATCAATGCTCAGAATGTCAACGGAGAGGGGAGTTATACAAGGGGAACAACAAGAAACCCTTGAACTAGGTTCTGGCTTATATAGCTTCTAGAAAGTTTATAGGAAAAATAGAGCTTCACTCCATGAGATGGGTGCCCTGGGTTTTCTATAGCCCCTGGTACTAAGCAGGCAAGGACATATTTTTCTATAATAGTTACTATTTGAGGAGAGAGGCTACTTCAAGACCCAATATAATCTGTTGAGAGAAATAAGAAACTTCAGCACTCTCATTTTCTACCCCAGGACTCACTTCAGAATACATTCTTCCCTGGTAAGGAAAGACTATAATAGGTCACTGGTCAGATGTGGAGCACCGAAGTTCATAGGTATGGATTGACTAAATGTAGAATATGAAGATGGTTAGTAGTAAAGCCTGAACTTGAATCAGGTCCAGCTATAAATGCCAAATCAACAAATTGACAAGCACTGATTAGTTACTATGTTCTAGGCACTGTACTAAGCACTCGGAATACAAAACTGAGCAAAAAAGAAAGACAATGACTCCCCTCATGTAGTTTATATTCTCATGGAGGAAGACAACACAAAAAACAGGAGGCAAAAAAAAGGGGGGGAGGGGAGAAGGAACCTCTGTAGGAGTAAGGTACTACAGTGGTGAAGTCAAAGAATTAAGGCTGGCTTATCTGAACCCTTCTTCAAAATAAAGGTTTATTGGATCTGCTTATTTATTTCCCCGTAGGGAGGAGGGAGCACAAGGGACAGAAGGGAGAAGGCAGCTGTACTATGGTGGCAAAGTCCATAAAGCTCACTCCAACACAGCAAACTACCTCTTTCATGGTTTGGGATGTGTGAAGTCCTTTCAAACAAAAAGATGGACAGGGAAGAAATAACTAGTTCTTGATTAAAATCTAAGCTTTGCTCGGTAGAGGAGGAGGCAAGGTTTTCATATTTTTGAAGTCTCAGCTTATATAGGAATGATTAAAAAGAAAGAGAGAACATTTATGTGCAAATTCAATGAAGAGAGATTGAATCCCATAGTATGCTATAGTTAAAAGGAACAAGAATCGCGAAGAAGAACTGAATTACTATTTCTTGGAAAGGAGCATCACAGATGAATATCATTCAGAATGGGTTATGAAATGATGGGAGTAGAGAGATTTCTGAATGTCCAAATGGTATATTTACTCGGATTTCAGATGACTGGGATTAAACACAATTCCTTCACTTCTGTTAAGAAATAATAAACCAAAAGAACAGATAATTACAAGTGCTCTCAGTTGTAATCATTTTATTAGAAGTTTTTAGTAATAGCTAACATGCATTTTGTAACAATTTTTTGATTTTATCCTCACAACAACCCTGGGAGGTACATGTCATTATTATCCGTATTTTGCATCTGAAGAAACAAAGGCAGGCACAGGTTAAAACATTCCAGGGCAACAAGTAATATCTGAGGTTTAAATTGTACTTGTCTTCCTGACTCCAGGTCCAATGCCGTATCCACTGAGCCACCTAGCTGTCTATAGGTATTTCTCTTACTAATGAAAGGGCAAAAAATCCTGTCACAAAAACGTTGTTTATGGGAAAGTCTTACAAGGTACATGGGAGGATGGAAGAAATCTTTTTTTTGAAAAGTGATTAATGTATCAAAATAAAATTCACCAATAAAAAGGTACATTGCATTGAAATGGGAAGGATAGTAGTAAGAAAACGGAGAAGGAAGTTTATAGTCTAATGGATATAACATTACATTATTAACTAAAATCATCTCATATGAGATCATTGGAAAAATAGCTCCCCCATCTTCTTTTGAATTATCAAGCAACTCCATGCTGTTACACTGGAGACTAACTTGTCACTCCTTTGCTGAAGCTGTCACAAGTTGAAAAAAGTAATCAGAGTCCCTGACAAGCTCTTGGAACCTGCCAGGCAGACACCATTTGGTAGAAGAGTGCATAGGTCAAAGCTTATTTCCTAGAGTTCAAATATTTTCTGTTGAAAAAATGAAGAATCCTGACTGAACTGGCAGTGCTTGGAAGAGATATTTCTATTTCAAGTTTTAAAGTGAGTATTTATTCAAATATGAGCCTGAAATATAACCTAGTTCATTAACAGCTTTCCTCTTCCATCAGTAATCATTTACTTTTAACACAGGATCACATAATATTGGGCTATATGGATCAATCAGATAGTTGGAGAAGCAGGGGAAAGAAAGCCTGCTTTGTCTGTCACTGTCTCTCTGCATTTAATTAGGATTGTCATGGTTTGAATGAGCCCATCTTGATCAAAGCCCAGAAAAAGAAAAAAAAAAAAACCACTGGGTTTCACCCATGGGAAGATGGACATTTTACAAAATGCAAAAAGACATGGGCAAAGTCATATTCACAAGATGAAATTAGTTTTTTTCTTTTTCATCAAGACTAATTTTAGTTTATTCTTCAGTAGGTTAGGTCAACAGCTAAAGAAGTTGAAAGATGACGTTTATAGAGCTGGCAACCAAAATGACTCATAAGCATAAAGCAAGCAGGGAAAAATTAACTCAAATGCCAAATTTGGTAAATATGTTCAATATGGAAATGGATGCTTAGCATGCTTTTTTTTTTCAGTGTCTGTGATGTTGCCTTATATCTCATTAAATTCTGGGTAGAGACGCAAAATATATGATTATCCCCATCATCGTTTGGCATTCATTGATAACGTCTAACAAGGAACTTGAGAACAGAGAAAAGACTCATTTTTCATTACACAGGATTGTACAATTACCACAAAACAATTATAATTTAGAAGTTAGTATAGTTCTTGGAACTAGTAAATGATAATATCATTTAATATACATGGGACATATATTTTAAAGAAATCTAAATGCAACAAACTTATAATGCAACAAAGAAATTGAAAAAAACATAGGATCATAGATTTAAAGCTAGATCCCTTAGAGGACATTGGTTACAACATCTTGCTTTTAGAAATGAGGCTTAGAGAAGAGTAGTAATTTGTTTAAGGTGATTTGAGGGGTTCTAATTAGCCAGATCTAGCTGTTCTGCTATCCAAAAAACAGCTGAAGATTTTTGTTTTCTCTAAGATTGGATCCTTCTAGGCAACTCATCATGTTGAAGGTCTCACTTCTCTCTCCCTCCCTCTCTCTCTCTCCCTCTCTTTCTCTCTCTCTCTCTCTCTCTCTCTCTCTCTCTCTCTCTCTCTCTCTCTCTCTCTCTCTCTCTCCCTTAGCATTGCATGGCTCTTCGGTTCCCCATTTTCTGTCTCCACTGGGCTACTGTTCCTGCTTCCAACATTAGGGGCTCAGGTGGAGTACACTCTTCCCCATCTGTCTTTTAGTTTAGAGTTTGTTTCAGCTCTTAGTGAGAAAGGTAGGCCTTTCACAATTCAATCATCAGACTAGAAGGGGAAAAAAAAAAACGTTCATCTCCTTTCCTTCCGTAAGGAGATAGATCTATCACGTCTCAGAGTATTAGTTGTATGAGGCTTTTCTATCCAGAGACCAAGCATTTGGGGAGAACAGCCAGCTAATTAGAACCTCCAGGCACTTAAACTATCTTTGCACACACTTTCTATACTATCCCTTTTAATTTGGTCTCTTGGAACTTCTTTAGCCTCTGGTTCTCCAAGTTGTGAAGGCTAATTGACAAGAATCACACCTATGAACTAGGTGTAGCAGTTCTAAAATTATCGGAGACTCAATATCTCTGTCCCAAATCTCTCTATGGTTTAAGGTTAAATTTCAAGGGTTTTCTTTCAACAAACCACAAAGCACCTTGCTGCTGTTTTTTTCCTCAATTCTAACTTTCCACCACAACCTCACTAATATCCTTTGTGTCTCTCACATAAATGAAGGACACAAGGATAAGAACAACAACAAAAAAGTCCAGGTGGAATTCTTGAAAGCACTGTTTTGTTATAGATCTCTGCCTTATTAAGTGTATGTTGCCCCAAACAAGCATTACAAGCTTCAGAACTTCAGCAAACCTTCTAAAAGCAAAAGGGCTTCAATGAATTTAGCAGGGTCACCTAGTGAACCCTGTGTGCCCTGTGTGCAGATCTGACAAATCTGACATTACTCTCTAGACGCAGCCTTGAGATAAGTCCAGACATTACACCATGGTGGTCCCCTATCTATTTAAGCATTCTTCCCATTTTGGCCAGGAATATTGATAGAGACTCTAGAAATAATTATCCTAAGAGCCCACATTTGCTCAAGCTACCACCTTATTACTCACAACAAATTGAAAAATAGTCAGTATGTTGTGGGTTAATTATCATGGACATGTCTGTGTAATTAGCTAATAACAAAAGAACTCTTTCTGAAATACCTACTTGAGGGCCCAAAATGTATTTCTGTGCCAAGCAAACATGTGTTACAGCACAGCATGAAGGCAAACATTTGGATAGTGAAGTGCAGAGAAAAACCCGAGACCAAGTATTTTCCAACACAGATAGTGTGGGTATCCATCACATTTTCCCTACTTTATCATTTTTACATGCGTTCCAAAACAGCCACAGAAAGTTGAATTGCAAGCCATATAGGTCACAGGTCAAAGTGAGCCATTATCCCTCAAGTTGGTCATGAGCCAGATTGAAACGACAATCTTGGATAGGAGTAGGCAGCTTCTCTCCTCTCCACATACAGAATTCCTTTCATACTACCAAGCCTAAAGCAGAGAATCACATAAACCCAAAATACCACTAATCTGAAAAACTCCACTTTAAAATATTTCAAATGGTAATAAGTAACTATAATACACAGTGAATAAATTGACCTTGTATTTCTTTGTCTCTTCATAAATTAGTTTGAACCAGAAAGGGTTTACCCTGAAAGTTCCTTGGCCATGAAAAATGTAAGTACTTTATGATATACCTCAAATACTTGCTACTCTGGCTCTTGGCCTTTGAACTAATTACAGAAAAAATCAAGGACAGCAGGTCTGAGGTTGATTCCAGAGTCATTTTGTGGTAATTTAAAGTAATTGAGATTTTTTTATGAGGGTTGCTATAAAGAAGACTATATAGCTTTGATATTCCTTATGACAGTTTCTTGAATTACACTTCCAGAATAAAAAATATGTGGCATGGTTGTTAATTTATAGCAATACACTTATTTCACAACCACAGACTTGCAATACAAATGAGAAACAGAGGGAAAAAATGCTTCTGGGTGAAATGAGAAGTGCTCATCAAGGGCTCCTACCAAGTCCAGTCTCATTTATGCAGAACTGCACATCCAGACAGATTCCAACAGGCCCCATCTAAAGCTTCTTTCTGTTCACCAGCCAAATGCCGACTCATCTGGAATCCTGAGCACTAAATGAAATGCCTAAAACGTGCAAGAATCTTAATTAGTAGAGTAAGGGATCAGAGAATAAATAAACTTTCTATTAATAATGAGGTAGCGTCTGAGCACAATGACAAATGATCACTCTGCCTGTCATGGAGATTCTTGTCAGGGGTAAAGTTTGTCAGCACACTGCCTCCTTAGCACAAAATGCATTTGAACTCCGAAAGAGCTCTTCAGAGATGAAGAATATAAAGATATTTTCAATATCTCCCCTTTCCAGCGTCCCTGCTGTGTGTGCACCACAGTAATTAGACACTAGCTTTTAGCAAAATGCTTTGAATATTCCATTAGATTTCCTTTCTTCCTGGTCCTACTGTTTTAATATGAATGGATTCAAAGCCAATTAGAGGGATCTCTCTGGAGCATGCTCTTGGGCTGCACTGACAGGTTTCTCACTTGTTTGACAACTGCCACCAGTGTGGCACTTCCTTTCACTCACAAGGAAAAAGAGAATCACTTTAACCTATGGTCAAGCTCAAATGAAGATAATCTATTGTTTTGTTCCAAAAAGAGAAAAGTGCAAAACCAGCAAAACATCTGGATTTCTAAAGACACAATGCGAAAAATGGATCTCAAGTTGGGTGGAGAAGTGATACTACAAAGGAAAAAATGAGGAAGAAAAGAAGGATCAAATCATATTGTTCTTAGTCATTTTATTTAGTACCTTATGATTACAAAAAGGCAGAATGGCATAACAACTGGAGTCAGAAAGACGTAGGTTCAAGTCTCGTCTTTGACTTCCTATCTGTGTGACATTGGTCAAGTCATTTATTTCCCAGTTCTCCAGCGAACTATCTCACACTAAATTAGAGGGGAAAGTGTCCTCACTAGAATACTTGGAGTTCTTTTTACTCCTGAAATCACAGATCCAGACCTGTTTCCTAACTCCTACCCCTCCCCAAGAAAAATGGAAAAGTCTTGGCACATATTAATATATAAGCTCCTTGAGGGCATGGCATGTCTTAGTTTTGTTTTTGTATGTCCAGCACTTAACACAATACCCCAGCCTTCATTTGTTCCTTATCACAACCCTGTAAGGTGGGTAGTATTGTTATCAACTCCATTGTACTCATGTGGGAAGCTCAAAGATTTGCCCATGGTCACAGAGATAAAATAGATGAAGGAGCAACTCTTGCAGCAAGGCCTTCTGATGCTAAGTTCCTCAGAACAAACTGTTTTTTAGGAACAGGAAAAAGTAAAAGATAGAACTGTAAGTGTAAGAAAGAAATGAGAGGATGGGGAAAAACAGAATGACTCCAGTTTTGTGGAATCTGTGAGCTCCAAGAGGGTGCCTAGCTTCCTTTGACAGGAGATCATAGGTTAAGAACTGCCCACCTACTCTTGTCAAGACATCGACTTCACTTTAGTATCTGGTGCATACTTATAATTGGCATCTCCCCAGTGATCTTCGGAAGGCCAGTCATTGGTTCTGAATATCCTCCTGCTTATACTCTCCTTTCTAAATTTTGATGATAACGATTTTCTTCTTGTTCTCTCACTCTCTTCTCAGTCTCCTTTGATGGGTCTTTATATTATATCCACTTACTATGAGGCATCCCCCAAGTTTCTGTCCAGGGCCCTCTGATCTTCTGTATACTATGTCCCATAATAATTTCATTAACTCCCAAGTGCTCAATTGTCATCTCTATGCAGATGATACCCAGACAAAAATATCTAGCCCTAGCCCTCTCCTGACTTTCAGGCTCTCATCACCACATGCCTTTTCAACATCTAGAACTGAATGTCCCAAAGAAAGCTTAAACTCAATATAACCAGAACTGAATTTATTATCTCCTTTCTTAAACTTTCTTCACAACTTTCCTATTACTATAAAAAGCACCACTATTTTCCAAGTCACCCAGGATAGCAACCTCAGTGCCATCCTCACTCCTACTCTCCACACATAACCAATCTGTTGTCTAATCTTGGTGTTTCTCCCTTCACATTGTCTCTCCCATGTGCCCTCTTCTCTCCACTTTCACGGCCATAATCCTGGTACAGGCCTTCATTATGTCCCCCGGACAATTACAATACTTTCTAATTGGTTTTCTTGCCTCGAATCTCATTCCCCATGGCTACCAGAGTGACTTTTTTATGACCATCACACACACACACACACACACACACACACACACACACACACACACACACACACACACCCCTTCACAAATAAAGTTTCTTTGTTATTTAAAGACTCAAAATCTGGGCCATTCCTACCTTTCCAGGTTTCTCACACTTTATACCCTCTTCCATGTATGCTACAATTCTGCTACAATAGTTTACTCACTTTTCTTTACCTACATAAGACACTTGATCTCCCAACTCTGTGCTTTTGCACAGGATGATGTCTGAAATGTCCTCCTTTACCTCTGCCCTCCTAGCTTCTTAGGTTTCCTTTGGAACTCAACTCAAATACAACCTTTTCTAGGAGGCCTAGGTTGCACTCTCCCCTCCCTCACTCCTTATGCCTTCCCACTGAGATTTCCTTTAATCTGCTCTTTAAAAAAAGTTTTATAACCAGCTTATCTACAAAGCAATTATACAATTTCATTGGGTAAAGGCAAACCATTTGCTTATCACATTTGTGAGAAAACTTTCTAAGCATTATATTCATTCTTATATATGCACCTAAAAAATCCTGAAACCATCACAATGATAAATTTTTATTTCTCAACGTTTCAAAATTCTTATGTTAGATTCCTGAATTGCTGGTTCTCATCCATCCATCCTTTCTACTTTTGCTCCTGTTTCACCTCCTAAAGGTTTCCCAGAACTACGACCTTCTCCATGCAGTTCCATGAGCTTTCCTAATTTGAACTTGGGCTTCTTAAGCATTTTTATTTTTCATATAAATACATCATGGGGAGGGTTAATGAACTGGCAATCTTTTCTGCCACTTTTCCAATGCTGTCTGGAATCAGTTTATTGACAGTTTCTTTCAGGTCATCTGTCTGCACCTCTCAGTTCATTATTTCCATCATTTTCTTACAATTTGACCACCGTGTTTGTTCTGGGCATGAGGTCTTACAGAACTGGTTATTGTGGTTTTTGGTAAAACCAAGGCAAAAGAGGCAGAGGAAGTACCTATCAGTAGTTCTGACATAAACATGGGCTTCAATCGTACACTGCCACTTTTTGACCAGGAAGCACGTCTTGTTCCAGGCAAGATCCACTTCATGGAAATTGGCAATTTTCACCCTGAACATCTTCATTGATTAACTCGAACATATAAAAGAGAGACATCATCAATCTGTATTTCAGCAAGGTTGATTACAAATATATAACCCCTGAGACCATCAGAGGCAGTTTTCATTCCTTAAGTCTTTGTGACCAGTGTCTTGTCAATATTGTACATATTGAACAGAGCTGGTACTTTGATATCATATCAATCTTTCATCAAAAATGAATCAACCCCTTTCTTCTAGATTGTTTTTTTAGTATCTTTGGTGATGCCTTATTTTTGTCCAGGGCCATGATTTTGCTTTGAAACCCAAAATCTAATCCACTTTTTATCTGTCTTTTATGTACCTGGATATTTACATTTTTCCCTCAGTTAGAATGTGAGTTTGTTAAAGTAAGAGAAAGTGGTTTTGCCTTTCTTTGTACCCCAGCCCTTAGCACAGGGCCTGGCACACAAGAGCTCCAATCAAAGCTTGTTTACTGATTGGTTAACCGTCTCACCAACTTATCAAAACACTGCCACATTTCCAGTGGTTTTCTAGAGGCCTCTGAACTCATGTAAATAAATGTTTGTTGGATGGAATTACGCACTTAGGAGTGTATCAGTGTTCTTTGCTTGGTGAACTAATGAGCAGGCAAGACTAGGTGTCAGTCATTTTAATTCCCCTACTTTTTGTGAACTTAGCTAGTGTTCCTTTAGGGCATCACATTCTCTCTAGCCAATCTTTTCTGCCCCCCTTCCTTCCCCCCCCACTCTCCTTCTCTGGGAGTGGTTTCCTTTCAAACCAGGCCACAGGCAGTGGTGGATGTCTGATTTGATGCCACCCTCACTGACTCACTCAGATGCCCAAGAGAACCCCCCCCCCGTGAATCTGCATTCTCTCTGCCTGGGGAAGTTATTAAAAATAGATCAACAACTCTCTCCTTTGATTCTAAGCCCCCATCAGATATCACACTCCGGCCATAAAGCAGTTTAAAATCTCTCTCTCTCTCCTCTTCTACTTCATTCCCATTTTCCCTCGGACACCCTAAATTCAAGAAATATCATATATTTTAGCAATTCCACTGATCAATAATTTAACCAAATTTGCCAGGCATATAAAAAATAAACTTTTAAACACTGAAAAGGTACAAAGGTAACCTCTTCCAAAGCTCTAATCGAAGCATTGGGTTCAAGGGAGGCTACTCCAGGGAAAGGGAAACTGAGAAAAGAAGACCATCAGTCCCCATTACTTGTCTGAATAAATTTTAATAACACAGGCCCCTGTCTAGACAAGTGTCATCCATGCTTCATCCACACTGTTTTGGCTCAAGAATACTGAACATGTACTCTGTTAACCTCTCATGTATTCTCCATCGTAGTAGTTCTTCAGTTTCCACAATCCCAGACCCTGCCTTCTCCTGCTTCCTGAGATCACAAATCTAAGAGTTAAGAGGACCATGTTTGGGAGTCAAGGTTGTCCACCTTCCACATCAGAAAGGGACGTCTATTTCCAAATCACTGCATCCTGTGGTGTACGCAAGGGCCCATTACATTAAAAAAAAAATTAACAAGATGTCTTATTACTTTGTTTGGCTCAAAAAAAAAAGGGGGAATATGGGTAAAAATATGGGTCCTTTCCTTCTGTAATGAAGGAAATTGCTTGAGCTTAAAGTAATTGTAAGCATGTGTATTAGGCACTAATTGACAAGTACAATACAGTTGACACAAGAACCACCCTTAAGTGGCCACACCTGGGCTCTCGAGTAGGCAGACATCTGGAAGAGAAGGGCCTCTGATCTACACAGTTTTTAGAGACAGCAGAAGAAGCAGCATGAGGCACTGGATTTGGAAGGAGAAGAACAAGGGTTCAAATCCTGCTTCAGAAACTTTCCAGCCATATGATCCATTCAACTTCTCTGTGGTTACTTTCCTCATCTGGAAAATGAAGAGATTGGATTCCATGGCCTCTAAGCTCTTTTCTACTTCTAAAACTATGATCCTATGACCTACTCCTAGGAGGATAAAAGAGGCTGAATCTCTCCCCTAATATTTAGGAGATCCATAGGTCCAAGGAAAGGATTATTAATGTCTCTTCAAGCCAGGCTTATTTTTAGGGGGCTTTGAAAGCAACTAGGAACTGAGTGTGACATGTATTTTTTGTGCCTTGGTAAAAGAAATCATGCAATTCAAATACCTTGGCTCAAAGTGTTCCATTTGAAGCAGATTAAATTGTATATCTCCTTGTCCTACTAGATATCAAACATACAATGTCCTGTATTTTGGAACATAATGTAGTGGAAACCAGAGTGATTGCATGCATACATACATGCATAACTATTCACACATATATATGGATGCATATATAAATATGTGTCTATACACATCAATACAATGGGTGTATGTATATATATACATATGTGTGTGTTTGTGTGTGTATGTGTGTATATTGATGTCTATGTGTGTGTATGTGTATATATACACACACATACACACACATAGACATCAATCTATATCTCTATATAAAACTATTGCATCTATATCTACTGCATCTACATCTATATCCCTATATCTGTCCTTGCTTCTGGTAAATTATTCTGTATTGATAATGCTTTATTCTATTTACTCCAAACATATGTTTTTATGGCAGATTCTAGGAAGATGATGGAGTAGGTCAGAAAATTCCAAGATCTCGAGATTTCCCCCACAAACAGGATAAAATAGCAACTTGGGGGAAATGTAGAGCAGTAAAAATAAAGACGAGTTGGGGCATAACAGTGGTCCTCCTGGGACAATCGAAGAAAATCTGAAGAAAAATCACAGGACCCAAGTTTGGCCTCTGTGAAGTGTAAACATCTCCAGGCTATTTCTGCTGAAATAGTAAGTGGAGGATCCTAAGGCTAGCTAGGTTGGGAGGAAGCCTCAGCCCCAGCCATGGGAAGTTTTACCTCCCAAACTGTGTGGGAAGCCAGGCATGTGAACAGGGCAAGACTGAGGGAACCTCTCCTGATAAAGGATGCCAGGCACCATTGTACTGCTGAGATATAGAACCAGGACATGCCCAGTAAGTGCAAATGCTGTTTTATTGGGATGCTGCCAGCTGCTTGGTTCCAGTTCTTGGACAGAGGGAAGAACTGAAGGGGGATCTGACACCAGAGACATCATCCCCTGTACCCCAGGACTACGGTGATTACAATAATAAACTGCTACAAATATTTTTTTAATTTTATTTTAGTTTGCATCATTCATTTCCACAAGATTTTGAGTTACATATTTTCTCCCCCTCTTTCCCCCACCCACTGCCCCAAAACAGCCATCCCAGTGTGTCCCCCCTCCCCCAGTCTATTCTCTCCTATATCACTTTTCGGTAGGGCAGGATGGATCTCCCAACCACAGTGCCTGTGTATCTCAAGTTCCAGTTGGATGTAGTCAATAATAATAATAATAATAATTTCATATAGAGAGAGAGAGAGAGAGAGAGAGATAGATAGATAGATAGAGAGATATTTATAACATTTTGT
>CM053590.1:201114047-201139613 GCA_028646515.1 Pseudochirops corinnae | reverse complement strand
TCAGCCTATTAGGGAACAGAGTATACTTTCAAATCTGGGAAGGTTCTCAGAGTCACATAGCCACTTTAGCAAAGGGCCTAGGGACAGGGAAGATCTTCAGATTCCCATAACAACAGGGTAGTTTGCCTTGGAGTCGGAAAGACTCCAGTTCAAATTCCTCTTTTGATACGTGCTGCTTCTATGATCCTGGTTAAATGGCTTACCCACTAATCTTCCCTTCTTTCTTTCTGACTTTCTACCTGTCTTTCTTTTTCTCTTTCTGAGTGGATTAGGAAAATGGTCCAATTTGTTGTTGTTCTTTTTTATTTCAATTCTGAACATAAACACCAAAAAACAATATCTCTATACACAGTAAAACACATCTGTATTTTAACCATAATTACCCATTCCATTCTGCTTTTCTTTAAAAGATATATGCAGTTATACATATAATTATATGTATATATAATATGTAACAATGACATATAACATAATATATGGTATAATCACGTGTAATATTATACAATTATATTCGTGACTTTGAAAATTCCCTTGGCTATATTTCCTTTGGAACATTCTTGTGTTCTATTTTGTGCCTTAAAAAACCAAAATAGTATTGTGGGGTTTTTGTTCTGTTTTGTTTGTTTGTTTCACAGTTGCTAAACCTTCCTCCCTCAAACTCTACTTCTCAATTAAAATTTGAGGGAACGATAAAAAAGAAAAAAAATTCTGTGTGGTAGAGTCAATAGCTTAACCTTTCGGTGACCTCCCCTAATGCCCCAGCCACCTTTCTAAATACAGAACAGGCATCAAGAAACATTGGTACAGGCAATTTGATCACTGGGTTCTACACCAATAAAATCACAGAGCAAAGTTGGGGTGGGAGGTTGGGGGTGGGGGGAGGTTCATTACCCAGATTAATATCTTTATATCCTAAGATTGTAGAGCCTCTAACTCAGCCTACACATCAACACTATTTCATCTGAAATCTTATATAAAGTATAAAAGTTAGAAATTGGAAATTTAAATAATCACTTTCACCTTTAAAATAATATTTTTGTAGGTAATATTTTGTTATGAGAATAATTTGGGAGACCGCATTGCATTAACAATCTATTGACAACCATTTATTCAAAGTCTGCTATCTGCTAGGTTCCTGGGAAACAAATTCAAAGAACAAAACAGTTCTAATTCCCAAGTAGCTTACACTCCCTGGGAAAGGGAGTGGTGTTTGCCTGATTTCTAGTTCTTCCCTTACATCAGCTTTTTCAGCGTCTCCTTGAAGAATGACCTATGTTCTTTCATAATTCTTTTCAGGACTCTCACAGAAATTACAAGTAATACAACTCATTATAGGGTGCTACAGGAGACAGAAACAAATGATGTAAGTTAGCCAGAATTTCTCTATCCCACCTTTCTGTTCTAGGTCACTACCTATAATTGTACTGCAAAATAACCATCCCAGTTAAGTGAATACAAGAATTGGAGAAGAAATTGAATATATTGTGTGTTTGCACCCTAAAGGTCAGTGCTAAATTTCATTTCCTTTCTCAAACATAATTCATTTAGGCTAAAAAAAAGCACAATTCAAAAATTTTAGGGATAGATTCCTATAAGATGTATAAAGAAAAATCAAACACTTCACTGCCACTGAGCAAAAAAGACTACTGCTATCTTGTGGCATCAGAAGTAATGGTTTAGAGGAAATCAATGGTTTGGGGAAAAGATTTAGAGTCAGAGGAATTTAGATTTAATGACAATGCTACTACTTACTATTTGAGGGAGACTGAGCAACCAGCTTCACCTCAGCTTCCTTTTCTGTAGGAAAAGGGCTTTAGAATAGAATTCAGTGGTTCTCAACCTGCAGGTCATGACCCCTTTGGGGTCGGATGACCCTTTCACAGGGGTCACCTAAGACCACCAGAAAACACATATTTCTGATGGTCTTAGGAACTGAGACACAGCTCCTCTATCTGTCTCCAGGCGGGTCCGCCCACATGCAGATACACCCACGTATGAGTATTAAAGGGTCACGGCATTAGGAAGGTTGAGAACCACTGAAATAGATGGTCTCTAAGATCTTTAATAATTCTTAGAGAGTGGTCTTCAGTTTTTTGATGTACACCAATCACTAACATACTTTTGAGCATTCATCTCTTAATTTTCTTCAAGGCCCAGCTCCAATGTCAACTTTTTACATGCCATTTTCCTGATACCCCCAATAGTTAGTGCCTCCTTCCCAAAATTATCTTGTATTCATCTGTGTGTATGTGTATGCATCATCTGCTCTTCCTTAAAGTCTGTTGATATTGTTACTATGTCTTTAAGAGTCAAATGGAAAAGGCAACTGGTGCTGTCAAGTAGGAAGGACAATTTCTGTAACTCTCTTGCAACAAAGTACTCTCTGTGAAGTCTGGGAGAGTATGGAATATGTGTTTTATATTTTATCTTAGTGCTATGAGAATTCCATGGGGTGGGGGAAGGAATGGGAGGAGCAACTTCCTTGCTTGAATTCTAGTAATTTATTTTATGAGAAAACATTATAAAAAAATTTTATAAATATTTTGTGAAGAGTTGGAAGTTTATACTGAATATGGATATACCGTTTTATTTGATGGCAGATGAGAAGACTAAAAAAATTATCATAACTTATTTCCTCAGAAACTTAATTTAATTCTTATATTGAGGAGAAATATGAAGACTTCTTGATGTGTTTTAATCAACATCTGGAGAAAACTGAATGGTGAAATTGTATTTCCTAAAAGGAAATCTTGTGCTGTCATAGTCAGGGTTAGAGGTTCCTCTAGCTGTTATCTTCCTCATAACCAAAATATTGTCAATTATCTCTTCAGTTTATTATATTTTGATTAGAAAATAAATTGATACATTGTATTTGAGTAACTATTCTTGGAAAAGGAGGTTTCTCCAACTTTGTTAATCAATGATATTTAATGGAATAGGGATTTAAGCCAAGTAATTAATTCATCAGAAAGAGTTTAGAATGACATGAATTGCAAAAAAAAAAATCCAAATATATTCCTAGATTTCTTCAAAGCTCAAGATAAGATTCAATAAAAGAATAAATCAAGTGTTAGGTTGAAAAGGGTGGGAACAACAGAGATCGTTATGGGCTGAATAGTATACAAATAGTCATGTAACAGAGAGTCAAGCCTAGATAATTTGCATAAGATTTTCCTCATTCATCTAGAAATAAATGTCTTGATACTGACTAGTATCATTTTATTGTCCCAATTAAATTTCATCTTATTCCATTTGTACCATCATTCCAACTTGTCAAGATCTCTTTGAGTTCTAATTCTCTTATCTAATAAGTTAGTATTCCCAGCTTCACATAACCCACAATTTTGATAAACATACCTCAGATGACTTTGTTGAAGACAATGATGAACTCTTAAATAGTCCAGAGTCAATGACATCTCTAGAGAACATTGAAAGAAAACTTCTTCAAAGGGAATTCTCAACTTATGAATGACTACTGTTTGGGTCCAAGTTATTCAACAAGTTCAAAGTCTATTCAACTATACTGTCTTCTAAGCCATGACATGCTTTTATGTCCACAAGAATACTTGAAACATTGTCAAAAGTTTTGTTGAAACCCAAAACTGTTTATTTCTATATCATGCCTCTCATATAAGAGAAGAAAAGAAAGCTATGAAGAGGGAGGCTTAGATGACAAGTCCTAATCTTGGTAAAGTCATGCTAGCTTTCAGTGGTTTCCATTCGAATTTCTCATGGTCTCTAATAACACCATATAATATTCATGGGGTATATAGGGGCTCAGGAAGAACTGGCACTTCTGGTGTGAGGGCTTGTCAAGTCTTTTTCAGGACTGTTCATCAGCTCTCACCTGTGGCTCCAAGAAGCTGTAGCATGCACAGCAAACACACCCCAGTAAAACTGTCTCAGGAAATAGGCAAAACAAGTTTGAGGGTAACAAATGGGCCTCAAACCCACTGATGAGCTAGGAGGATGTCCAGCCCAAGCAACTCTGCCTCCCTTAAATGAAATCCATGCACAAATCAAGACAATACTAACACTCCACTATTTTTCTACTTTATTATGTTATTATTTTACTATATTAACATTTTTCCTACCTTGAAATCCCATGGTGACAGGCAAGTGACAAAGCAGCAAGTGTGGCTATATTGGAAGCTGTAGTCACAACCCTGAAGACAGGTGGCCCAGGCCATAGGATTGTCTTCTCTCTGGACTGAAGCAACAATGAATTTGGCAGTTTTTAAAGGACCATCCTGATCACCTCCTGGCATGAGGAAGGAGCTAGAAAAGGTGCCATTAAAAGTGTCTGCTTTACCCAACCTTGGCCTGCTTCCTGCAGCAGATGGGGATCCTGTCCTCTAATCAAAACACACACACACACACACACACACACACACACACACACGCACACACAATTTTTGCAAAGCAAATTCCACACACCATTGGTTCATGGAATGTAGGCACATTCACAGACAGCATGAAATCCAGTAGACCTGAAAGATGAACAGCTCTTCTTGTGAGAGAACTCAGTGGGTACTGCATCCAAATAGCAACCATGAGTGAAATGAGGCCAGCAAATAAAGGCCTGCTTGATGAAGTTAGAACTGGATACACCTTTTTCCGGAAAGGCCACTGTGATGAGAAGCACTGAGAGACTAGCATAATTTTCACAATTGGATCTAATCTAGTCAGAAATCTTGTATGCCTCCCAAAGGAGATGAACAACAAACAGGCTCATGACAACCAAGAGAGGACCACACTACCATTATCAATGAGTATGCTCCCACCGTGGTGAACCTTGATAAGGTCGAAGAAAAATCTTATGATGACTTGGAGACTCCCATCATCAGTGAGGAGGACAAGTTTGTAGTTTTCGGTGACTTTAACACTAGAGTTGGCACAGATTATCGGACATGGTAGGGAGTCCTTAGAACAGCTCAACCTGTGGGTTATGTTCAATTTGTAACAATGAAAATACATCCTGCATATCAAATATTTACATTATGATTCATAACAGTAGCAAAATTACAGTTATGAAGTAGCAATGAAATTAATTTTATGGTTGGGGGTCACTACAACATGAGGAACTGTATTAAAGGGGCACAGCATTAGGAAGGTTGAGAACCACTGCCTTAGAAGGAATGGAGTCAGAAACAGGAATAGCAATGGTCACTTACTACTAAAGGCTTGTACATCTCACTACCTCATTATCACCACTACTGTTTTCTGTTTAGTAAAACACAACAAAACTTCAGAGACGCACCCTTGTAGTGAGCCCTGGCATTTGATAGACTATATCATTACAAGGAGACAAAAAAGGCAAGATGTGAGAGTGACAAAAGATGATGTGTGGTAAAGACTGCTGGACTGATCATAGACTTATCCTCTCCAAGCTAAACATTCACATTCAACAAAAGTGGAGGCCCCAAGGCAAGACAACTACCAAAAGACTTAATGCCAACAAATTAGAGCCCTTCTCTGCGCACGAACAGTTTATTGCTGACCTAATGGGGAACGTTAAGTGAGAACATAGCAACAATGGAGCAGGAAAGGAGTGGGCAGCCATTGGAGACTTTGTGTACAGTACCATATTTGCTCAGCAGGTCCAGAACTCACAAGTATCAGGAATGGATTGACAAAAATGATGGAAAAATTAAATAACAAACAAGAATTCTACAGGGTTTGCCAGCAAGGCAGTTTATCCATCTCTCAGAGGGCAATGTTTAACTCCATCAAAAGTTAAGTGCAAGTGAAGCTTAAGCCTTGCAGGATTTTTGGCTCAGTAAAAAGGCGGATGAGATTCAATTTCATGCTGATAACAACAATCCGAAGCTCTTCTACTGTTTGTGGGCCAAATCCTCTGGTACATCCCAACTACTCAGAAGTAATGGAGTCACACTAATTAGTGACAAGGACATAATCCTTGAGAGATTGGCAGAAAACTTCCATAAGTGTTATCAACAGACTCTCATCAACCAATGCTGAAGTTATTAACCATATACCTCAGGGTGAAGTCAATGTTTAGCAGACTGACCAAAGGCCTTTTAATATTATCATTTGTGAGGGCTTGTGAAGGATCATGATGAAATTTGGTTGGCTAGAGAAGTTCATCAGTATTGTATGCCCATTTCATAATGGCACGTTTGCACAGATTCTAGTTTAAAATTATGCTCTCACACTTTCTCAGTCACCAGTGGTGTGAAACAGGGAGGGCTCCATGCTTGTTCTCATGCTTTTTAGCACGTTGTTTTCAACAATGCTGTCGCATGCCTTTAACAGGCGTGAAAATGACATCAAGATCAGCTACTGCCCTGATGCTAAACTAACTTGAAAAGGCTACAAGCCAATAGTTGATGCATAACTTTTTGTTCACAGATGATTGGGCACTCAATGCAGCCTCTAAGGCTGAGATGCCACAAAGTTGAAGTTCTTGACCACCTGTCCTAATTCTGGCCTGACAATCGACACCAAGAAAACAGAGGTTCTCTACCAGGTAGCACCACACCATCCATATGTGGAACCATTTGTTATAGCAGATAAATTTCAAATTGCGTGGATAAGTTCACTTATCTTGACAGTATACTTTCCTGGGATGTACACATAGATGATGAGATTCATATATACACATTCTATATGCATATAATATATATATGTATATATGTGTGTATATATATATATATATGTGTGTGTGTGTGTGTGTGTATATATATATATATGTATATGTATATGTATACATTGCCAGAGCTACCTCAGTGTTTGGGAGATTCCAAAAGTAAGTGTGGGAGAAAAGAGTTGTTAGACTGCACACCAACATGAAGATTTACAGAGCCCTTGTGCTGACTTCATTGTTGTATATCTGTGAAACCTGGACAGTATACCAGCACCATGCCAGAAAATTGAGCCATTTCTCTTTTAATTGTCTTAGGAAGATTCTGAAGATATCTGGCAAAAGATGGTACCAGACACTGAGGTCCTCTGTCACATTGAACTGCCAAGCTTTCAAACTCTGCTGAAGAGAATACAACTCCAGTGGGCTGGTCACATAACCTGAATGTCAAACACATATTTACCTAAAAGAATGTTTTATGGAGAACTCTCATAAAGCAAGCATTCACACAGAGGCAGAAGAAGCTGCCCAAGTATACTCTCAAGATCTCTCTGAAGAATTTTAGCATAGATTTTGAGACGTGGGAGGCACTGGCACAAGACCAGCCAGTAGTATGTGCCCATATCAAAGAAAGTACTGTGTTTCATGAGCAAAGCAGAATCACAGTAGCACAAAAGAAACTTGAGATGGGCAAATCTAGAGAAATCTCCATCCCAAATGTTCAAAGGGACTATTTGTGCCCAGTCGGTGGTAGAACATTCTGAGCCTGCATTAGACTGATCAGCCCCAGTAGAACAGATTGTAAGTTGACCCCAGCATCATGATTTCATTGGTCCTCTTTGAGTATGAAGGACAAACAACCTAATGTAATATTCATGAAATATGACTGAATGAGAGATTGTGTCTAAGCCTAACTCCACTCTATCACTTCAAAAGAACTAAAAATGCACAAAATAAAAGAACACCAAGCAACAAAGAGGCGATGCAAAATAATTCATTATCAGGAAAACCTAAATAAAACCTAAATAAATCCTTTTTGCTTTGCAGAAAAAAAGTATGAGACACGGGCAGCAGGAGTCCTAAAGAGCTTCAATACATGAATAAATACAGGTGAGTTGGACAAGTGAAAATATTTTCATAAAGTAAAGGAGACAGTCACCAAACTTGAGCTAGGCTTTAGTCTTGATAGGTCCAAATATTATCTTTCCATAATGTGTCCGCCAGGTGCCTGTCTTCAATAAACAAGAAAAGCAACAAGTGATCTATAAATTGCCTACTTTTTGCAACAAATAATATGTCTGCCCGGGGTTTCTGTAAATTGTCCGCTTTTTGGTAAACAAGAAAAAAATATGTAATCTGTGATAAACTTAGTTCTGATAAATAATTTTGTATTGGATAGACAGATTATAAAGACACACCTTCCCACCAATGGGAATGAAGGTCCAGTTACTAGGGAGGGGATTTGGGGTTTTTTAGGGGGTGGTCCTAGAATTGTTTGTACAAGGGTATCAAACTGCTTGTTTGATTTTGTACTTTGCCTCCCTATACTGGTGTATGTTCTGGGTAGGTGGCGCCCAACTCTCGCAAGACTTGTATAGGAATAAATAGCTTCTGTTTCTACCTGGAGAAACCTCTGTGTTTTATTTGGGTAAGGGTCTTTGAGGTCTATATCCCACACAGTTTTGGGGGGCTGGTCCAGGTCTCTCTTTAATTGAGGAGGGGGCTTCCCTCCTAGGAACCTAGGCCAAGGGCACACCTGGGATTTCCCAGGCTCTCGGGTTCTGGAGGGAAGCCACCACCTGTTATTGAGATAAACCTGAAGAGAGAGACTTGGGAGAAACAGAACCTTTGTTAGGGCTCTGATGCTAGAAAAGGTAAACTGAGGCTGGCAGATGAGATCAGTCTCAAAAGTTGTTTGCGTGCAACCCAAAGGTAAGCACTCAGAGGTCTGGAGGTAATTGGCATCAGGGCAGATTTTAGTGAAATGCATTGACTAAAAAGTGTGATACCTCAAGGAAAGGATGCCACTGAGTAATCTTCTCGGGTGACTGGGGAGGTAGAGTGACCTTCCTCAGGTGATTCGGCTGAGTCTGTAGTTGACTCGGACAGTTGGGCAAGGACTCCCAGAAGCCCCTCAGATATGGGAGGGGTACAATTTAAGCCTGCACGGTCAGAGTGCAACTGTGAAGTATCTGTAGATGGTCCTCTAGGCAATCGATTGCAAAATTGGAAAGAACTACTAAATTGTAAAGGGAAAGATAGGAAAAAGATGATCAAATGTTGTTTTGTTTGGCGTGGGAAGGATATGGGAGGTGACACTATCTGGCCAAAATTTGGCTCCTCCAAAGATTGGATATGTCAAAAGCTAAATTTATATGTAAATAATAAGGAATCTTTCCATCTGGAAGAGAGCACCTATGCAGCATTCTGGGTGTCAGGAACATGACAGATGATGGTAAAGAAGGAGGAGGAGGTTAAGTGTCATCCTTGGGACCCTCTGCTCTCTTTGCCCCCACCTTATGCTCCTCCTCCTCCACTGGCCGCAGCCGCAACCTCCCCAGAGGTTCCAGACCCTGATCCTATGCCAATCCCTTCTGGAGACGACCCAGGGAGAGACCTTGTTAATTTACAGGAGCCCCCTCCTCACAGTCCTCTACTGAGGGAATTGAGACAGCTCTTAAAGGATCACAAAATCTTCCTTTGGAGCCAAAACCATCCACTGTACCCCTCCCCTCTTGGCTCCAAGCTATTACAACCCAGGCTATTTCCCCTGCCACACCTACTTGTGCCCTGGGACCCACTATGTTCCCCCTAAGAGAAGTCCTTGTGGCTCACGGAGTCCTGGGATTTGTGAACGCTCCTTTGAGCACTTGAGAGGTTGGAAATTTTAAAAAGGAAATGAAAATTTTGACGGAAGACCCAAGTGGCCCCTCAGAACAATTAGATCAATTCTTGGGTCCAAGTATTTACACTTGGAATGAATTCATGTCCATTTGAATGTTTTGTTCTCCCATGAAGAAAGGGGAATGATAAGAAAGACTGCCATGGTAGAGTGGGAGCAAAGACACCCACCCGCGGACAGGGTGGTGCCCGCAGACCAAAAATACCCCACTCTTGGCCCTAGATGGGACCATAATGATGCAGCTCACAGAGCTCATATGCAAGACCTTAGAGTGCTTATAGTTACAGGAATTAGAACTGCAGTCCCAAAGCCTCAAAATATTAAAAAGGCCTTTGAGCTGGTGCAGGAGAAGGAAGAATTACCAACAACCTTTTTAGAAAGGCTAAAAGAGAATATGGGAAAATACTCAGGCTTAGATATGAATGATCCTGCCACAGAAGCCGTGCTAAAACCAAATTGTGTGACTAATGCATGGCCGGATACTGGTAGAAAAATTCAGAAAATAGATAGGTGAACACCAGAACCCTAGAAAGTTTATTAGAGGAGGTTACCAGGGTTTATGTGAGGAGAGATGAGGAAAAGCAGAGGCAGAAGGCTAAGCTTAACACTAGGCTCATGGTCCAGACAGTTCAGAACGTTGTCCAGACTATGGACAGCAAGAAAGGTCCTGAGCAGCAGAAAATGTCTCAGAGTAGCAGGGAGGTGGGGAACAAAGGAGAAGCATCCCAACAGTGGGAAAGGAAGGAAAAAGGGAGGAGTCCCCTTGTTTGTTGGGAGTGTAGAAAGGAGGGTCATACGGCTAGAAATTGTCCACAACAGCAGATTAATCAGACGATCTATTCCTTGCTAGAGTCAGAAAACTAGGGGTGTAAGGGGTTCAAAACAAGATCATCAAGCAGCAAAAAGATTATGATTTGCTGAAGGCTCAGATAATAGCAATTTTTTAGAAAAATAAGTATTTTAATTAAAGTATGTACAATTTTTAGATATAATGCTATTGCATACTTAGTAGACAACAGTATAGTGTAAGCACAATTTTTATATGCGCTGGGAAACCAAAAAATCCATAAGACTTGCTTTATTGCTCTGGTCTGGTATTGTACCATAGAGTGGAAGTAATGGAACTCAGAATGGGGAAAATACTTTAACTTCATCAACCCTAAAAATAAGATTTTAAACCACCAGATCTTTTTTTTTAACCATTAATTTTCCCTTTCAAAGTAAGAATTAAGTAGTTCAAAATTCTTTTCTTTTCATCCCCCCTACCTTGTCGATATTTTTCTTCCACTTTCTTGGGTCCTCCCATTAAGTTGGTGGAAATTGGTGACAATTTAGATTTATTTCATGAGTAAGGAAGGGTTAAAAAATAAGACAATGATGTCCTTTTTTTTAACCTATCTAAGCACCTGTGTCCTCATAGATTGTTCTATTACTCTGAAAGTATCTGTGACATGGAAACAATCATCATACGCCGCCCAACTTTGCTCAAGCTCAGAACAAATATACATTCTCCCCAACAGAGACATTTTGAAAATATGTCAAAATAAGGCAATAATTAAAAATAATTGGTATGGTCTTATAAACGTGCTTGTCACTGTTTCTGGACTTAAAATCTGGGAGAGCTGCTGAAACTTTTATGATTTTATATTTACTAGCATATCAGGATATGGTTTCCGTTTATTTTAGGTAGAACTATATTCCATTTGGTGTAGAATTGGTTTAGAATATAAGCTGCTTGAGAGTAGGTATTCTATCTCTCTTTGTACTGGTGTCCCCAGAGGCTAAAACATTTCTTGGCACATAGTGGGACTTAATAAATATTTGATTAGTGATTGATTGATTGATTTTCTCATAAATTTAAAGATTTGAAGTTAAAAGAAATTTTGCAGCACCATCAATTACTTTGATTTGGGAAATTATTAATTAATGTATTTCCTCCTTTTTATAGAAGGAAATGGGTTTAAATGGTAAAATGAAAAAGCAAATACAGTACAATGGAATGTGCATAAGGTTTGGAATAGATACAACTCAGTTCAAATCCTCTCTGGTCTTGTCCAGGTTTCTAAGTATCATTTTCCATATTTAGGAGAAGCTCAATGACCTCAGGGATTTTTTCTTTTTTTTTTTTCTTGGTTTTTTGGAGGGAGAAGGTAGGGCAATTGGGGTTAAGTGACTTGCCCAAGGTCACACGGCTAGTTTTGTGTTAAGTGTCTGAGGCCAAATTTGAACTCAGGTCCTCCTGACTTCAGGACTGGTGCTTTATTCACTGGGCCACCTAGCCACCCAGGGATTTTTTCTTACTTAAATTCTAGGATCTCTTTAGAGATGAACATTAATTAATCATTTTTAATAACAGCTAACATTTATTTAGCACTTAATTGTGTTTTAAACACTGCTGAGCACTTTACATTTTTTATTTCATTTGATCCTCACAAAAACCCTGGAATATAGATGCTGCTATTACCTCCATTTTACAGATTAGAAAATTAAGTCAAACACAGCTTAAGTGACTTCCCAGGCTCACACAGCTAGTGCATGTCTGAGGATAAATTTGAATTCAGGTCTTCCTGACTCTAGGTCCAGTGCTCTATCCAACGTGCTACCAAGTTGCATCATTTCAAATCCATTCATAAGAAATCCTTGATATAAGACCAAAAACAACCAAGAGCACATCTTAGGGACTTTATCTCCTGGACTTCCTTCCCACTAACAATGATACGCCTCTCCAAAATCAGCTTGCCTTCGTAGTAATTGTAATAATGTTGTTTGTTGAAGCTTCTATGGAAAGGATCAGGTTAGCATTGTCTTTTCTGTCTCTAATGATGTACCTAAGGGATATTGTGGGCAGTTTGTACCTTTCCACTTAGCATAGTTATATTTCACTCATTTCATTGCTGTTGATTCCGTTAAAAAGTTGTCATGTTGAAAGACTGTTCTCTCCTTTTCTATGATTGATAATAACACCACACACTCTGTGGTTCCACTTCTTATTTAAGAACAAGTCAATTACCCCTATCTCAAATGTAAAAATGTAATTAATTCCTACTCAGCTTACAGATATATTATGACCTTTCCATTTATCAGAATCTTCACTGGATGATTATCATCATGTTTTCTGTACACGTGAGGTCGCAGAATCATTGCCCATCTTAGACGGTAAGCTGCTAAAGAGCAAGAAACACCTAGCTACAGAGGTTATTGTGGAGTCCACAAAGTCAATTAAATAAGGACTTGTTAATTATCTACTATGTGTAAGGACTGTACTAAGAGCTGGAAATACAAAAAAGAAAAAAAAAAGGCAAAAAAATAATCCCTGCTCTCAAAGAGCTCACAATCTATTAGGAAATACAACAAGCAAATACATGCAGGCTAGAGATAATCTCAGAGGTAAGACATTGATGATCAGGAAGACCAGGAAAGACCACTTGGAGATGGTAAGATTTTATCTGAGACTTGAAGGAACCCAGGAAAGTCAGTACTTAAAGATGAGGAAGAAAATTTCAATCATGAACGATGGCTCGTGAAAATATATGGAATTGGGAGATGGGGTCAGGATAAATTTGAGGAAGAAGTGTGGACAAGTGATTTGAAGACAGATGGGATTTTTTTGGTTAATATTAATTTTATTTCTAAGTTGAAAGCAATCTCTATAGAGTCACAGAAACACAGAATTGTGAGGAACCTCAGAAGTCACTCCATCCAAGCCATAGTTGACCAAGAATACTCTGACATAAGGTCATCAAGTTTTGCTTGAAAACCTCCTGTGAGGTGGAGCCCACTACCTCTTAAGGCAGCCTATTCCCATTTTTCAATCATTTTTTTTTTCATTTTTAGGAAGTTTTTCCTGACATCATGCCCAAATCTGCTTTTCTTCAACTCTACCCATTGCTATTACGTCTCCCCTCTGGGGACAAGCAGAACTCAAACCCCATATTGCTCTTATATAAAAACATTGCAGCTCTTCAAATGTTTGAAGACAACCGTAATATCCACCTGTCTTTTCTTCAGTCTAAATACACCCGACACATTCAATTGATCCTTGAGTAATATAATCTCAGGATCCTTCATTATCCTGATTTCCTTCCTCTGAATACACTCCACCTTATCAATGTCACTCCTGAAATGGCATTCAGAACTGAAGATAATCCTTGAAATGTTTGTCCAGGACACTATGCATTCCTTAACATTCCGTAAGATTAGATTTTTTTTTTTTGCTTGCCATATGACACTATTAACATATATTGAAGTTTCATTCCACAAAAACCCACAGATCATCTTTTCCAATAAACTGTTGGAAAAGAAGATCTGTGAGTCATGCCTTCCCAGTTTTTTTTTAATTGAATATATATTTCAATTAAATTTCTCAATTTTAGATTCAGTCTCATGTTCTAACTTGCCAAGAGATGTTTGGATATTTGTTCTTTTCTGAAAGGGTGAATAATTTGGTACAAAATAATCAAGGAAAATCACTATATTTTTAAATGCCAGGGAGTGTTGACAATATTCCTCATCCAATTCAATGACAACAGCCAGGTTGCAGGAAATTCACCATTCTCTCTGGTGGTTATGTGTTCAACGCAACAACAGAGGATGCACAGGAATAACCATCAAACTCTGAATAGTTAAAGTTAGCTCCCTTTATTACAAATCTCTGTTAATTTTGTGGGTAATGGTACAGATCTCATTAGTCAAGAGGTGTGATTTATTTTGGATCATCTACCCTGGGGAAAACCCAACTTTTCTCCCTTTTTGTTGTATTTCAATAGAATTTAATCACGAGTATGTTGGCATAATGAGGTCAAACACATGAACATGGCTTACTATATACTTTTCATTAATCATGATCATAGAAGCAAGAAGAATAAAATTAATCTAATAACTAACATGTAAATGAGGGACCCACAATTCCTCCTAGATTGAGGACAAGCAAAATTAGTAAATCGAAGAGTTCCCAGAACTCATACTTCCTCATCATCCACTCACACCAGTAGCTACTAAAATCACAGAATGTCAAAGTTTTTAAGGACTTCATTACCCATCTAGTCTAAACCATATATTAAAGGTATCCCTTTATGTTATAATGTGTTGGAATTTTTTTCATGCCATCAATCCTAAATTTGCCTCTTTATAGCTTCTACCTATTGTTCTTTGTTCTACCTTATAGGCCCAAACAAAACAAATTCAATCACTCTTCCAAATAGGAGCCCTTTAAGCACATAAAGGTAGTTATCATGCTCTCCCTTCTGCCCCAAATCTTTTGTCTTCCATGCTAAATATCCTTAGTTCCCACAATCTATCCATATGATATGTATTCAAAATCCTTCAACACTCTGATTACCATCCTCTGGCTGTTCTCAAACTGAGCTGTGTCCAATTCAGCTTCAGTCATATTGCAGATGATGCCTGATGAGAGTGGAGTACAGCAGAATGATCCCCTATTACTGGAAGCTATGCTCCACTTAAGATAACCCAAGATGACTATCATATCATACTGCAGACTAATACTGATGAACCTATAGTTCACTGAAACCCCCTAAAATTTTATCAAGACGACCACTACCTAACCATTCCTTCTCTGTTTCATAGTTATAAAATTATTTTTGTACCATAGTGAAAAATGTACGCTTATCCCTAGGGAATTTCAAATGATTAGATTCAGCTTAATGCTCTAGCTTGTCAAGATCTGTTGCAATCTGATTCTGTCACCCAGTGTATGTTCTTCCTGCTAGCTTGCTGTCATCTGTGACACTGATGAACCTAACAGCTATGCTTATATCCAGCACATTATTTAAAAGGTCAAACACATATCTAGGGTACTCTACTGGAGGCTTCCCACCATACTGACACTGAATCATTAAAAAAAATCCATATGATTATATTATATATCTCCATTTTCTCCATAGTAATAATATTAGATACTCCATAAATAAGATCTAGTATATCCAAAGAGTTCCCATCATCTACTAGTTTAAATCCTACCAAAAAAGGAAATGAGGTAAATGGGGCATGACTTGTTTTTGATGAACCATGTTGGATCTTTGTAAATGACCACTTCCCTCACTATATGTCTACCAATGATCTCTTTAATTTTCTGTTGTGAAATTTACCCAGGAATTCAGGTCAAGCTCACTGACCTATAATTTGCAGGTGCTATTCTCTTCCCTTTTGGAGAAAAAAAAAATGCCCTTACACAAATTAGCAAGTATTCCCCCAAGACTGTTCCACTTATGCCCAGTACTCCTAAACTATGGGCCATCTTGATTACTTTTCCTCGTTTACTGCATTGTCACTAGCAAAGCCTCCAATTCTGTATGCTGATTAGAATCCTGGCATCAGTTAGACTATATAGGACTCATTGCCCATTGCTCTTGCCTCATCCATAGTGTGGAAATAGAATTCAGTTCACGAAGAATAAGTTCTTTCACAGTTGCTACCATTCCACCTCATCCCTGAACAAAAAGTTGGTACTCCACAGGGCCTACATAAATTCCTTCGATCTGAAACCAGATCTTCTCTTTGATTTTTTTTCTACCTTTCCTTGACAGCTAAAGCTTGATGGGATTACCCATACTCAGAAGATTCCTGGGTAGGAATAGCTCTGAGGGAGAAAGTAAAGGCTTGTTTCAATCTCCCCCTTGACTCTTATTTGAAAAGAATAAAAAAGGAATTATATGTTTGATATGCAATTTAACTCATATATATATATATATATATATATATATACATATATATTTATACACATATATGTATATATTCAGATGCATATACATAGTATACATATATATGCTATGTACATGACTACACTAGGTACTAGGAGTGCCCAAATAAAAATGACATAGTCCCTGTCCTCAAGGAATTTATATTCTCCTGGGGAAGGTAGAATCTCAAACGTATACATAAAAAAAAAATAAGAGTAAGTGAAACAAGTAAGGGAAGAGCACAAAGTACTCTAGGAAAACTTGAGGAGGGTCCAAGCATTTTAATTTAAAGAGATCAAGTATGTCTGATCCCTCTCAAGTGAAACTGTTCTCATCTTCATATATGTTCTTGAGTAGAAAAGCTGTATAGCATTTAGCAAACTTTTTTCATATACAGTACTGAATTCTTTATGTTTTTTTCTGCTTGTTATCATTGATAAATACAATTAATCATCCAGCGTTCCTAACATGATTCTGATGCTCTTTGATTGCCTAATTTTTTCAAAGATATAATAACCTAGTTCATGTCAATATGAATTCACTATGACATTAGGAGGTCGGATTTTACAGTCCTTCCTTCAATGAAGATAATTCACAGAAGGAAAACGCATTAATAAGCATTAGCTAGTTTGGGCAGACATCAATTATATTTTGTCATTCACTACTTAAAAGCAATTTGAAAGAATTGTTACTAGTTTTGTTCAAATGATACACTAGTGCAATTAAAAGGAGGAATTCATCTTTCAGCTGTGCCTTCTCTATCACTACTAATGCACTGGGTCATTAACTTCAATAGCCCAAATGGGTTCTCGCCATCCCATTCAACTTAATTAGTGTACAAGATAATATTTAAGAGAACACTTTGCACTGTAGCTAATAATAGATAATAGCTCTTAAAATAAAGGATACATAAAAAAAAACTACATGGCACTGTTAAAAACATCACAAAGTCTACAAACCCAAATGAGGAACATCATTTTCCTTATAAAATTAAGGCCAGTCTTGGATCTGGATGAGTCATTGTCAGCAAGTCTTTTGAATATTAGAAATAGCATTGCTATACTTTTTTCAGATGCAAAAGGAAGATCCTTACTTTGTGTGTGCCACCACTTCTTTCAAAAACTAGAAAACAGAAAGTGGCATTACTCGGTTTCAGTGTCCATTCCAGTCTCTTCCACTCAAGAAGCATCGGTTTCTGTTTTGTGATGGGTACAAAAACAAAAGAGCGCGTCTTCTCAAGGAGTTAATACCCTCTTAGAGAATACAACACATAAACAGACACAAATTAAAAGAAATCAAGGCAGGAGAGAGAACTATCTACTCTGGGGAACAGGAATGACTTTGTATAGAAGATAATGCCTGAATTGAACCTTAAAGGAAACATAGATGAAAATGATGATAAACAAGGCAAGTATGATAATGACATGATGAATGGCGGGGGCAAAGGAAGAGAGGTGGGAAATAGAATTCCAAGTTCTAAGTACACCAAATGAACTAGTTTGTCAGAATACAGATAATGGGAAGAACAATAGCATTCCTCCAGAAGGAAGTTGCTGGAGCTAAACTGTAGAGGTCTTGCTGTACTGGGCTATCTTTGCATTTCTTACCAAATGCAGAAGGGACCCATCCAAGGTTTTCAACAGAGAAGGGGCATGAATAGCTCCTCAATAGATTTTTCTAAGGGTATATTTAAACCCTTAAAAAGTAAGACAACATATGTTTTCTGAATTAAATTTTGGATGATTTCTCTTATCATTGTAGCTTACTATATCAAGTATATCATGATATATTTATTTGAATCAATACTGAAATTACTTCTATGATAAAAAAAGGTAAGGAATTTTGGAAGAAGATGTGGATGACAGGTTATTATCAAGGAAAAATATTTAGAGCATCAGTATAATCTATGTCTCTCTTCAGCTCAACCAAGATCTGTGCTAATGAATTTATGAAATAGAATTGACCCTAGTTTCTTAAGGTTTTGCCAATAGAACTTTGGCATTTTCTACCATGAAAAAGGCTAAAGGAAGGGAGCAAGGCACTGAAGTGTAAAGATCGGGGCAGAGCTGACCTGGTTAACCAAGGGATCAAGATATAGAAGAGAGAAAAATGTAGCTGGAGCAGCAATAATGGATGTTGAAAAAAGTAAGAGGTAAACGCATTGGAAGTCATAGTGAGGATGAGGAACAATTTGGGGGTAGCAAGACAGCGGAAGAGGTGAAATGACAATAGATTTTGGTCAGATAAAGGAGTTTCTGAGTTCACAAACATGGAAGCCATCTCTGTATTGGAGAAGTAGTGTGAAGAAAAAAGTGAGTTAAGGAACTGAGAGATTAGTATGTTTTAGGTATTATCAATATGTTTCTTTAAGTCTTTAAGTTTGAGGGCAGGCATTGGGAAAAAAAAATACTATAAATGAGTGACTGAACTTGTTGAGGAAGAAAGGATAATTTTCTGGCAGTCTATAAGACAGTAGTCATCAAAATCTTGTTCTCCAAAAGAGATTTTAAAAAAGAACCTATAGATACAAAAATATGCCTCCACCTTGTCTTCAATGGATCATATTCAATGTTCTATCTGTAGCATCCTCTGTCCAACTTGAATCTCTCTTACTGCACTAGAATACAGCTTTGTCCTCCAATAGCTCCTCCTTTTCTGGTGTTTTGCTGCATCTGGGCACTGATTAGTACAATCACATGATACATAGATAGACTTATGTTCCCATACCTATGACCACTTCATTCATCGCAAGGAAAGAAAATACAGGATTCCATAAAGTGTCGAGTACAACTCTACCAGGACTCTAAGTTTTCCTTGGCCTTGTTGCCAAGTCTCTCCCCATATGACTTTCTTCTTACTATCACACATAGTTCAGTCTGATCAATCATATACCAGCTCTATTTCATCTCTCTCACTTTTCTAAATGCCTTGACTTCCTACAGGGCCAGGAAAGGTAGAAATAATGGTACAGTCACCTCATATCTCACCTCGATTGTTCCTGATAGAGGCGACAACACAGAAGTGTTCTTAGGGAAGCTCCAATACAGATACTTCTGCTATAACACATATTTTGAAAATGTAAATGTGTTCCAACATGACTGATAGATTAGCAAATATTTTGAGCATAATGCAAATTTTGATTTTGCTCTGGTGAGATTTCTAGAGAAACTGTGAGAGCACACAGAAAACTGTACCACTTCACAATAACTCACAAGCGATAACTCTCTTTGTTAAATTTAGTATTTTATTTTTCCCCAGTTACATGTGAAAACAATTTTTAACATTTGTTTTTAAAATTCTGAGTTCCAAATTCTTCCCTTTCTCCCTCCCCACTCCACCCCTCATTGAGAAGACAAGCAGTTCAATATAGGTTATACATGCGAAGTCATAATAGTCATGTTGTGAAAGAAAACAGACGAAAAAAACAGATAAAAAGCTCAAGAAAAATAAAGGAGAAAAGTATGCTTCAATCTGCATTCAGACACAGTCAGTTCTTTGTTGCGGGTGGACAGCACTTTTTATCCTAAGTCCTTCAGAGTTTTCTTGCATCACTGTATTGCTGAGAATAGCTAAGTCATTCCCAGCTGATTATCCTACAATGTTACTATTACTTCGTACACAGTACATTTCGCTTTGCATCAGTCGGTGCAAGTCTTTCTAGGTTTTTCTGAGAGCATACTGCTTATCATTTCTTATTGTACAACAGTATTCCATATCTTATACCACCATTTGGTCAGCCATTCCCCAATCGATGGGCATTCCCTCCATTACTAATTATTTGCCCAGATAAAAGAGCTGCCATAAATATTTTAGTATATATAGGTCTTTTTCCTTTTTTAAAACCCTTTGTGTGATACTTACGCAGTAGTGGTCTTGTTAGGTCAAAGGGTATGAATGGTTTTGTAGCCCTTTGGGCATAGCTCCAAACTGCTCTATGGCACAGCTGAATTAGTTCACAACTCCACCAAAAGTTCATTGTCTCATTTTTCCCATAATTTACCTGATTTGTCATTTGGATTTACAAAATCATTTTTGACTTCTTCCACGGTCTGAGACCAATTCATATTTTTGTTGGGGGCTTTGGATGGAGGAACTTTGATTCTGTTGCCTTCTGAGTGTGTGTTGATCTTCCTTGCCACCATGGTAACCGTCTGTATTCAGAGGGCTTTTATTCTGTTGTTTGCTCATTTTTCCAGCCTCTTAGTAGACTTTTAACTCTTTGTTAACATCAGGTTCTGCTTCCAGGGTGGAGGGTGCACTGTCCCGAGCTTCAGGGGTTTTGTGCAGCTGTTTTCAGAGATACCTCTAGGGACCTGCAAGTTTTCAGTTCTCCCAAGGTGGAACGATCTGAGGAGAGGGGTTTACTCCTCTCCTGTCCTAGGATCTGGTCTGTGAGCCACCACAAGTACTCTTTTTGGCCCTGGAATTGTAAAGAGTGTCCCCCCTCCACTGCGGCCATAAGCTCTGCTGTGCTAGTGCTCCTTCTTGCCTTGGCGCTGCCCCAAGACTGTGACCCAGATCCAAGGATGGGCAGAACCACAGAATCCTGCCTCCTTGCTAGCAAGAAGACCTCTGCAATCTCCTTCTGACAAGTTTTTCCACGCTCTTAACATATGTGGCCTGAGAGCTCCGGAAACAGCTGTTGCTGCCGCTGCAGAGGCTACTGCTGGTACTGATGATGATGATGATGATGTTGATGATGATGATTCATGACTCCAAAGGCCTGCTCCTGTTCTGTTGGGGCCAGAACTGTGCTCAAGCAGGCTGTGCTGGACTGTGTTCCACTCTCACTCAGGTGCAACAGACCTTTCCTGCTGAACTTCTAAGTTGTCTTTGGAGTCTCTGGGCTGAGGGGTCTGGAAATCACCACTGCTACCGGAGATTCAATTGCCCCAAGGCCCATTCTGGGTTTGCTGGGGCCAAGCACACTGTAATGGCTTGTGCTAGACTGTGCTCCTCTCTCACCCTGGTGCAACAGACCTTTCCTGCCGACCTTCCAAGTTGTCTTGGGCTGGAAATTGGTTTCACTTTGTCTTTGTATAGGTTCTGCTGCTCTAGAATTTGTTTTGAGTCACTTTTTAAAGATATTTGGAGGAGTTTAGGAAAGAGCTCAGAAGAGTCCCTGCTTTTACTCTGTCATCTTGACTCTACCCCGCCAAGCTACAACTCTTTCAATGCCCACTTCCACAAGCAAACTTCAGTTCTTTGCCAAGGCAAAGTGCCATTCTTTTTTTTTTTTTTTGGTCATTTCTGATGGAGTAGAAGCTGTGAAGGGAGGACACATGGTTCATACCAACTCCAACCACTTCCCCCATGACATCTGAGTCCAACTTGCTCAAGGCAATATTATTGTAGCATTTAAATATTTCATAACTATTTAATATGTGTAAAACTGTGCTATCATATTATTAATTCCCTCTCTTTTTTATTTGTCACTAACAAGTTTTTAAGTATTATGTTCTTATCTTCATTTTCCCCATAAGCTCTGTGGTTTTTATTATGTGACTTTGCATAGCAGTGTATTTTGGGGGAGACATAATACGTCGTGTTAAAGCAGAATTGAATGTATATGCAGGACGTATTATGAGGATCAACTCTGATAATATATGCAAAGTGCTTTGCAAAGCTTAAAGGGCCATATAAATGCTAGCTGTTAATATTTATACTAATAATAATTGTTTTGTTGCTTGTTTCTACCTCTGCATCCTGTTGTCCTTCTTTCTGGTGCTTGGCCTGACCTAAGGAACCTAATCTCCCCCTGAATAACAACACAAAGAAAGCAAAGCACTATCTATTGATGGTTCGATTATGTGAATATCTACATAAAAACACCCTCAGTCTTCTAGAAATGTCATTCATTTGTACATATTCATGGGACCTTTCCAAAGTGCTTCCTCAGGAAGTAGTCTACTAGAAGAGGATGGAAGGTGAGGTTCTGTTAAGACTGCAGAAGCAGGGATTATGCATGTATTTAGTAACAACTAGAGCCTGGATGGAGAGATAAAGCAGTAGGTGCTTGCCTTGTGTGCATTCTTTATTGGTAAGTAGATAAAATGCAATTTTTAGCCCTGTGAATTTTAAGCTGATAACAAGTACCCCAGTTTCTTTTTGAAAGCCATACGTGTATCATAGGCTGTTGCAAAATTAAGCAACTCTTACCCTGAGATAGCAGAAAAGGCCAAGGTTAAAAAAGGTAAACCATTCTAATGAAGCCTTTTCTCTCCTTAGTCATAGCATTTTAACTTTAGATACACCAACTCTGTGAGTCTCTTGATGTTATTCCAGACTATAATAAAGATAAATCCCTTAAATAAGCAAGAGTTTTTAGGTGACCTTACCATGGTATACCACTGACTTTGCAGGTATTTTGGCTGCATTACATAATTGGCAGGAAAACAGATTATAAATGCAGGCCTTTAGTACTGTAAGCAAAATCCATGAGAAAGGCTGTTAACTCTGAGACAAATGACTGAAGGAGTCCACTACATCCCTGAGGTCTTTACGTTCCATTTGCTAGTCAAAACTTTAACATGAGCAGTAAATCAAAAACATTACTTTCCAGGGACCTCTTTCCTCAGTCCTTTAAACAGTGTCTTCAGATAGCTGTATGCATTTTAAAAGAAAAAGAAAAAATACTCTTTTAAAAAATATAATCTTTTTTAAAAGGTCTTGTTTGATTCAGAATAATAAAACACTCAAGAATGATACACAGATGTCCACATACTCAAAAAAGAGTTCTTAAGAAAAAGACTTCTGGTTATGCTATTTTCTTAAGCCAACAGTGACTTATCCCCCAAATATCTGAAATACAGTCTAATAATGGGCTTATCTCAAGAGATTCAGAGGCATATTTCCAGATAGATTCAAAATTAATCAATCTAATTTTAGCAAAAGAGAAAGGAAAATCTCCTGCAGACAGGTTTTCTGAGGCACCCAGGTTCCTGCTCTAATATAACTGATGAGAAATTCATTAGGTAGCTGAAAATGATGCACAAATTAAAACACTTACAGAACAAATTCATCATGAGTATAAATATAACGGAAGCACAAGCCCCAAAGGGGCCCGTGCTCATGGCCTTTTCTTTAGCAGCTTCTTGGCTGGCTTATCATCTTCAGCCCATCTATTAACTCAGGGAGCCCTCTAAGCTGTGGCCATGAATTCTATCTTCCTTCGATACTCCCTGAAAGCCCATCATTTGACATAATTGCCACTATCGATTATTAATGAATGACTTCCAGGTAGTAAATACAATCTCTGAAATAGTTGATTCTGGAAAGTCTAAGTAATTTAAATCCAGAAATTATGTTGGATATCATCTGCTCCAACTTCCTTTTTTGAAAGGGGATACTGTTTTGCACTTGGAGATGGGAAGTCTTAGCTTTGAATATTGCCTTTGGCACTACCTGTATGACCCTGAGCAAGTCATTGATTTTGTTGACCTTCAGTATTTTCACCTGTAAAATAGGGATGAAACAGCAGCTACCTAACAGATCTATAGAAAAATAAAATCAAATATACATGCATACATATATATGTATATAGCACTTTACAAACTCTAAGTATTGCATAAATGGATGCTACAATTATTTTACGTTTGAGGAATATGAAGTACAGGATCGAGAGAAAAAGGAGTTAGAAAACATGAGTTTAGGAAAAAATTATGTCTAAAATCCTTCCCAGCCTTAAACAGATGATCTTATGATATTGACAGAGCTGAGATTCAAGTCAAAGTTTTCTGGTGCCAAATCTGACTCTCCTCCCACTATATAAGTCTCAGGTTTGTCAGTCCATAGGATGTCATATTAATATACCTCAACACCACTAGAAACTGATCTACCCCAACAGAAGTTGTGCCACAAGTTTCACAGTCAAGAGATTTGTATTCTCGTCCCAACTTACTACTGACTATGACCTTGGGAGAAATATTTCATTCCGTTAGGTCTCAATCAATACATAAACCTTTATTAAATACCTACTATGTGCCAGGCACTGTGATAAGTACTGAGGAGGAGTTCACAATCTAATGGTCATTTTCACTTACATAAAATCAAAGGGTTAAATTAGGCATTCGCTAGTGTCCTTTCTAGCTTAAACAGTCTATGAATCTATGTCTAAAACACAGTTCTTTCATTACTATCTCTACTAAGTACCTTCTAGTAGTAGTAACCCCATTTTAAGTATGAAGATCTCCTTACACTGTCAATTGTTTAAAACATAGGTACTACAGTGGGTAACGTGCTATGCCTGAAGTCAGGAGACCTAAACTGGAATTCAGTCTCATACACCTCCTGGCTATCTGACCTCGGGGAAATCGCTTAATCTGTTTGCCTCAACTTTCTCATCTATAAAATGGGGATAATAATAGCAATCACTTCCCAGGGTTTTGGTGAGAATCAAATAAGATATTCCTCAAGCTCTTGGCACTGTGCCTGACACACAGTTAAGTGCTATCCAAATACTAGTTAGTATTAGTATTATTTCAACAAGCAGAAAACTACCCCATCTATTGTAGTCTCTCAGGGAACGTGAGATCTTAGGAAGCATTTATCCTTTTGTCAATATTCCCTAGTTTTGGTTTCATTTCTTTTGGCACCTGTAGGTACTCAGGATTTTAATGTACCCAAGTCTTAATCCTCAAAATTATGTATCTTATTGTTCAGTCCTCCACAGAAATGAATAATGTCAGTCTTCTGTGCTACTCATATTAAAATTCATTTCCTATGCCTTATGTAATCCATTTATTTCCATTTATTCTTCAGTAATGTTTCATCCCCATTCCCACAGTCATTGTCTTCATTATCTTGTACTGTATCACTTCAATAATCCCTTTGCAAATCTTCCTTATATAAGCTTTCAGATAGCCACATGGACTACATAAAAGCGAGAATCATTATCTTCAAGCATCATCTTCATCTTCTTCTCCCTGCCACCACTACCCCATCAAAAGTCCAGAGGAATTTTCTAATTGCTATCCACATCAAATAAAAAGCTTGGAATAACGTGTTTGCCAAAAATAATCACCAACATTGTTTTCTTGTATGTATTGTATTGTTAAGGTGTTTTTTGCTTAATTTGAAAATATTCCCATCCATTAATAGGCCCATGTGACCTGCTTTAGTCACATGGGAGCCTAAGTCACATGAGTTTGAGTCACACAAGCCTGAGTCACATGAGCCTGAGTCACAAGTTGTGATGCCCTTTGACCCTGAAGAAGTGTATATATACTCTGAGGTTAGCATATTTCTTTGGGTCTCACTCATGGGAAGAGTGTTCATGTGATATAGCCAGATGAGACTCTGGCTTTGAAAACCCAGATGTTGGTCTTTCTCTCTCTGATAACTACATATATAAATATATATAT
>CM053590.1:201068949-201113547 GCA_028646515.1 Pseudochirops corinnae | reverse complement strand
AAATTATGTGTGTGTATATATATATGTATGTATAATGGTCAGACAGTGGGATCTGTCTGTTGATCTATGATGTATATATTGTTAGGTCAGACAGTTAGAAGCCCTGTCTGTTGGTCTTTATGATATCATTTCTGCTTGTAATTTCTGTTCGTATTTTCTCTGAAGTTCAGGATGCTGACTTTTTCCCCCTGAACGAAGTAAATGATATATATGTTTGATTAAAATAAGATGGTTGACCCCTTTTGCATTGCTTTCCTTTAGAAAAACAGAGCAAAGAACCTGTGCTAGCAGCCCTCCTGCATGCTGATGTTATTGGTCTTATATCCTCACAGCACCTGCAAGTCACATTGTTGTTACACTGCACCATTGGGAATTTTTACATTAATTCTACTGGAGTTAAGGAATTGAAATCAATAAGTTAATTAACAAGGATTTATTAAATGCTTACTATGTATCAGGCATGAAATATTCTCTCCTCACAAGGAACTTTTCAGGAAAGACAATATGTACACATATAATTTTATACAGAATAAATGCAAATTAAATACAAGGCAATTATGGAAGACAAGGCAATGGATAAAAGGGGGCTCACAGCAAATGGCCTCAATTTTTCACAGCGAAGTAAAAGACAAGGGACCTGACTGAGAATGTTGGGAGATGAAGTGTGAGAGACTTGAAGAAAAGGTTTAGAATTCATTCTGTGGGCAGTGAGATAAGAAATAAATTAAGGAAGAATAAAAGGACTACTTCATCAAGACTGTCAGACCCTTACAACTTCAACTTTCTCTGTGTTCATCACTTCTAGTGTGACTTCCCCCTCTGATTCCTGAGTTTCTCTACATGATTATATTTTCTCATTAATTATACTACTTTGTTCAAGTGGTGTGCTGGTAAATATTTAACAACCAGCTCTTAACAAAAACATTAAAATGAACACATGACATGTTTTTTACTCTAATCTACGTTAATATTTTTCTATCATTTCATTAAGTCTAGACAATAAAAAAAACTATAAATTAAGCCCTGATTTGTAGCATTTGCCAATTTCTGAGGTATAAATGATTACAATTAAAATTTAGTCATTGATGCTCTTCGACTAATATGCATTGGCTCTCGCATACCTTGTTTTGTCTGCTCCACCATCATATAAGGAATATTGTTCCAGAGCCATATTTTGGTTTGGGATCTCATCCCCTTAAGACTGCGGTTCTCAACCATCCCAATGCCGCAACACTTTAATACTCATATGTGGATGTATCTGCATGTGGGTGGACCTGCCTGGAGACAGATAGAGGAGCAGTGTCTCGGTTCCTAAGACCATCAGAAATATGTGTTTTCCAATGGTCTTAGGCAACCCCTGTGAAAGGCTTGCTCGCCTCGAAAGGTCACAACCTACAGGTTGAGAACTGCTGCCTTAAAAGGTCCCTTGCTTTATTTAGATCTCTGGTTCATCTTGCCTATTACTTATAATTGTGCTTTTGTGTGTAAGCATCTGAGGCCATGTATTTTATTACTACCTCCTTTCTTGGATTTTGACTCTTGCGTAGATCTGCATATCTCTACTTGTACTGTTTTGACATCATATATACTCGGTATGATATCTAGCATGGCAAACTCATATAAGTATTTGTCTCCTCCCCCTTCCTTTTCAGTTTAAAGACCTTCTAATCAAATTTGCAAGAATCTAGCCCTTGTTAAAGACATACTATCTACAGGCAGAAGTCTATCATACCTATATTTTAATCACTAAAAAAAGAATATAAGTACATATATAGCAATTCCTTCAACAAAATGGGGGAGGGGGAATTAACAAATTAAGCTTAAGATAATTATGGATTTAGGGAACATGTCTTGCCAATTTCTTATTATTATTTTCTTTTGAGACACTAATTATTGTTGTTCATCCTTCATATCAAAGAGGACCAATCACCTCATGGGGTGATTCTTGACTTGTGCATGAATTGCATTTAAGTGAGGCAGAGTTGCACAAAGTAATCAGCCTCCCTCTCTCTTCAGAGTCACTGAAGTCCAGTGGCAGGACAAAAGTCAAGATCACTAGCAATGACCAGGGTTGCGATGAATGACTTTTACATCTTTGACTTCTGACCGAGCTTTAAATGCTCTACGGCACCTGCTTCGGCCACCTTCATGGCCATTGGAACAAATTATTCTCATCTGCCCATTCCACTAAGGGAAGTCTTCTGTAAACACCCCCCCCTAACTTGTTTGAGGCCTGTTGGCGACCCTCAAGCTGGTTTAGCCCAGGTGCAGATTTTACCAGGGTATGGCTGATGCACACACTACACCTTCTTGGATCTGCAAGTGAGAGTTGGTTCACAGTAAACACCGAACATGGATGAGTAGCCCTCACACCAGAGCTGCTAGTTCTCTCTGAGCACCCACACATCCCAAGACATACCTGTTCTGCAAACAGTAACAACAACAACAACGTGCGTCCTGCCTTTTAAATAGAACCTACAGAAAAGTCTTTAAGAATCTTATTCATTAGGCCAATGAGTGTTTCTGAACTGCTAATGATGGGGGAGGGAAGAGAATCATTCCTAGACCGACAGTGTTGCAAGATGGGGAAGGATGATATTCAATGCTTGAAAGAAATACTCATTTCTTCTGCATTTTAAAACAGTTGTTCAACTAGTTTGAAGTGAGAGTCTGAAGCTCAGACATTATTTGGCACAGCCAGTGTTGAGGACCATTAAAATGGTCATGCTAAGAAAATATGGGAAATCTCTAAGGAGCTGGTCTCTGGATTGTCAAAAAACAGGAACATTTTCAAAATTTAATACTCAGCAACAAGTTTGGCCAAATCCAGATAACCAACCGCAATTAAGTAGAATGTATGGGGAAGTACATACTTCCCCATACATTCTATGGGGAAGGAGGGAGGTGGATGAATAGAAAGAATATATATATCATTTTCGTTTTTAATGTTCTTCCTCTTATAACTACAATCAGAAGGAAACCATGACTCCAGGGGAAGGACACTGGCTGATTGACCTTTGTGTATCAGCTAAGGGACCAACTAATAGACAGTGACATACTGATATCTCTGATGGAACACATCATGACAGGTCAGAATGTCTGAAATCAGCCCATGCCAGCATTAAGTTCAAATCAGCCCTTGTCGGAGATGGATAAAACAGAACTCTTGAGTAAGTAACCTGTGTGATAGAAAAACAAATAGGGTCCCAAGTGAGAACGCTGGGCAGAATGATATTTTTAGGCTTAGTTTCCACAGAAAAAGCCCGAGAAAGGCCTGAGCAAGCAGAGGCCCATTGCCAATGGGGTTTTGTTTTCTAAAGGAATCCAATATTTGGTTGTCTCTCATTTTCACCTTGTTGCAGGTAAAAGGCCTGGAAAGTTGAGTCTCTGACCCGAAGGTCAGTAGTCCCATCTCCAGTGGCTCTGAATATGTGGTTTGAATAGGGTGAATCTAAATAATTTATTTTTAGTTTACATTACATACTTAGATTGGAGGGGTTTTTGGTAAACATTTAAAATTAAAATGGTTTAATATTCTACTTTATGTAAAAGATTTCTTAACTATTTTTGTTTATGTTTTTTTATTCTACATCTAGATTCTAAGCTTCCTAAGAGAAGAGAAGCTTGTTTTATACTCATCGGTATCCACCAGACTGAGGACTTGAGATGAACAAAAGTGGCTTTATTGATGCATGTCCTTTAAAGCTACCCAAAAGCAGAGGACAAGTGAAGCCAGACCACTGCTTAGGCACAAAGGGACCCAGAGGTTTATGGTAGGCAAAGTTTATAAATAAGCGGGAGTCAACCTGGTCTGGGATATTTGCCTTAGCAGCTCACCTTCCCACTATTTCTACTACAATAAATTTAAAAGAAAGTCCATCCCCCAAAGGGGACTGACTATAGAGAAAAATCACAGGCCTGGGTCCACACAAGGGTAAAGGTCAAAAAAAAAGGAATTTCCAGTTTTGCTTATTTTATGCTGCCACCACTAGTTAGAATAACTAGTGGGTTGCAGGGATTTTTTAGTTTGTTTTGTTTGTTTTTAGACTGGACTTCTCTTTCTTGCAAGTCAGAAAATAGGGAAGCCACTCACTGGCTTCAATCCCAATGCTAATTGGCCCAGAAGTTGTGACTTTCTGTGTTTTTCAAACCAGGATGGTTTGTCCCTCTTTCATAGCCTAATAGCCTTCCACTTGCAGAGGCTCACCATATTGGTGTTTAATGGAGACAGCTAATTGACAGATACCAGATTCATTTCAAAACTCCTCAACTCCAGTAATCTACCAGCCTTACCCACCCCAACCATCCTTCCCAAAAACAAGTATTACTTATATAAACTTACAAGTTTACTGGCCTAAGATAATTCAAAGCAAACAAACAAAATCTACTTTCCTAAAATTCATACTAAGGTCGCCTGCCTCTGCTTCCTACATCACGTGAAGAAAAAACATAATTTGTATGAGTCTTCATTAAAATTTGGAGCTCCAATTTAAGAAGACAAAGGATTTAGAATTAAATCACAATATGTGTGACCTGTAAAGGACTTCAGGACAGTAAATATTAATCTAATTTATTCTTAGAGCAGTTCTCTTACTGCTTAAATGTTATCATCTGCTTCCATTTTGAAAAATGGACACAGTCAGTCAACACGCACTTATTCCTTTGGCATGGTTTTGCTGAAGTGACTCAACCACAGTCAAAAAGCAAGACAATAAATCAATGTTTCTCAGGCCAATATTTTTTACGTTAATCTCAATTGTCTTTATACCATTTTGACAAAATCCAAAGAATAGCTTCTTGAGCACTAAAACCTTTTCCTATCAACCCCCAAATGGCTTCTCTTCATGAAATGATAGAGCCTGTACTCTCTGGTCCCTGTAAATTATTCTTTAAAACTGAAAATTAAACAACAGGGAAGCAGAAATTAGAAATAGGCATCCCACAGTTTTGCTTATGTGGCTTGCCATCCTCATATATTGCCTTTGTTGCATTATATGGAACTGAAGTGAAGTGTATTTTATTTATTTATGTAACTTATGTAGATACAATGCCTTACTGCCCGTGGTAGATTATAAGGTTCTGAGCAGCAGGGCCATGCCTCAATCACCCTGTTGTCTTTCAGAGTACCTTGCAACAAGACTATAAATATTTTTTGAATTAATAACATTTATGGAATAGCATAAGATAATCAACAAAATCACTAAATAACACTTAAGAGTATCGTTTATAATTATAAAACAATATAGAAAAATGGAGCCAGTCCAAGAGGTTTGCAAAATGAAAAGGAAGATAGGCGAGATATAAACACAATACCCATTTTCAAATGGCCTTAAAGAGTTGGAAGAGTTAAAGAACTTAAAGAGTTCTTTTAATTTGGGTGAGACCAAAATAATTCATTTCATTTCATTTGGTTGTGATCAAATCTGGTCATTCACAGATAAGCCGACCTATTTCCTCATGGACAGGTCATCTCACGAACAACAGGAAATATGTCAAGATCTATACATTATTTTAGAGAAAGATGGACATTATATTCCACAAAGAACTTTCTTGCTTAACGATGCCATTATGTATAATGCCATCTGCCCTCATATAAAAATTGTGATGAAATTAGGTTCTCTGGGTCACATGCTGTCAAGCATAGCACATGTAAAATCAAAATATTCTATGTGGTTTGTCCAAAGGTATGCTGACAACTGTTTAACAACCAGCTCTGCCAAGAAAGGGAGAGAGAAAGAGAGAGACAGGCATAGACACAGACACAGACACAGACACAGACACACACACACACATACACACACACACACACACATACATATAACATGTTTAAGTTTAACCTGCATCATTAACATCTTTGGGGGCAGCTAGGTGGCACAGTAGATAGAGTGTTGGACCTGGAGTCAGAAAGACTCATCTTCCTGAGTTCAAATCTGGCCTCAGGCACTTCCTAGCTGTGTGACCCTGGACAAGTCACTTAACCCTCTCTGCCTCAGTTTCCTCATCTGTAAAATGATCTGGAGAAGGAAATGGCAAACCACTCCAGTACCTTTGCCAAGAAAACCTCAGCTGGGGTCTCAAAGAGTGGGAGTGACTGAAAATGACTGAACACTAACATCAATGATTAACTTCTCTATCACTTTCTTAAGTCTAGGCAATCAACAAAACCATAAATCAAGTCCTCTGATTACTGATTTCCAAGGTTTGAAGAGTCACATTGAAAATTTAACAGTCAACTCTCATTAGCGGGCTCAAGATGGCCCCTGAACACCCCTACTGATGACTCGTACCTTCCTCTGAAAATAAAGTTTTCAAAAAAATGAGAAATTCTTAAAGACAAAAACAATAGGTTCCAGAGGTGAATGTTATAAACTTCATTGACTCAAACTAAGCCATCTTTTTCTGTCTCTGTTATTTGGCATACGTTTCTATCTGTGCATGCATATGTTTTTCCCTTCATTGCCTTCATTCTATCCACCAAAATGTCCTTGTTTTGTCACAGAAATGAAACATTTCCTAAAATGAGAATCTTGCAGGAGTGTGCCCTTACAAAGAAAAGCGTGAGCTGGAAGGGTAGTAGCAGAGTCACTGGCAGTGGAAACAACACTGTTCTCAAGCCAAGAATCTGTATGTCCTAAGAAAACCAAAACACCATGTTTATTCAGAGGGCAGGAGTTTGTTTCATTTTCCAGCACACCTTTCAAATGAACTTCTGGATGTGGAATAGGTAGAGAGATGTGATGAATAAGTCTAATAAGTGAAAAGCACAAGTGAGAGAAAAAAACCAAAACCCACCAAGAGTTACAATCTCATCAGCCGCACAGCTTAGTCCGATCAAGGGGGGGAAATCAATCAGCTGGTGTTCGATCAGTGTTTTCCTGTTCCCATTAGTTCTAAGGCTAAGCCCCATCCAGAGAGCGCGGGTTTGTTTTCCTTACTTGCGTTATTCATCTATTAGTTTAAATTGATCTCTGTCAACACAGATTTATAGCTGGGCTCTTAGTCTACCACAGACACCATGGGTTCAAGGACACAAAGTTAAGAACCTGAAACATTTAAATTCCCTTATCACTTCCTAATAGATTTGTTTTGCTTATATGGAAGAATAAATAACTAGTCCTCCCACTAAAATGATATTTCAGGCACTATTTCTAATTCTTTTGCATTTATCGGCTTCCTTCAGTCATGTTAACGACCTCTCTGTGTATCAAGTAATAACGATGGCTATTTGCATCCATTGAGAACACCCCTAAGAAAACGTGGCCTAGTTTCAGCATGGACTTAGTAGCAGCTTTACTGGCATGGCACTGAACTGTTAGACAGCTATGTACATTAAAGTTTCTTATTTTTATTTTTACATAAAATGTGAAGAGTACATTTATTATTATGGGACAGGGGGCAACAGAAGCGTAACTAGGGTGAGGTGAACTGGACTCTAGCAAAGCTTGCCCAAATTGAGAGGCTACCAACAGTGTTGTCTCAGGTGTTCCCTTCCATCTGTACCTGGGACTGCATCGCAGGTGAGTCTTGGCAGCACTGCTAATGTCAGCCTTGTAACAAATGATACTCTCTCACTCCAGCAGCAGCCTCCCCTTCCATAACAGCCGCCAGTGCCTCCACAGTACAGAAGCCTCCTCTTATCCTGGGCCTCGCGTCCTGTCCCTGGGTACTGTTAGCTCCCTGCTTCACCCCACGCCTTCGCCTCACAAACAAAACTTTCTCATTGTGTTTCTAGTGGACAGGGAGAATGAACCACCTCTCGTTGAGGCCCCCTCTTACTGGAATGCAACTACTTGTTGTGGCAACACATTTTGGGTGGGCATCGTCTTGGTAACTAAGGTCTTCTTCCTGCTTATTGGAACAAATTGTTCTCATCCTCTCCTTCCACCTGACGAATTTTCCACATGCTTGGCACACGCGTCCCACTAGATTGCTAACAGGTTTAAAGTCTATTGGCTACCCTCAACCTGTTTTAGCCCATCTGTTGAGGAGGTTTTACCAGTCTAGGACCACTGCACATGCTAGAGCTTCTTGGACTCACAGGTGATACGATATAAGGGATCCCAAAAGTCTAAGCATAGTTTTAAACTAAGTAGTTTAAATATCTATTAGTGTCAATATTAAGCTTAATAACTTAAAACTGCACTAAGACTTTTGGGAAACCCTGTCCATTACCTCCTTTGAGCTTCACAATAGTCCTGACTACAGCTCCAGCCCTCTGTCCAATACGCCATACTGCCACTAGTGACTGACGTGGCTCAACAGAGTGACAGCCAAAGTGAGAATGAGGCTGAAGCGTTTGAGCTCAATCAATTCACAATGGGAAGGCCTTTGTAAGGTTTTGAGTAAGGGACGGTGTGACAAAAATGCATTTCTTTAGCATTATTCCACTGGCAGCCTCCAAAAGGACTGGATGTAAAGAGGAAGAGAAATACATTTCTCATTCATTTTACTCTCAGGGTAAAAACCGACAGCGATGCCTCATCAGGATGTGATGGTGACCCTGGGGTCCTGGAAGAAGAAGCTACAATGATTAAATTGCAGATCCGTGAAAGCATTAAAATAACTAATGCCACTATAACCTAATAACTTTCCATCAGAGAGGGAGGGATGATTGTAATCTTCTTCAAAATGGGTATATGGATTGACAAACATTCTTGTAATTTCAGAGAAATTCAATTCAATATAATCCAACAAGCACTTATTAAGTGCTTACTGTATGTGAGATCCTGTATAAAGACACCCGCGATCAGTCTTCCCCTCCTGGCCCTCTTCCTGACTTGGAGACTTCAAAGCTATGACTGTGCCTCTGTCTTCTCTGGGGACTTCCCTTATCAGCCAGGGTTTCTTGCCCTGGGGCACTCAGATAGCCCTGCAGCTTTCTCCAGAGTATCCTTCCATAAGTCTATCCTTTTGTACCCTTTTCTCACTGCCGAGTTCTTCCCTGGACCTGTACTGTGTGGAAGGGCCCAAGAAAGTCAGTCCACATTCCAGTTCCAGCCCCGTTCCTGACTTCCAGATTCCAAACTAGGCCCCCCCCACCAGAGAGCTTTTTCTCTGCCCCACCACCTCCCAATTTATGGGCTTGTCCAGGCTCTTTTCCCATTAGAATGCAAGTGCTCTGAGGGCAGCAGGGACTCTCTTTCTCTTTGCTCGTGTTTGTATCCTAGACTTAGCACAAGAGCAGGACACAGTGACATCAGGTGAATGCTCTCCTTCCTTCGGCGTAAGTTAAATTTTGATTTATTAAGTATCTGTACTGATAATAATAGCGAGCATTTGTGTAGAAGTTTAAGGTTTGTAAAGGGTTTGTAGTGTTCATAGAAGGAAGATCTTACCCACGGATTAATAGGCCAAACAGGAAGTCTGAGTCACGTGGGGCCCAATGGGGAAGGAGCTTGTCCACAGAAGGGAGAGAGAGAGAGAGAGAGAGAGACAGAAAGAGAGAGAGAGAGACAAAGACAGAGACAGAGAGAAAGAGACAGAGAGAAACAGAGAGAGAGACAAAGACAGAGACAGAGAGAAAGAGACAGAGAGAAACAGAGAGAGAGACAGAGCGAGAGAGGCAGAGAGACAGAAAGAGACAGAAAGAGAGACAGAGACAAAGACAGAGAAAAAGAGAGACAGAGACAGAGAGACAGAGAGACAGAGAGAGAGAGAGAGAGAGAGAGCGTATGAGCAGTGAGAGCAGCAGGGAGGGAGGAGTTTGACTAGGGGAGCTTGCTTTTGGGGGAGGCCTAACAGGAAGAAGCTTTAAGATGTTAGTGCTCCTTGGATTAGTGATAAGTACCTTGTTAAATCTTATCTTCTGGTATTCTAATGAGTCCCAAATAAATATTTTGGTTTCGCATTTGAGGAAGAGAGTTTATATATTTTGTGAATCTGTCCTGGAAATGCACATGTGGGTTCACAGTGGCTGCTCTGGGTGCTGCATTGGTGTTACAGGGCTTCGCATCAATTACCTTATTTACAATTCACAACAACCCTGCAAGAGAGATAAAATTATTATCCCCACTTTACAGAAGAAGAAACTGAGAGGAAGAGCAGTTAGATGATGTGCCCAGAGTCATACAGGTAGAGCATCAAAGGGAGCATTTGAGCTCCATCCCTCTGCCTCCTGTAGCACAGGGCTGGCCAATAGTCTGGGGGGCCAAACAGACAAAAACAAAAGAAAAGTTGACCTTGAAATGGCCATAAAGGTCCTGCAGTCTTCTTTACAAAGTGGAGCCCAGAAAACTGAAAGAATGGGTGAGGGACGAGGGAACAAGCAGTAACTCCCAAGTCAAAGGGCCCAAGTTCAAATCCTGTTCTTCACTCCATGACCTTGGGCAACTCACTTCACTTCTCTGTGACTCAGTTTCTTCTTACATAGAATAAAAGGTTGAGCTAGATGGCCTCTGAGACGCCTTCTTTCATCTCGAAATGTATAATCCTATGACTAGGCTTGTAAATTCAAGCTTTCCTCTGGGATTGGAAAATCCAGTGCCTTGTCCTTCAGAGGATGATTCCTTTTATACACTGATGTGTCAGAAAGTCACACTGATGCTCCTAAGTTATAGCCGGACCATTGGCCAGTATCTGTCTGTGAGGTCAACACAGTCACTTTCTGAGCACTCATATCTGTAATTCCTTTGGTCTTCCTTTATCGATGGATGATGGAATTCAGGCTATTACCCAAGATTAAGGAACTTGTCCATGTCACACAAGTAGATGGCAGAGCAAAAAATGATCATGGGATTTTTTAATCAAGAAAGGGCCTCCTACCGAGTTCAAATCCCTTATTTTACATAAGAGGCTCAAAGCTAGATGATCTACCCAGTATCACAAAGACACTAAGTAGGAAAGCTAGGGTCTGAACCCCAGTCTCCTGAAACAGAGGGTTTGTTCCTGTACCAAACTCTTTGAGTAACTAGCTAACACAATGGGAGCAAAAGAGAAGGAAAAAGCATTTATATAGAGCCTAGTATGTGCCAGACAGTCTGCTAAATTCTTTTACAAATATCTTATTTGATCATAATGGGCACATCTGTTCATCTATATTGGAAAGTTCTGCAGAGGCAAGAACAAAGATTATCTACCACAATCACAAAATCGCCAACATCCAGATTCAGAACAAACCCGGAGATCAGATATATTTTGCGATTTTGCCACCTCTATCCATCTTTACAGAATGAACAATATTGTTCTCCTTTTCTGTTACGGTTCTGACTAGAGAAATATATCTACGTGAACACTCATGACATACTGATGGGGTTTGCTTCTACAGTCACTTTCAAGAGACCATCAGTCAAGATGTCTGAAGCAAAAGAAAATCCCATTTCACCCAACAATCTAAAAAAATAGCAAGTGATATATAGGGGGTAAACCAATAACATCCAATCTTCACCTTGTTTACCTCATCTTCAGTGAATGGAAAACAGAGAGGTCACTCAATCCAAAAACAAATATTTCTGGATCTCCTGCTATGAATGCCGGAACTATTATAGGAGCTCTGAAGCCTAAATAAATATAAGAAATACTCCCTGCCCTCAAAGAACTTAAACTCTTCTTCAGAATTAGAGCTTACCCATATGAATAAATTACAGCATACAAGACAGTAATAACTCAGGGTTTGTTCTGTGGTTCAAACTAAAAATATTGTAATTGTTCTGAGAAGAGGGGAAAGGATAGATTAATGTGGGCCAAAGTAATAGAGAAAGAGTGTGATACTTAAGCTAGGCCCAGACATATGGGAAATATTTGTAAGGGTGGGGGGTGCATTCCAGATGGGAAAACAACATGAGCCAAACCAATCTGCCTGCTTAAAACCCTTCCCTGAACGGATAGAGTTTATTTTCTTCATGTATTTCAAAGATTTATCTAAGAGCTAACCTTCATAAGCTACAGCTCCCTCACAGTGTGGCCCTCATGGCAATATGAGACCATTTTGAGAAAAATATAATCAGGCTACAAAACACAACAAAGCTATAAATTAGAGTGAAAACATAAAATAAAAGAAATGTTATAAAGCCAAGGATCTTGTGTTGTGGGGCGGGGGGAGGTGGGAAGTTTATATAAATGATGCTGAAGGGGACTGAGTGGTTCACTCTGTTTCACAAAAGGAGAGGAGCTATTCTAACGGGCAGCAGAGTAAGCAGAACAGCACTTACCAGCATCTGAACAAACACAGGGCAGGTAATAATTTCCATGTGTGGATGACTCTAGTGTTAACTGAGCAGTCTAAAGCAATCTCATTTACTTTTATGGGTAAGTATTCAAGAGAAATCTTTTTTCCCCCCAGTTCTGAATGTTTGCAAGGCTGAAGGGAAGACAGCTTAGCCTGGAGAGCAATTTACAATGACGTGTAAAGTAGTTACATTTTCTGACAACTCTGCCTGCTCCATTATACCACATATTAACAGCTTTTAGCGGCATTTAATGTATAATAGTCCAGATCCAATCGCCACATTCAGCTGGAACATAGCTCGTGCTGTCTCAACAAAAAAGAAGCCAAGTACGAAGCTGATGGCAAACTCAGGCCATTGTCCGAGTCTCCATGTTAGCATCAAGCTGCTGTCAGCGAGAATGGCGACAATGATGGGAGAAAACGGTGTCACTCCAGCGCCATTCTCTTTTATTTTAGATATCTAGCTACCTTTAAATCCATCAGAAAACAAACGCTTGACTCTGTGCTTTTTTTCTCTCCTTCCTTCTTTTTTTGTGATAAGGGAAAGTGTGTGCAATTTAATTAAAGAAGAGAGTTGGGGAGAGGGTTTAATAGAAAACCAATAAAGATTACAAGACACAAATAGAGATAAAAAGCAAAGATAAACAGAAATGCTAATAAGACACTGGGATGTGCATTGCCTGTAACATTTATTCATTCAGATACACACAGGCACATATGTGTGCATATATACATATGTATACATACACATATACACATGTGCACATACATATACACATGCATACATATACACATGTGAGCATGCATATACATACATGTGTATATATACATGCGCACATACATGTGTATACATATACATGTGTGCATGCATGTACCTACATGTGTGTATATTGCACATACATATACACAGGTATGTGCATGTATGTGCACATACATAATGTGCTCCTGTGCATGCACATGTGCACATGCATGTGAGTACCTATGCATACACATATGTGCATGCATGTATGCATATGCGTACACATATGTGCATGCATGTATGCATATGCATACACATATGTGCATGCATGTATGCATATGCGTACACATGAGCAACTGCCTGTACATGTGTGTGCATGTGCACATATGTGTTTGTGCATGTATACATATGCATGCACACGTGCACCTATGTGTGTATACACACCTGTCTTAGGCTTTTTCAATACTCCACATGTGTATATGTGTCTTATTCTCCCTGTTCTATTGAAACAGGGGCCTTATGGACAGAGGCTGTGGTTATACTTCTGCAGCCTTCTCAACAGAGGACAACAACTGACTTTTCTTCCTGTTTGTTATCCTACTCCCTCCCTTCCCGTATTGATTTTCTTTTGTCTTTTTTTTGTTTGCTCATTGTTCTGAGACTGGACCTCCCTAGGTCGCCAGGGCAGGATGTACCACGGCCATTCACAGGGCCCAGTCTCAGTACTGACACGGACAAGAGTTTTCACCAGCTCTGCTTTTCCAATCTAGCTCGGGTTTGCCCACCTCAGGTAGACAAGTTCCCCTCTCCCTGCTCCATTCTCATGGGCTCACCCTATTGGAGCTGAATTTATTGTGGATATTCCATAGACTTTAGCACTACTGCTGCTCAGAACAGGGATCATGGACTGCAGCCTCTCCCAGAAGCAGTAATAATAGTCAAAGTGAGTCACCAACTGGTCTCCTCATTCATTCTCATTAGGAGTCCTAATTAGAGTCTTAATCAAGGTGTCCGCATTGGTTAATAAAACTTTAACATGTCTCTTATTAATTAATCAGTTAGCCCCAGGCCATTTTTTCTATATTGCTAAGAGGCTGCTCTTCTTGTCCCCTAAATTTAGTACCTTGAGGAAAATTTCATCCCCATTGGCCCTCAGGAGTCATAGTTGCGTACTCAGTACATTGAGATTAAACTGTGAGCAACTTTAGACGCTTGACTTAAAAGAGGAACAACCACAAGCCAACCAAATAACCCCCAAAATAGGAATCAGATATTAAGTTGGGAGGGGGAAGCAAAAACTGGAAACAAGCTACTAGATACACTAAGTAACATCTAGACCTGGCACGTCCCTAGGGCAGCGGTTCTCAGCCTGTGGGTCGGGTCGAACGACCCTTTCACAGGGGTCACAGGGGTCGCCTAAGACCATCTGAAAACACATATTTCCGAGGGTCTTAGGAACCAAGACACTGCTCCTCTATCCATCTCCAGGCGAGTCCGCCCACATTGCAGATACGCCCACATACGAGTATTAGAAGGTCGCGGCATTAGGAAGGTTGAGAACCACTGGCCTAGTGTCTAGCACAGCACTCTGAAGATAGATCTTAGTCAGTTCTGTTGAATGAATGTTGACTGTCCCTGTCTACTTTTATTTACATAGCCTAAGCACAGAGGCAGCCACATGGTGAAGTGGATGGCACCTCAAAACTAGTCAGGAAGATATGAGTTCAAGTTTGGCCTTGGACACTTAGCTGTGTTACCATGGGCAAGTCCTTTAACCTGTCTGCCTCAGTCTCTTCAACTATAAAATGGGGATAATGATAGCACCAACCTTCTGGGGTTGTTATGATGATCAAATGAGATAATATTTGTAAAAATGCTTAGGACAGCGCCCAGATATTATCGGTGCTTAATAAATGTTTGTTCCTCTTGGGCTTGCGTGACAAACAAGGGCAACCTTGGGTGATGCCGACTTGCCTTTCCTTTTTAGGCCCATATTTTCTCTATAGTCAGGACACATAACATAAGTATTTAATGCTGTGATTTGTGAACCAACCATCCATTATCCAACTGTAATCTGAGCATAATTATACTAAAGAAAGTGTGTATCAGAGGGGAAGATAAAAGAAACAGGTGCGGATTTTCCATATTCAAGTATATAGACCCTCATGGGGCTTTCAGATTTGTTTCTCAAATGGTCTTCTTTGTTCCCGGTTGCCTTGGTAATGAGAAAACAATTTGGCCATTCGAGGAAGAGGTCATGACTGACCTCAAATGGCAGGAGTTTCTTCACAATGACAAAGAAGACAGAGACAGACCTAAAACCTCAAAAAAAGAAAGGCTGTTTTTAATCACCTCTGTTTTACATATGCCATTACTGGGAGAGCTCTCCGGAGCCTGGAGAACATTGGGCACAGAGCTCAGGCAACTCTCAGGGTACTAGATGGTTGTTTGTTAACCTTGTATAGAACGTGACATCCGATTCTTCTTTAGCCCAGGTAACAGATCACTGCTCTTAGCATGAAGTGGCCCCAGAAGCCTTCAAACTATTTTAAGCACAGCCCCGTTCATGTCCCAGAAAACATTCTGAATGTTAGCAAATGCTGGTGCTAAGTAATTATTCAAAACAGTCAGCGAGGATATTAGTTCAAAATAGTTTTCTGTTTTCAAGTACTTAAAGTTATCCTTCTAAATACAAAATAACAAGAAGATAAATCATGAATCAGAATCCTTGACCTCTTCTTGATTATCAGTTTTAAACAGATACTTGCTTCAATCATTTCCCTTAGACAGAGACGTTAAGTTATAGAGGAGAGGCAGCTTGGAAGTGACCCAGAGTGACTAGATGAATTTAATAACTCCAAATCTGCTTCCCCTGTGCTTTTGGGAATAGGAAGGCATTGCTGATCACCTCATAACACCACCACCAAGGTGAACAGGGCCTTGTGTAACACTATTACCCTTAGGAATTCATTTTGTCTAGGCATAGGCCTAGCAATAAGTATAGACAGAAATATGGAGATAGCTAGACAGACAGACAGATAGACCTTGTATATAACTAGTTCTTTGCATATTTTCTGACCCTGAGAATTAGAGCTCCTCTAAGACAAGTACTTTGTTTCTGTCTTTCTTTGCATCCCCAGAATTTAGCAAAATGTCTACCTAGCACATTGTATGTCCTCAATAAATTCTTATTGACTGACTGATTGATATGGATATAAACATGTTAATATAGAAAAATCTGTGGATACTATTTCCTTAAAAATTCAGATAAAGTATCAACTTTTACATGAAATCAATTCTGATCCACCACTCTCACTCTTCCCTCACCCCTCGCTCCCCAGTTACAGGACTTTTTCTTCTCAAACTCTCCCCACCAGCACTAGCAGATGAGGCAACCAGAAAAGATTTTATATAGAAAATATTGCTTGATCTGTTTTGAAAGAAATAAACAATTCTGACAGAAAAGAGGAAGTGTAGAGGTGAGGAGGAAGTGCATTCAGAAATAGCGATCAGAGAAAAGGTGCAAAGACTGGAGATGGAGTCTCATGGGTGAGAAACAGCAAAAAAAGCCAACCTGATTGATCTGAAAAACACGAAGGGAAGTATTATATCATAAAACAGGAAAAGCAGGTTGGAATCATGTTGTGAAAGACTTTAAAGGTCAAACAGAGGATTTTGTATCTGGCCCGATAAGCCATACAGGGGCCACTAGAGCTTATTGAGTAGGAAAATGACATGGGCATATCTGTGCTTAAAGAACATGACTTTGGCAGCTGTGTAGAAGACGGATTGGAGTGAGAAGAGATAAGTTAGAGAGTCCAGGTAGGAAGCTATGTCAGTAGCTCAGGTTAGAACCAATGAAGACCTGAATTGAAGTGGTTATGTGAAAGATGCTGTGGAAGCAGAAATGTCAAGGTTTGGCAACTGATTAGACATGTGAGGTTAGGGAGATAGGGGAAGCTAATATAATTGTGAGGTTGCAGACCTGAAACACGAGGATAGTGGTTCCCTCAACAGAATGGAAAAACATTCAGAAGAGGGATGGGTTTAGAACAAAAGGATAATGAGTTCTGTTAAGGATAAATTGAATATGAGATGTTTATGGAACTTTCTGTTAGATAGACAGTGATATGGGATTAAAGCTCAAAAGAGAGCTAGAACCTGGATCGAAGATTTGTAGTTACGTGTGCAGATACATAACTTCAGATAGGCCACCACGAAAGGATGACCCAGGACAGAGCCTCTCAGTACACCCATAAACACATAGTGTGATATGGACAAGTAGCTTGCAAAAGAGGCAAAAAAGGGTAAGTCAGACAGGTAGGAAGAAGAGAAGGAAAAGAGTAAATAAGCATTTATTAAGTGCCTACTCTGTGCAAGGTACTATGTTAAGCATTTTGCAAATATTTCATTTAATCCTCACATACACACACACACACACACATACACACACACACACACACACACAAAACACAACTATGTTGAGGGTTCTATTACTATCATCATTAATAGCTGAGGAAACTGAGGCACATAGAGGTTATATGATTTGCTTAGGGTCACACAGCTAGCAAGCATATGAGGCTATATTTGAACTCAGTTGCAAAGACAATCAAGAGAACTGTCATAAAGTCACAGAGAAGGAAGAGAATCCAGGACAAGAGGGTGTGGTCCAATGCTGAGCTATCAAGAAGGGAAACTTTTGCTAAAAGATCAGTAGTTTTGGCAATTACAAAGTCACTGGTAGCTTTGGAGATAACAGTTTCAGGGGAGCGATGCAGGTAGAAGACAGATTGTCAAGGTCTGAACACTGAGTCAAATGGAGAAGAGGAGGCAGGGAATATGAGCCGCTCTTCCTGGGAATATTGCTCTGGAAAGAAATAGGGCTATAGGGAGTGGCTAGGTGGCACAGTGAATAGAGCACTGGCCTGGGAGTCAGGAGGACCTGAGTTCAAATCCAACCTTAAACACTGGACACACTTACTAGCCATGTGACTTTGGGCAAGTCACTTAACCCCAATTGCCCTCAAAAAAGCAAAAAAGAAAGAAAGAAATAGGGCTATCAGACAGCAATCTAAGAAGATGATAAAATCCAGTGAGCTCCTTTTTTCTCTTACGGGGGTGGAAGTTGTTTGATTTTTAGAATGGGTTTAGACTTGGACATTGTTTTAGGGAGCAAGAAGGAAGTAGTAAATAAGGAGAGATTGAAGATTAGTAAAAAGTGGTATGATTTGTGGCATCAAGCTATTGGAGTATACAAAAGTAGATCAAGGTCGTATATAAAGGGTTTGACCTTCACAACAAGAAGGGCTACTTCTTTTCAGAGACTGAATTAAATAGGAAAGGATGGGAGATGGTGTTAAGTATTTTGAATGGCCACAGGACTCTATTTTCTCAGTAATATGAAACGAGGCTCTCATCTGAGAGTGGGGAATTAAGAGTCATGGGATGTTTGAGGAAAGAAGTGAAGGCTTGGAACAGCCTCTCTGGAGAATGAGACAGGGAATCAATTAGGGAGGAATAAATGAATTACTTCTTAGCAATGATGGCCCAGTTGAGAGGAGAGAACGTTAATTCATAGACTCAACTCTGTTATATAACTTTCTCCAGCACCATTCATCAAACATGAATAGGAGCAGAGGACATAACCGATTGGATATATGGAGTGCTGAAAAGCAAGGAGTAAAAAGATAACCCTGAGGTTGGAAAACTGGGAAAAATGAACATCCCTAACGCTTTTAACTGACTCTTGAATAGCATTTCTTACACAAACCTTACCATCTTGGTTCCTCTATTCTAAATGCAATCTAAATTGTCAATGTCTCTTCTAAAATGTGATGTCCAGGGGTGGCTAGGTGGCACAGTGAATAAAGAATAAAGCACCGGCCCTGGAGTTAGGAGGACCTGAGTTCAAATGTGGCCTCAACACACTTAACACAAAACTAGCTGTGTGACCTTGGGCAAGTCAGTTAACCCCAATTACCCTACCTTCCACCCTCCAAAAAGTAATAAATAATAAATTGATGAATGAATGAATAAAAAAAAATAAAATAATGTGATGTCCACAGCTGAATAGAATACTCTCAATGTGATCTGATGAAGGACTATAACCTATCTTGTTCTGATTACTATTATGTAACCTGGAGGCAGCTAGGTGGCAGTGGATAGACTAGTTAAGAACACTTACCTTCCTGAGTTCAAATCTAGCTTGAGACAGTTATTAGCTGTGTGATCCTGGGCAAGTCACGTAACCCTGTTTGCAGCAGTTTCCTTATATATAAAATGAACTCAAGGAGAAAATGGCAAACCACAAGAAAACCCCAAATGGGGTCATGAAAAGTCCATCTGAAATGAATGAACAACAGCAACAAATGACTGGGAATTATGCAGCCTGATTCATTTTGTTTTGTTTTATGGATCTGAGGATTTTGTATTCTTGTTTGTTTGTTTCCACATTACAATGCTGACTCACATTGAATTGGAAGGCTGCTAAAATCCATACATTCAAAAACACAAAATGCCAGGCAACAACATGAGGTCGCAAATGAATAAGCTTTGCCAATAACTGAGGGACCTTGGGAAATGTGTTGAATCCTCTGAATCTCAAATTTCTCTAAGATAAGAATGCTTAATGACAATGATCTCCATGGTCCCTTTTGAACTATAAAATACTAGGAAACTATTACCTTTTGGAAAGCTAACATTTCTGTCTGCCAGCTTCATCCTTGAAGCCATATTCTATATTGGACATAAATCTGATTCCTAAAAATTTTTCTTAAGGTGATTTTTGGCATTAACCTAAATTCCATGCATCTTCTTTCAATTTTGCCACCTATGTTCTGTATTTCACATAGGTCTGGGCATATAGTATAAAGATGGAAATATGAAATCTTTTAATCTCAGTAGAAAACTGTTGCCTCTTAACAAAAGGCCAAATAATGAGTATAAAGCTGCTAACCCTCAGGGAGCAGGGATGGAGGAATTGAAAAATATCCTCTTTTGATCCTGACTAAGAAGGCTAACATTTACTAACAAGATTTTTATTGGTTTCTGATTGGTTCTCTCCCCAAGGTAGAGCTAGGACTGTTGTTCAATCATGTCCAACTCTTCATAACCTCATTTGGGGTTTTCTTGGCAAAGATACTGGAATGGTTTGCCATTTTCTTCTCCAGCTCATTTTACAGATGAGGAGACTGAGGCAAACATGGTTAAGTGACTCTCCCAGGGTCACACAGCTATTAAGTGTCTGAGTCCAGATTTGAACTCAGGAAGATGAGTCTTTCTGACTCAAAGCTCAGCATTTTATCCACTGTTCCATCTACTTGCCTTAAGGCTGGGTAGCAAAAGTAGCAATTCTCAAGAAGGAAATTAGAGGCTTTTTAAAAACCATTTTAAATATTGTAAAATGCCAAAATTCCCACGGTTTCATTGCTGTGCCATAGGTCACAGCTCTTTCATGTCTTAATAATGTTCTTTGTAAATTGCTATGAACAAAAATTTCACCTGACCATGAACCAGGTGATTCTCCCCTCCAACATAGATCAGTGCCCTGAGTTCATGGATTAGTGTCTAAGTTCTAGCTGCAAGGGGTAGAGAGGTGAATTGGCCTCCAACTTTTAGCAACAAAAGATCTTAAAATGAATAGTTATGTTGGTAAGCATAGCCTCTGTGCCACTAAAAAGAAAAAGCAAAACCCAATGTACAACTCAGGGGGTAAAATCGAAGGAAGTGGATTATAGCCAGCCAGAACACCGATGAAAAACAAATGCAGTGTATGTGACAGATGACAAGAATAGTTTGGTGGGTGATTTTAGATGAGGGATACACTCATCTGAATCTGTAGAATTTCTTTTCCACCAATAACTTCCTTACAATAAAAGTACCTGTATCTGGATGAGGGCTGAAGGATATGCATTCAGCTACAATGCAGACTATAAAGAAAAATTATATATTACTTACATAAGGGGCGGAAACTTCTTATTTTGGAATCAGGAAAAAGACAGTCAAATATAAAGGAAAGGATATTTGAATAACACAAGACTGTTCTGCAGCACCCAGAAATCACAGAGGAGAATGGAAAATGTGTTCTGAAGAGCAAAAGAGCAAAAAAAAGATGCACCCTAAGCTGATATAACCCGCAAACCCAAGCTTAATCATCAGTAGAAAAAATGCATTCAATGAAAAACGGGCATTTGAAGCATTCCTAGCAATAACAAAAGGAGTAGCCTATTAGCTCTGTAAATACCTCAAACAAAATAAAGGTAAACAAACAGAGTAACTAAGGAAGGTATGTGGAGGAAATTAATTTCCCCAGGAAAAAGAAGGATGGAGAGGGGAGCTAGAAAGAAAAAACACCTATGGGGTTTTAAAACCATAGAAAATTAAGAGATTCCTTTCCTAAGTACACAAGGAGACAAGGTTGAAAATGGAACTTAAACAAAAGTGATGGTGGAGGAACAGGTTTTAAACACCAAAGACTAAACCTCATAACACCTCCATAAGTGTGATCAAAGTAATTTTGGGGACAAAATTGTAGAATCAGAAGAAGCATCAGAGCAAAGTGAGAGGTAGAAGATAGATGTGAAGTATCATAATCAAAGCAATCAAACAATCTTGGGAAAATAACTCATATCTCTCCACAGTAGAATGGATGAGATGACAAAGGGAAGATTGAGAACAAAAAAGGGGGATACTTCTCCCATGGCAAGACAGAGAGAGATACTGTAATGGAAAGTGAAGTATTTACAATGGGTACAGTCTGCAGGGCTTTGGTGCTAAAAGAGAGTCCACTACTTTTAAGAGAGTATTATGTCTAGATGGACAATATCTTGCCTCAGGAGAAGAGGAATCCTAATTCCTGGGGGAACTATTTCTACATTGGGGTGATATATCTATACCCACTCCATCCCCCAGCAATTGGTTCTTCTAAGAGTGAGACATAACAGTAAAAAAGGTATAGGGGAGCAAGATCTACAATGCAATAACATAAGGACTGTTTAGAAGAGAGAATTCAAAATAGGTATTTTAGAACATTTAATCCTGTATGAAATACAGAAGTTAAGGAAGTACAAGAATAATTCAAAGAATAACTGCCTGAGACAGACAGAAAAGGTAGAGAATTAATGAAGAGAACAAGAGAAAAAAAATTACAAAAGACATAGGAAAAATTTGAAAACCAACAAATAAGATTTTGATAGGGAGGACCACAAGACTGATTTTATTTGACTAAAACTGAGAAAAAAAGGGGAAGCATTAGAAAACTAGATAAGAGGAAGAAGGAAAAATAAATTGATAAATTAAGTAAAACTCAAAAGGGAAGTAGGATTTAGGGGAAGGGGAAAAGAGTATGTGGGAATAGGGTTGCCCTTCCATAGATTAAGCACAAATAACTGAAGAGCCAGAACATGATATTTACAAAGAAAGAACAGAACAATCTTAATTCAGAAAACATATAAATATATATTTATATACACATACGTACATACATATACACACATATGTATATGTATGTTATATATGTGTGTGTATGTATTAGAATCCAATGAAGGAAAATATGAATCTAACTTCTAACTTTAAGTGGGATTGTACCAAACAATCCAATAAAATGAAAGAGTGAGAACTGTCAAAACGTTTACAGAATAAAACAAGGGTTTGGAACAAAATTGAATATTTGTCAGGTGAATAAAAAAAGAGAATTATCATGCTTTCAGACAAAACAAAAACAAACATTTACAACTTAAAAAGAAATAAACAAGCCTCTCCTCAAAGTTTTTCCAGAGCTTGTGCTGCAATGGCATAGCCCTCTAGCTCACAAGGTCATTGCCAAAGCATTATAAAGTAGCAGTAAAACTGTACTGGTAGAAAAGAGAACAGATTGGGGAAGGGGTATTCAGTGGGCTTGCTATTGTGAGGTGAGGGTAGGGGAAAGACGGAGAGAAAATATTATAACTCAAAATCTTGTGGAAATGAATGTTGAAAACTAAAAATAAATAATTTTTTAAATTGTATTGGTAACCTACTTCAAAAAAAATACACGTTTTAAATTCCAGAATCATCTATTGTTCTTGTGGTTGTTTGAAAATAGGTAAGTCACATATATTACTGTGGATGACAGTAACCCAGGAATCTTGATTTTTAGAAATTACCTTACGGAGTCAAATGCCTTGAATTGACTATGCTATGAATTTACATAAAGATACTCATATTTGGAGCCGCTGGTAGGTGCAGTAGACAGTATGCTACGCCTGCAGTCAAGAAATCTGAGTTCAAATCCTGCCTTAGGCATTTATTTACTTGTATATCCCCAAGTAAGTGGCTTAATTTTCTCAGCCTCAGTTTCCTTATCTGTAAAATGGATATAACAATAGTACCTATATTCAGCGGATAGGTGGTACAATGAATAGAGCACTGGCACTAGAGTCAGGAGGACCTGAGTTCAAATCCAGCTTCAGATACTAAACACTTGCTAGCCATGTGATCTTGGGCAAGTCACTTAATCCCAATTGCCCTCCAAAAAGCAAAAAAAAAAAAAAAAAGTACCTATATTCCAGGGTCATCATGAGGATATGGATACGGATAGAGAGAAATTATGTGTGTGCATATCTGATGGATAAATCAATATATATGTGTATACTGGAGAGAGAAGCAGAGACAAAGAGAAAGAGAAGTATGTAAACCTTAACATAGTATATAAATATTAACTATTATTATCAAGCCTCAAGTTATAAGCACAACAGAGTGAATCCTCTAACAAACAAGTCCTTTCTGAAAGTGGCTTTCCTCTTCGAACTTCAAAAGAATCATCACCAGCTCCTCCTTCATGGTTGGTCTATATAAATTTATCTTCCAGTCCAGATGCCACCAAGTTATTTAGTGGACCCTGGATAATTTCTCTCCTTTCACAAAGTAATTCAATTGCTGACTTTGCACATCAATTCCTATTTTTATCCTAGGGTACTGAAACATGTATTGATGTTTCCTCAAGCGTTCTGGCCTCCCAGTTCCTCAGTGACCATAACTATTGTTACTGGGGCTCAATGTTAACACCTCAATGATTGTGATATTAATAATAACAATAACAATCATAGCTAACATATAGTACCTACTATGGTGCCAAGTCCTAGGCTAAGTTCTTTCCGATTATTATCTCGTTTGATCCTCACAATAACCCTGAGTCAGTAGCTGGTATAATTATCCCTATTTAACAGTTGAGGAAATTGAGGCAAACAGAGGTGAAGTGACTTCCTCAGAGTCACACAGCTAGTATGTGTCACAGGCCACGTTTGAACTCAGGTCTTCCTGACAACAGGACCAGAGCTCTATCGACTGTGCCACCTATCTGCCAAAACATTGCATGCATCTGTCCATTCCTTTCTATTCACATAGAATCTTCATAAATCGCATGGAAGTTACCTCCTGGAAAACAAGAGACTGTCCATTTTTGCTTTCAGTAAGTACTTCTTTCTCTGAAGTCATCTCAAAATTGTTTGTTTCTTTCCAAATACTTATCTCTGAAGGCTATTTTTCTTGCTCTTTTCATTAAATAAGGTCTCCAGATATGAGAGGAACAAACCTTATACCTCCACTTCTCTGACATCTATTTCCTCCACACTCACAGAGACACCACCCTAGCTAAGGCCCTCATTTTGTCTGAAATATTGCAATGACTCCTCATTGGTCTCCCTGCTTCAAGTCTCTCAATGACTGCAATACAACCTCCATGTAGCTGCCAACATGATTTCTTAATGATTAATTAAAATAAAAGCATAGCAGAGATGATATAATGAATACTGGGCTTAATAAAGGGTTGGGGAAAATGAAACCTTTTCAGGAAAGGATTTAGGCAGGTCATGTCACAAAAATCCATTGATTCCCTATTAGCTCTAGGATAAAATATAAACTCCTCCATTTAACATTTTAAGATCTTCATGATTTAGACTCCACGTACATTTATGGACTTATTCTATATTCCTCCCTCCCCAACATTCCATAGTCAAAACAATATGAGAGCACAATGAAAAGGGTGAATAAGATTAGGTGACAACATTTCAGTTTCATACCAAAAATAAAAATATAAAACAAAACTACATATTCCCTTGAACATTTAGTCAATTTCATTTCATCACAGATAGTTTAAACTTGCTAAATTTTATCATTCAACATGTTTGATTTTCCAATTGCTCTTCTTAACTATTGCAAACTCATTCATTTCATCATTTATTAGAATGACTTCCCTGAAATATTTTTATTATCATTTCCTTGAAATTAACAACAGTTTTCTATATGCTTCAAATTTCCCTGCCTTATCATTTTGTCATTTAATTTGGAGTGATTCCTGTTTCTTTACTTTAACTCTTTCTTTAGCAAAAATTGTCATGCTGCTTCCATATATTTGCTGTGCATTTCTTTCTTCTCCATGTTCTCTCTCTCTCTCTCTTTCTCTCTCTCTGTCTCCACCCCCCCATTCTAACAATAGATAATAATAGGATAAAGAGATTTACTTATCTTCCTTCTCTCCATTGCACAAGATAGTTTGCCTCTGTAAAACCATGCACAAGCAGCTTTCCAGAAGAATGCTACTGTGAACAGCTTTCAAGGTTTTGATTACATAGTATAGTGAACACTCTATTTATTCAATAACAAATCAGGGCAAAACATTCACTGAAAATCAAGGTACAGCATTCAGAATATTATAACATCACAGAAAATCAAAATACAGCATTCACAACAACTTATCACTAAAATGGCCACATAATTTTCACCAAAGTGGTCACATAGTTTTAAACAAAGTACATTCATTTAGTCAATCACAAAATCCTTAATTCAATCACAAAGTACAAAAGTCAAAGTTCTCCACCCCTAGGTCACAGTAAATCATAATCCTTTCAGTCAGTACATGGTATCCAAGTAAAGTCTTCTTTCAGCTTGACTCGAGGCTGGCTTTCAGCTTCCATGGTTCCTCTTCCATGGTCCCAGCTCCAACTATCACCTGGGTTCAAAGGCAGGCAGCTCCCCATTGCATGTCCAGCTCCTTGTCCAGTTCTTCATCCAGTTCCCATTCCATATTGAAGCTCACAATGTCCAGTCCACCTCAAGTCCCTCACAGTTCCTGTTTCTGGGAAGACAAAGCTTAACAGAGCCACAATAATATTCATGTACATTGCCAGCACCATCATCAATTCATTATCTGCCTGTGAAATCAACTCAGGCCACCCACAAGGTCTGAGAACTCAACATAAATCATTAACACGGAAATCAACACAAACCCACAAACAAGGTCCAAGAAATCAGCACAAATCATCAGTAAAGTTCCAGGACCTCCAAAACCCTCCTCCAGGACTTCTGTAAATATACAACCAGAAAATCCTCTTTCAGGGCTTCCAGTAAGGTCCCAGGGCTTCTGTATAAAGTATCATAAACAAACATCAACACAGACAGAGCAGACAAACAGAGTGTGGAAATACCACAAGTTTTCTCCTTCTTGACTCTGCCACCACAAGAGTCCTCTTTTCAGTTCTACTTTCTGTAGCCTGGGGTTCTCCTTATATATGGTCATTAGCTCCTTCCCAGGAGTTCTAGGGTTCACAAGTTGTGGGGTTCACATGTTCTGTTTCTTAACAGACTTGATACAAGGCTCAAAAGAAACTTGAACTGAAATAAGGTGTTAATTCAAGGTGTGAACTACTTCTGTGCTTGCCATTACAGTCTCAAAAACTGGAAAATGTTTTAAATAGCTTATCTTTTACTACTTTTCTCTCCTATTATCAAATCCATGACCTCTAGCCTCATACCTCTGCACTTCTTGTAATTCCAACTTCAGCATGTATGCCTTACATCTCCTTCACTCACCCTTTAAATACATACCTTCTTGAAAAGCCTAAATTTCCCCTCAGTCACTTAAAGTTATCATTACGTTATCCCTGTAAGGTTGTTGGGTTGTTTTTTGTTTGTTTTGTTTTGTTTTTTAATTCATCTCCAGGCTTCTGAACAAAATATCAATGAGAAAGGTTATAGAGGAGCTCATGTCAACCATATATAATCTTATGGAAATCTACAAAGGATTTCAGATAAAATAATAATAAAGTAACTAAAAGAGAAAAAAATAGTAAACTCTCTCCATCCAGGCTATATAAAAGACTATTTAAATTGGGAGATGGATCCTACCAGAGAAGTCAACAGAACCCATGTAGGCAGACCAAAACTCTTCCAGCAATCTGACTGAAGTAGTGGCTAAAAAAAAAAAAAAGTACTGTAATTAATGATTCTCCAAGAGGTCAGAAACCATCAGTGTGGTCTGAGAAGGATATCTTGGGGAGTAGGAAACCTAAACTCAGTAGCTCTGAACAGGAATATTTCAGAGAACATAAGAATTGCCAGTTATCACCAAATAGGAGAAATCTGAGAGAAGAAATTACAGAAATTGGAGAATGGGCAAAACTGGTCCTAATCACATCATTCAAGAGGAAGAGACCTAGACCCTGGCATAAAGTTCCAAACCAATGTTACTTTTCAATATAATTATATCTGGTAAGATAGATTTCTACATTCAACTGATTGCATATATCGTTCCCTCTTTGAGCCAACACCAATGAGAGCAAAGTTCAAGTGATACCCATTGCCCCACAATCCCATCTCCCCATCCCTTCTTCCTGCACTCGTACTCCTCTTCCTCATCCTTTAATTATTTTTATCATCCCCTCCAATTCACCTTGTACCCATACCTTCTGTCTATTGTATATTCCATCTAAGATGTACTATTAGTAATACAATTTTTAAGAATTACAAGTATGATCTTCCTATGTAGGGATGTAAACCATTCAGCTCCACTGAATCCCTTATGCTTTCTTTTTTCCTTTTTACCTTTTTAGGCTTCTTTTGGGTCTTGACATGGGAGATCAATTTTTTTTTTTGTTCAATTATGATGTTCTCCTTATGAAAGCTTGAAATCTTTCTATTTCATTTAATGACCATTTTTTCCCTTGGAGTACTATGCTTCATTTTGCTGGGTAGGTGATTCTTAGTTGTATTCCTAGCTCCTTTGCCTTCTAAAATATGTTCCATTACCTCTGATTCTCTAATGTTACAGCTGCTAAGTCCTGTGTAATGCTGAATGTGGCTTCCCAATATTTGAATTGTTTCTTTCTGGCCACTTGTAATATTTTTTTTTTTCCCTTGACCTCATAGATCTGTAATTTGGCTATAATTCTCCTAAGAATTTTTTTTTAATCTCTTTCCTGATATGATGGGTAGATTCTTTCAATGCCTATTTTGTCCTCTGGTTCCAAGATGTCAGGAGAGTTTTCCTTGACAATTTCTTGAAAGACGCTGTCCAAGTCCTCCTTTTGATTATGGCTTTCAAGTAATCCAATGATTCTGACACTGTCTCTCCTGAATCGATTTTCTAGGTCAGTTGTTTTTCCCATGAGGTAAGTTACATTTTATTCTATTTTTTTTCATTCTTTAAATTTGTTTAATTCATTCTTGATGTCTCATAGTCATTAGCTTCCACTTATCCAATCCTAATTTTTGAGGAGTTGTTTTCCCCAATTAGCTTTTGTACTTTCTTTTCCATTTGGCCAATTTTATTTTTAAGCAGCTGTTTTCTTTTCCCAAGATGCTGTTTTCATAATTCTCTTCCCTTACTCTCATTTCTTTTCTCAATTTTTCTTCTACCTCTCTTATATGATTTTTAACCTCCTTTTTGAGTTCTTCAATGAGTTCTTTCTGGGCTTCAAATCACTTCGCATTGTTCTTTGGTGTTTTGACATTGTTGTCCTCTTCCAAGGTTGTTTCTTGATCTTCCTGTCACCACAATAATTTTCTATGGTTGGGCTCTTTTTTTGTTGTTTTTTGGCTCTTTTTTTTTTCTTTTTCCCTTCTTTTTAATTTGAGGTCTTCTCCCAAGATCAAAGGGGCACTGTCTCAGGTTTCTTGTGCCAGTGGTTGCAGGCCCTGGCTATTTATCTGGTGCTTCACTGATGTTGCCCTGAGACCCCCGGGGTTCTGTCTGGTGCTGTGTTGAGGGGATAGGGTGGGGGATGACTGGTGCTGCAGGAGACCGTAGAGGCCTAGTGGTGGTATCTGGATGCTGAGTCAAGTGGGGCATTTCTGGAGTTCCCTGGGGCTACACTGAAGCATGCAGTGGTGCTCAGAGCTTGTTGTCCTGGCTATGCCGAGGCCCGTGGTGGGGAGTGGGGGAAGGACTTTCCTGATGCTAATGTTTGCCTGCTCCACCACCTTGAGGTTCAGGGTCTCCTGCTGATTTGCTGAGGTGGAGCTTGCTGCTGGCTTGCTGGAATGCTTCTTGTCCTGGACTGCACTCTCCTTTTACCTGAGTGAGACAGACCTTTCTGAACAATCTGAGTTTCTTGGGCTAAAAGATTATTTCATCCCATCTTTTTGCTGGTTCTGCTGTTCTAGGATTTGTTTGGGAGTGCTATTTTATGGTTGTTGGAGGTAAATATGGGGAAGTTACAGTGACTTACTGCTTACTCTGCCATCTTGGCTCCTGGAAGTCATTATCAAGATCTCAATATAATCTTAGAAATGAAAAGAAATTCTGGAATAAGTTAGGCAAAGGATAAACAAAAATTATTGCTTTTTGCAAGTGATATAAAGGTTTGTATAAAAAAAACCCCAGTGATTCAGTTAACAATTGAAATAATAACTTTGGAAAATAGTGGGACATGAAATAAGCCCACAAAAGTCATCAACCTTTCTATATATTACCAAAAAACACAACAGAAAGGGATAGAAAAGAATATTACATTCAAAATAGTTACATAACTTATAATTTAACTGAGAGTCTAGCTACTAAGACATAGATAGAAATTTCATGAATACAACTATAAAACAATCTTTACAGAAACAAAGATTTAAACATTTGAAAAGATATTAAGTGCTTATGTTTGGACTGTGCCAAAATAATAAAATTGACAATACTGTCAAACAATTTATAGATTCAATGACAAAGGACTACTTTACAGACCAGAAAAAAAAACATTTAAAAATTGAACTAGGGGAACAAAAAGATAGGGATCATTACATAGGAAAACAAAGTAGGAAGGAAGGGAGCATGACATTCTACTTACTAATCTGTCAGATTGCGGTGGAGGGAATGATGGAGGGGAATTACAAAATAGGAAAATTAAAATGCTGGAGGGGCCATTGAAGTAATGATACACTAATGCACTGTTGGAGGAGCTGTGAATTGTTTTGACAATTTTTAATTTGGAATTATGCCCAAAAAAGGAACTAAATTATGCATACCCTTTGATCTAGTGATACCAGTATTTGGAATATGTCCTGAAAGAGATCAAAGGAAGAAGGAAAGGTCTCATATTTGCAAAGAAATTTATAGCAGAGCTTTTATAGCAGTAAAGAACTGGAAACAAAGTGTCAATCAATTAGGGAACAGTTGAACATAATAAGGTAAATGAATATAATGAAATGTTACTGTACCATCAGAAATAAAGAAAAGGACAAATTCCAAGAAATCTAGGAAGAATATGAACTGACACAGAGTAAATGAGAACAGAAACGGAAGAATCAACCCTGTATCAACCTTGGATCCAGGCCTCAGGCCACTGTCTTTTGCTTCGTCACAGGGCTTCCTCTAATTTTACACAGGTCCTTCAGAGATTAGATCCACCTAAAGTGGCCAACTTCACCCCTCTATTCTGACCCCCATAGGCTATATCTTCACCTGATCATGTCCATTGTCTCATCGGATTTAACATTACCACCTGTCACAATTTTAGACAAATAGAGATTCGTTGATGCACATGTACATATATACACACACGCACACACACACACACACACACACACACACACACACACACACTTCTCAGGACCCCCTCCTCTTTTAGCACTTAAAGTCTAATAGCCGAGGATTATATCCTCCCCTGGGCCACTAGGCCCTCATACAAAAAAGGTCAGATCAAGAGTAGCAGATGGACAACTGAAAAGAGAAGATAGAAAATATAGGTATTGTGGGGCAGCTAGGTGGCACAGTGAATAGAGCACTGGCCCTGGAGTCAGGAGGACCTGAGTTCAAATTTGACCTAAGACACTTAACACTTTCTAGCCGTGTGACCTTGGGCAAGTCATTTAACTCCAATTGCCCTGCTCTCCCCTCTCCAAAAAAAAGAAAAAGAAAATATAGGTATTGCAATACCAAAAGCCAAGAAAGAAGCACCTGGTAGGAACTGTAGTCATCAGGGGAACCCATGAAGGCAATGTGCAACAAGATGACTAAAAAAAAGGTTGCTGGCCCATAGAGTAGGTCTGTCATGCTGTAAGAGCCCGGATATAAATGACCAGTCCTCCATTTTCCATCAGCAGCTCTTTTTTTGTGGTTTTTATTCCACAGAACATTATTGTCTCCCCCAGGAAAAAGGATCAAATGAAAAATCTTTACCGTGGAGATTGACTCAGCTTTTGATACTTAGCATCTTCTTAGCTCCCTCCTTTGCCTCTCCTTTCCGAAGGGCTGCAGAGTGCAGAATTAAACTCCTGCCAAAGCCTTTCTTTATAGATGGTTCTCAACTTTCAAAACGTTCTAGGTAACTCTTCATTTTCCATCAGCAGCTCAGCTGTTTCTACTCCACTGGAACATTGTGCCCTACCTGGTCATCCTCTGGTTATCCTCCCACCTTGCTTTTCGATGGCTTTTTTTGTGTGGTTTCTTTCCCCATTTGGTTGTAAACTCCCTGAATTGGAAAAGACTCTTTCTTTTTCTTGTTTCTATCTCCAGCCTTTAGCACAGCAGCTCAAATGTTTACTGAATTGAATTGGAGAACGGATCAGAAGTTTTTACCAAGTAGGTCTCAATGGAAGCTGTGAGAGGAAGCAGATAAGTGTTGTAGGAGATAGAGTGCTGAGTCCTGAGAAGCTGGACAGGAAGCTCCATCAGAGCCCAGACAGGTAAGATCTCCCTCCAGTCTTGCCAATAATTTATCACATTCCTTTTGATCCCGTGGGGCCAAAGAGCCCAAAGGATCCTGAGGGAAGCAGGAAGTACGTTGGCCTTCAAATCAGGGGATTCTTTCTTTTGATAGTTTATAATTAAGGAAATAAGATATATATTCTCAAAACAAAGTACCACAGAAAGCAAAGATTCAGTTGTGTTCGGGGAAAAGGTCTAATTTGGAATCAGGAGGCCTGAGTTGATTCAGTTGATTCAGTTAAAAATTAACTGTGATTTCTGGCAAGTACTTAAATCCTATGAGCCTCAGATATCTCATTGTGAAATGAAAAAGTTGGTCTCAACCTTCTTAATGCCACGACCCTTTAATACAGTTCCTCATGTTGTGGCGACCTCCCATCATAAAATTATTTTTGTTGCTACTTCATAACTGTAATTTTGCTACTGTTATGAATTATCTGATATGCAGGATGTATTTCCATTGTTACAAATTGAACATAACCCACAGGTTGAGAACTGCTGCTCTATAACTTATGATCTTAAGTTCCTCCAAGTATTATCCAAATGATACTAAGTGGTATACAAAGTCCTCAGCATAGTTCACAGAAAAGGAAAAAAAAGCACAAGGTCAGAAAAAGCTCCAACAAGGAGGATGTCATAGGGAGAATTCTGGTTCAGGTACAGGTTGCACTAGATGACCTCTGAATTAACTATTAACCATTTATCTCAAGGGAGTTGAGAGTTAGTAACCTGAATCATTATATAGCATCCTGTAACTGTCAAGCCCTTCAAAGTGCTGAATAACTTGATTTAAACCACAGTGGCCATTAACCAGGTCTTTACATCTTATTTCCACCAATGATTAAAAAGATAATTAATTTATCTTCCTAAAAAAGACAATTAATAATTATTTAAAAGATAATTAATTGTAAATCTGAGATTATACATTCTGAGGAGGGCCTTGAGTTGGACTTGGAATATTGGATCATTGGGCTGCAGTTTAGGAAACAGCTTGGGGAAAAAAAAGCCCAAGGTAAGTAAGTAAAAAATGGACAGGAATACCTGAGAACTCTTTGGAACAGAATGGAGAATTTATACAAGACAGCACTGAGTCACTAATTTTTTTAGTCATTTAACAATAGCCTCCTTACTGCTTCTTTGAGTTTTTCAAGCCATAATGAAGAAAGTGGGGGGAAGGGGGGAGGCGCACCTCTCCCAGGATCTCTAGAACACATGCTGTGCAGTCTCATTTTCTTTTTAATCATTCATAGCAGTGAGATAAAAAGAACTGGTTCCTGGCCATTACCATGTAAATTATTATTGTTATTTAGCACTTCTAGATCACAGTATATTCACAAAATGTTTCCTAATCATTTAGTGGTTACTAGCCCACAACTCTCTGGAGACGGATGGTTAATAATGAGTACCAGCCTAGTGCGCCAGATGGAGAAATCGAAAGAGAGAACAGGGAGCTAATGGCATTTTCTCACATAATCGAGCTACAACAAGGGTGGGATCAGAATGTAGAGTTCCAGATTTCAAATCCTATGTTAAGTGCCTACATTTTCAATACAACTCCTTTTTTAATACAAAGTTTAACTGGTATGGAGAGGCTGTTGGGTTTGAACACTCATCTTACTTAAAATGCTCAATGTTCTTTTTTTAAAATTATTATTATGACACATTTTAATAAAATCAATTCAATGAGCATTAGACATTGATGGAGACGTTTATCTTCTTTGTTTTTAGCTTTTCTCAATAACATTTTGATACCACTATGATAGTGTCATAGCCAAAAGACATCACAATAGGTCCATGAATGGGAGTGAAGATACCATAATTAGCTGTTATGAGCCCACTCTCTGCCTTTGGTTCATTCGAGAATATTTTTGATTGCCTGCCAAGTTAACGGCTGTCATGATCCCTATGATGAAGGCTTCTGATTGGGAAACAATAAACACTTATTGAGTACCTACCTTTGCAGTCATCTTACACCTTATTCCCCACAACATACTCTTCCATCTAGTGCCGTTAACCCCCTGGTTCTTTTATAAATAAGATGCTCCATCACTTAGTTTCTGAAATTTTCTCTGGTCTTCTCCCATGCCTAAAATGATATCCCTTCTTATCCCCTACCTACTGGCTTCTCTAGTTCCTTCAAGTCACAACTAAAACCCCGTCTTCCACAGGAAGCCTTTCCTAACCCCTCTTTATTGCACTACTTCTTTTTTTTAAACTATTTTCTATTTATACTATATATGGCTTGTTTTTACATTAGTTCATACATTATCTTCCCCTTTGGATAATGAAATCTTTGAGGACTGTCTTTTGACTCTTTGTAGCTCCATCACTTGGCACAAAGGTGCTTGACACATAATCGGTACTTAATAAATGTTTATTGAGTGAATGCCTACTGTATGCCAGGAACTGTTCTAAGAGCTAGGGATGACAAACACACAAAAAAATGAAATGTTCTGTTTTTTCAGGGAACTTATTCCTATTTATTACTAAAGATATAAATACTCAGACACTCAATAGCTGTGTGATCCTGGAGAAGCCAGTTCATCACCGTCTGCTCCAGTTTTCTCAACTGTAAAATGAGAATAACAATGGCACCAACCTCCTAGGATTGTTTTGAGGATCAAACGAGACAGTATTTGTAAAATGTTGAGCACATTAGCCTAGGAAAGGTGACACCTCCAGGAGAAAGGGGATTACTGTGGAGATCAGATTTCATCAAGTACTGCTTGAACTGAATCATGAAGGAAGGGATCCCGGGAGACAGAGGTAGAGCAGATATTCTAGGCATAGAGGATTGTCAGTGCAAAGACATGAAGATTAGAGATGGAATCATCTATATGAAGAAAAGCAAGAAATTTAGTTTGTTGGATTATTGAAGAGTGCAAGAATATGTAATTTATAAATTATGAAATGAATAAATAAACTGAAAATAAGCATGAAAGAGGAAATTTTAATATTAGAGTATAAATAAATACATTGGAAAAATAACTCTAGAACTGAAATAAATAACAAAACTTAAACCTTATTTATAAAGACTAACAACAATGGTTAGCTTAGCTAAACTGGTTGTAAAGAAAGAGGAAGAAAATACAATTTACAGAATAAAAAATCAACAGGATGAAATCATAAAATGGGATTTTTTTAATTGCTACAACTTTTAGTGCACAATTATATGTCAAAAACTGATCATCTAAATGAAATGGTTATTTATGAAAATATGAAATGTATTTTAAAAAGATCTTAGGTGATCCAATTTGAGAAAAAGGAAATCAAACTTGTTGTAAAGGAACTAGCAAAGAGGGGAAAATAGATCTAGGTAGATTTAGAGAAGAATTCTATAAAACTTTTAAAGAATAATTAATACCTACACCGCACAAAATATTCCCAAAAATTGAAGGAGAAAATGCTATCAATTCTTTTATGAAATTAAGACTAATATCTACATCAGAGAAGGATAAAGCAAAGAAAAAGAAATATAGACAAACACCATCGATAAATAATGATTACATTTTTTAAAAAATTTAAAATCCTAGGAAAGACATTGTAACAATATATCCAAAAAGCATTTTCACTCTGAGGAAATATCTAGAAGATTCAGTGAATAGAGCACTGTGTCTGGAGTCGGCAAGACCAGAGTTCAAATCAGGCCTCAGACACTTACTAGCTGTGTGACTCTGGGCAAGTGACTTAATCTCTGTTTGCTTCAGTTTCCTCAACAGCAAATGAGGGGCAGTAGTAGCACTCTCTCTCAGGGTTGTTATGAGGACCACATTAAATAATAATTGTAAAGCCCTTGGCACAGTGCCTGACATATAAGTGCATATAAATGTTAGCAATTTCTACTATTATGATGTCAAGATATTAATGTTTTACTTACACCCGAGATCCCAACATTCCTCTGAAGCAGAGAAGCAATTAACATAATTGACCATATCAACAATTAAAGAATACCACACTAATTAATCAATCACCATATATTTATTAAGAGTCTACTGTGTGACAGGTAATGTGCTAGGCAATGGGCATACAAAATTCAAAAATTGAATAGACTCTGCCCTCAAGGAGTTTACATTCCATCAGAACAGACATGAACATAAAAAAATTATGTGTAAAATATAAACAAAATAAATACAAAGAACATTTTTTTTGGATGAGGGCAGAGAAATCACAAGTAAATAATTGATCAGAAAAGACTTTGCAGAGAAGGTGTCACTTGGGCAGAATTTCTAGAAAAAGAAATAATGCTAAGAGGTGTAAATGAAGTGCTAACACATTTTAAGCATAGAGAACAGACATGTAATCAAAGTCATGGAAATTGAAATTGGAGTGTGATATGGGAAGAACATCAAAAAATTTCACAGAATGTAGGAAGGGAAAATAAGATTTAAAAGAGAGGTTGGGGCAGGGTGCGAAGAACACAAAAATCTAAAAAGACAAGCTTCTATTTGATCCTAGAAACAACAGAATTATTGTAACTTATTGAGGAGAAAAGTGACACGTTCTGACCCACCTTTTAGTAAAATCATTTTGGAAGGCACATGTCAGATGAATTTGAGACATAAAGAATGAGACATGTGCACCAGTTGAGAAGCAGGCAAGAGGCAAAGAGCTTGAATTATGGTAGTGGCTCTGAGTAGAGAGAAAAGGATAGACGTTAGAAATATGCCGACAAGATCAGACACCCTGGTCAATATTTTTGATGATGGAGAGTGAGAAGTTAAAAGTAAGCCTGAATTTGCTAACCTAAAGGACTGAAAAGATTGGTGGAAAGTAATAAGTTCTATTTGAGGCATGTTGTGTTTGAGGTGTTTAAATATCATCTACTTTGAAATATGCAACAAGAAGTTGTAGCTGCAGGAACAGAGATCAGAAGAGAGCTCATATGATTATATAGAAAGAAAGGGAAAAGTCTTTTACCAAATACAGTTTATGCTATAAACCTTCAAAGCATAGATTCAAAAAGATCATTTTTATATTTATATATATATATGTGCACATATACATTCAAATACACATGTGTATATATGTATAAATTGTGAGTGTATATATGTATATGTGTGTTTGTATATGTGTGTATATACATATATATGTGTACATATATGTGTGTATATATACATACATATGTCTATATATGACAGAGTGTCAGGCCTAGAGTCATCAAGACTCACCTTTTATTTTTTTAAATTAACTTTTGTTTATTTTTAGTTTACATCATTCGTTTCCATAAGATTCTGAGTTACAAATGTTCTCCTCATCATTCCCCTACCCACCACCCCAAAACAGCAATCCCACTGTATACTCCCTATCCCAATCTGTTCTCTCAGATGTCTTCCCCCATGACCCCTCTGACTTTCCAGTAGGGCAAGATGGATCTCCCTACCCCAGTGCCTGTATATCTTAATTCCCAATTGCATGTAATTGACAATAACAATAATAATAATAATAATATATTTTTTAACATTTGATTATATAACTTTAAATTCTAGATTCTTTCCCTTACTACTTCGTCACCCACCCCCACTGGAAAGACAAGAAATTCAATACAGGCTTTACATGTGTAGTTACACAGAACATCTCCACAATGGACATATTGTGTAAGATTGACTATATTTCTCTCCTTCCTATCCCACCCCCCTACCTTGTTCTATCCTCTATTTTTTCCCTGTCCCTTTATAGAAGTGTATACTTCCATCAACCCTCCCCCCCCACCCTGTCCTCCCCTCCATCATGCCCCCTCTCATCCCCTTCCCCCCCTACTCTCCTGAAGGGCAAGATACCCAATTTAGAGTGGATGCCATTCCTTCCCTAAGCCAAATTCAATGAAAATAAGGTTGACCCATTCCTTTTTGCCTTCTTGTTCTTCCACTCCATTGTAACAGTTATCCCTTGACTCTTCTATATGAAAGGATTAACCCCATTCTGTCTCTGCCTGTCTCCTCTCATTCTATTCCTCTCCTACCTCTCAATTTCACCTTTTAAAATATCATCCTTTCCTATTCAATTGATTCTGCGCCCTTTGTGTACACATATATACACATACTCAGATATGTGTTTGTACACATATATAAACCCTCCTATATATAGACATATGTGTAGGTATATGTATATATACATTTGTATTCCCTTCACCTATTCTTATACTGAGAAAAGTTTCATAAGTTACAATTATCTTTTTTCCATGTTGGCATGTAAATAGTTCAACTTTGATAATTTCCTTATGATTTCTTTTCCATGTTTACCTGCTCATGCTTCTTGTATTTGAATGTCAAATTTTCTATTCAGTTCTGTTTTATTTTTTCAGTAAGAATGCTTGAAAGTCCTCCACCTCACTGAATGACCATATTTTCCCCTGAAACATTATATTCAATTTTGCTGGGTAGGTGATTCTTGGTTTTAATCCTAGCTCCATTGATCTCCAGAATATCATATTATTCCAGGCCCTTCAATTCCTTAATGCAGAAGCTGCTAGATTCTGGGTTATCCTAATTGTGTTTCCACAGTATTCAAATTGTTCCTTCTTGGCAGCTTGTAATATTTTCTCCTCTATCTGGGAATTCTGCAACCTGGCTATAACATTCTTAGGAGTTTTCTTTTTGGGATTTCTTTCAAGAGGTGATTGGTGAATTCTTTCAAGTTCTGTTTTGCCCTCTGGTTCTAAAATATCAGGGCAATTTTCCTTGAGAATTTCTTGAAGGATGCTTTCTAGGTTCTTTTTTTGATCATGGCTTTCAGGTAGTCCAATAATTTTTAAATTTTCTCTCCTGGATCTATTTTCCAGGTTAGTGGTTTTTTCAAGGAGATATCTCACATTGTCTTCTTTTTTTTCATTTGTTTGGATCTGTTTAATAGTATCTTGATTTCTCATAAAGTCATTTGCTTCCATTTGCTCCGCTCTAATTCTGAAGGTATTATTCTCTTCAAAAAGCTTCTGAGATTCTTCTTCCATCTGGCAAATTCAACTTTTTAAGGTGTTCTTCTCCTCATAGCAAACTACTCCAGTATCTTTGCCCTGAAAACCACAACTGGGGCCATGAAGAATCAAGATGTAACCAAAAAATAACGAACAAAAATACATATTAAACCTTAATGATAGTGTTATATGCATCAGGGAAATATTAGAAACTTTCCCAACAAATATAGGAATAAAATTAGGATACTCCCTTTCCCCACTGTTATTTTATATAATTCTGGATACGCTAGCAACAGCAATAATACAAAAAACAGAAATTAAAGGCACAAAGACAAAGATAAGACAAATCTATCTCTCTTAGGGCAGTTGGGTGGCACAGGGACAGAAAGCCTGGAGCTAGGAACCTGAATTCAAATCTGACCTCAAATATGTACTAGCTGTGTAACTCTGGGCAAGCCAGTTTTCTTAATTGTAAAATAGGGATGATAATAATAGCATCTACCTGTAGCACCCTAGCATACCCAGAATGGCTGCTAGCACAGGTTCTCAAAAAGGGATAACAATTTTACTTTAATCAAACATACATCATTTACCTAGTTCGGCACCCTGAACTTCAGAGAATACAAACAGAAGTTACAAGAGAAAATAACACAATTCGGCAGACAGGGCTTCTAGCTGTCTGACCATCACATCCATACCTAGTTAGTCACCAGAGAGAGAAGCACCAACATTTGGGTTTTCAAAGCTGGGGGGGAGGGGAGGGTGCTCAATGCTGCCCGGAGTCTCATCTGGTCAAATCACACAACTCTTTCCAAAGTGAGCCCCAAAGCAAAACCTTGCCTCAGAGGTATATATAGCCTTCTCCTGGATCAGAGAACATCACAACCCTTATGACCCACTTGACTACAAAGTAACAAAAGTTGTGCCTTCCTGAAAAACAAGCCTCCTACCACAGGCTCCAGGTGAACACATGTAGCTTATTGGGGCTAGAGTATATTTTCAAATCAGGAAAGATCCAATTTACGCTTTTTAAGGGGCAGGGAAGATCTTCAAATTTCTATTACCATTACACTACCTTAAAAGGTTATTGTGAGGATCAAATGAGATTATATTTATAAGGTGCTTAACACAGTTCTTGACACAAAGTAGGCACTTAAAACGTATTTTTTTCCCTTCTTCCTTCCATTTGCTAGTGTTAACCTTTAAAAATTTTGACTAAAGGAGACAACAGGCTAGGTGATATACAGTTACAGCATTTATTCCCTTAAAACTAGCAAACTTGTACGTACAAGTTAGAAGGTAAGTTCTAACTCCTGAACAAAAGACTTAGAAAGCTTAAATACATTTTAGAGCCAGTTCAATTCAGCGTCAAATTTATATTACCAGAAAGGGATTTGCCACAACTTAATACATGCCCCACAAAATATTTAGATAAGAAGAGATTCCATTATTCTAGATAGTCTCTTAGGTTCAGAGTCTCATCCTTGGCAGAAGAAAGAATGCTCTTAAGTTAGCCCTGTCTGGGGTTATTTAAATAGGAAGAGATATTCTCTGAGTTTACTCAGAGAACAAAGAAGCTATTGGGTCCATTTGGAATGTAAGATCTCTGTTTTCCTCCTGTAAGGAGAATGTCCCAAGATAAGGGTAAATCCCACTTTCAGCTTTATCTGGTCCCTGGAGTTGCTGACACAGGAAAAGGCAATTTTAAAGTAAGGTAAAGCAATTTATGTGATTAATTCAGACTTTGGTCAAAAATATGATATTTGACAATTATCACTAGAGATTCACAAAGAAACCCAAAATAATAAAAAAAAAAAGAAATTAATTTAGACAGTAGCTTCAGCAAAGCATCAGGATACAAAATAAAACCACACACACAAAAAAAACAGTCTTTAATATAGCAATAATAAAACTCAGAAAGAAATAATAGAAAGGGGACTCTTTCAAAATAGCTATAAATTACATAAAATATGCAAGAGTAAATCTACTGATGCATAGTCAAGATCTATATAGATACAATTACAAAATGTTCATTGAGAAATAAAAAAATCATTAAAGAACCAGTATGATGTTCAGTTCTCATGTTTGGGCTATACCATTGATGAAAATAAATACATTACCTGAATTAATCTATGGACATAACTCTATCCCAATAAGCCCGCCATGAAGATACTAGGGCTCACAAATAATTCTTAGAAGAGAATCAAGCTATATTAATGAGTGACAGTGATGTAAAAATAAAATATCAATGCAAATTTACAAAAATATATGCATGTGAAAAATTAAACAAAAATATAGGTCTCAACAAGACAAGTCACTAGTTTAAGAGCTGCCTCATAACATAAATCAATACGTCATTATGTGCCAATTAAGAGGTATAAGCAATAAGAGCTATGAATTCAGTCCTTTTACCACCAAACCTACCCAAAATCCTTGTTTCTCATCTTAGTTATTAATTCTTCAAAGAGTTCTTCAAAAAGTCTCTTACTCCAACATATGAGCATAGATCATGGGTTATTATGACATACTCACACACACAGAGATCTACTATACCTTTCACTAGTCTTAAGGTAGGGGAGTTCAGTTACTGTTAATTACAGACATTTCAGTAATAACGGGCCAGATTTTCTCAGAAAGTCTCAATTGTAAACCTCCCAAACATCATCGACAAACATGGTAATGGCCCATGCAAATTGAGTACTTAGTTGGTCTGTGTGCATTCTGTTCTGGGGGCTGCTTTTGAAAATTTAGCCCCATTACTCTAAAACATTTGTAGCATCCTAATCTGTCATCATTAGCACCAATGCTTGACTTGGCGCTCAACGTTCTTATTAACCATGCAATTATGTATGCAGACAATGTTTAATCACTTTAACAAAAATACAGCTGTGTTGTTGTGGAGCTGCCATTTACTGCTCATTAATGAATGATTTTTTTAACCATCTAGATTGTTTTCATGAGAAAAGCAGATTAACTATAAAGAATTCATTATTGGTCATTAAGGGATATTAAAATAGAAAACCTTTTCAAGATGGGCCCTACATTGCTGCATTTAGAAGGCTGCAGTCATTGTAGTCTTACTGCCACTGTAGGGAAGAAGAGAAAAAGCATTATTCTAAGGCTTCAGCAAGGCAATTGGGGTGAGAAGAGGTGGAGTATATAGGAAATTGGGGAGGGGGTGAGAACATCTCTTTTTGCTGTAATAAAACATTGATTATATTTTACAATAGCAATAATTTCCCCAAAATAATTATCTTCGCTATTGTCCAGCTTTTTTAAAGGTTGACTGAACCATAGATACAGATCGATTTGGTACAGATTGTTAATGATGGGCTATTTTTAAAACTTATAGCTGTTTCTTCCTATCTCCCATACACTGTTAGATTCTAATTCCTTTTCTAAATTGCAGTTAATTAAAATTAAGGCAGAGATTTGTAGGCAAATTTCTAAGGCTATAATTACAGAATAGTTGCCAGTGTGCTTTTGTAGAGGGCATGTTCTCACCAGGAGTTCTATATGACCAATGAACTATGTATGATCCCATGAACTCAAAAGTCTGGAGGGAGAGATAGATAGATAGATAGATAGATAGATAGACAGACAGACAGATGGAAAGACAGACCATGTATACAGATATGTATTGTGGTATGTATGAGTATATACTAAAACAATTGCCCTAATATATTTCAGATAAAGAGATAGTTGTATAAATAGCATATATAGAGCCCCTCTTTTGTTTACCAGTTACATGTTTGAATAGCACACATATACATACACACACGCACACACACACACATACATACTTATACACAGATGAGAAGCAGAATGGAATAGTGGATCAAGAGTTGATCTCGAAATCAGGCACTATGTTCAAGGAATTCATTAGCCATTGAGTAAGATATCACCATAACTTTAGTATTTTGGTGTGAAAGAATGACTAGGACAGGATGATATAGGATTCATGGGTTGGGATCTGCATCAAAGATCTCCTTACATTATCTTTTCCTTAAAGCCAACCTTGCTTCCAAATTTTTCTGTTTCTGTCAAGAATGCCACAGTCCTTCCAGTTTCTCTGATTCCTTTCTTTCTTTTCTACTTTCTCTTTTTTTCTTTCTTTCTTTCTTTCTTTCTTCCTTCCTTCCTTTTCCTTTCTTTCACAAATTCTTAAATCCATTTCACTCTGAAGCTCATAGATTGAACCACAATAGGCCCCTGCCCAGGCTCCACTTAATGACTGTATCTGGGGCCCTCCTGGCTTAGACTGAATGTCAATGGTAACTGTTTTTCTTTGGAACAGTAACCATGAGGGTCTTCTCCTACCAGCCTGATTTTTTTTCTTTTTTTTTTCCTAATTAAAGAGGTCTTCCTTGACTCACTTCTTAAAAAGGCCTATAGACTGAATGGGTGTTACCTCACTCTAAAAGAGTACTTGAAAAAGCCTTAGCCTAAAAAGCTCAGGGTCTCCCATTGTATCCTGGGCCATCTCCAGTCCTCCTGATGGATATCTGGCCACTGGATCCAGAAGGCTCTGGAGGAAGAAGTGAGGCTGGTGACCTTGCACAGCCCTCCCTCACTCAAATCCAAGTCAACTGAAAGGTCATGTCATCATTTCCCTGATACCATGGTCCTCTTTGGAAACAAAGAACAAACACAACCACTCAATCTCTACCTTATCCATGATTACTATGCATGTGAATTTTCCCTCTTCAAAGTTGAAAAGTATCATGACTAAATAAGAACAGTGAGTGATGCACTTTTCCATTTGTATGTACACATGCTCTCAGAAGATATCTTTTTCAGCTATGAGTCATTAAAACCAAAAATCGAAATAAACTGAATCTCCAGAGCTTCCCATTTATATATCACAAAATGTCAAACCAAAATTCTCATAAATAATGAAAAATACTCGATCACATTGTTATTGTAAGGATGCATTTATTTAGATTTCAGCAAAGTCAAGGTTGTAAGAGCAAAATCAATGAAGAAATAACACCAGCAGCCACGATGATATAATTTATAACGAGGCTGTGACGTGCCAGGCATTATGCAAAGTGCTTCGCGAATATTGACTCATGCGGTTCTCACAACAACCTTGGGAGGTAGGTGCTGTCATTATCCACATTTTACAACTGAAGAAACTCGGGCAAACAAAGGTTTAGTGACTTGCCCAAGGTCACACAGCTAGTGAGAGTCTGAGGTTTAATTTAAATTTTAGCCTTCCAGACTCCAGGCACCTAGCTGCCTGAAAAGTGAAAATAAGACTTCTCAGGTGTCAATGAAGCTCTCCACACTGTACGAGGGTTAAGAGGCTTTGAATGGCTCAATGGAATATGGGGGAAAAAAGCCAGTAAAGACAATGAACTTGCCACAGAACACAAACTGCCTCATTTCCTTAGTTCTAAGCCACTCCTTTGCATAAGATTGCAAGAGGAATTTGGGAGATATAATTGAATGGTCACAATAAGTAAAGCTGAGATCCTTTACTGTGAGAAACTAACTCTTAATCAAGAAGAATTTTTAATTAGAAGAGATTATGCCTCTTCAGGGCAGCTAGGTGGTTCAATGGATTGAGTTCTAGGCCTGAAATCAGGAAGACTCATCCTCCTGATTTCAAATCTAACCTTAGACACTAAAACTAGCTTTGTGACCCTGGACAAGTCACTTAACTAACTCTCTGCCTCATCTGTAAAATGAGTGGAGCAGTGTAACAGCAAGCACCCTAGCATACCCAGGGCGGCTACTAGCACAGGTTCTTAGATCTGCTTTTCTACAGGAAAGCAACTCAAAATGGGTTAACAATCTTACTTTAATCAAACATATCATTTACCTAGTTCAGGAGG
>CM053590.1:201003456-201068449 GCA_028646515.1 Pseudochirops corinnae | reverse complement strand
AAAGTCACGTAGCCACTTCAGCAAAGGGCCTAGGGGCAGGGAAGATCTTTAGATTCCCATAACAACTTGTCCCTCCTGTGTGTTCATATCCTGCCATAAGCTCAACACAGGTCATTTCCTACTCTGGAGTCCTTCCATTTCCTGATGTCACAAGGAAGCTGTTCTTGGGTTTAGCCCTTGGCATCACCACATTTCTAGGTGATCATTTTCAGTGATAACATTTTTTTCAATGACATCATTAACATAAAACTCCTTCATGGGTTCTTATTTATAATAGGCAGCACACTACCCCTGCCCACCACGCACCTCTCCATTGACTTTCGATCTCCACTGAGTCATCTTCAGCTTCAGTTTCTCAGGGACTGTAAGGCCATAACAAACGAATAGGAGAATATTGGAATTAAAAGACTGCCCTTTGACTTGAGAGAGAAACTTGTAATCACAAAAAAAGAACTTTGCAATTTCTGACAGTCCAATCTGCTCTCCTGTTTCACATGACAAATCAGGCTTTGTTTTATGGTTTTGTTGATTGTCTAAATGTAAAGTGATGAAGAAAATGGTAATAATGCAGATTAAGTGTGCCAACCTTTTCAGAGAGTGAGCTGTTAATCATTCACCAGTGAACTACTAGAAAGATAGATTAGATAGAGATAGATAGATAGATGGATAGATAGATGGAAGGATGATAGATACACAGAGACATAGATATTAATAGAGATAACTGTAAGCCTAGAAACCCTGAGTAAACAACCTAAAGTGCTTTATCTTGTTTAAGAGCTTGATTCTAAGTAAAAGTATTTTTTTCATCCTGCTATCTCCAAGCCACTGTTTGATTGAGCCTCTGAAATTGCTCCTACTTGTCCTATTATTTGGTGAGTTTGGAATTCTATTTTGATTGTATTCAGTGGCAGGGATCCATTGGAGAAATTTTGGGTGCCCTCTGTTGTTTCAGGGCGTATGCATACACACACATTTATATTATATGCATACACATATACATATATGCTTCATGTTGAAAGGATAAGTAGAGATTTTATCTTGATGTCTAATTGGACTCTGTGTGTTTTAGGAAGCCATGGGGGAAAAATTGCTGCAGAGACCCAAAGGATTTTTCTAAGTTAAAAATTTTACCTGAGAGTGTAGGTTCAGAGTACCAGGGGTTCCTTTAGTGGAAGAAGGATAGGGTAAGTGACCCAGTGCCTCAACCCCAAGGACCCCAGCGCTGACCTGTTACAGCACTTGGTATGGCTACAAAAGCATCATGTAATAATAGTTGGGTTTCTCACCTAAGGATTAGGGACTGACTTGCAGCTGATTCCAGGTCCTGTATTGCTGCAGGAAAATCTCCACCTGTTCTATGGCTTCCTTATGAGTCAGGAAGTTTGATTGTCTTCTTTTTCTTTATTTACTTTTGGTTAGGGAAAGAACATTTCATTTAAGTACTAAGGAACAGTGACTTTCTACTACACTATGTAAAATATTTTTGTAGCATCTGTTTTCAGTCACCATTGTTTCATCTTTACTTGTGGAACGGTAAAAGACTGTTTTGTGACTATTATTGGGAAGAGATTTCCTCTTCTCTTATGTGTTCATTATATCCCCTGGATTTCTACACCCCACCTTCATTTGGAGATTATTGTGGTATATGCTGTGAGAACTAAACCCAATCTTTGCTTGACTCCTTTCTAATTTTCCAGGAAATTTTAGTTAAATATTAATTCCATATCTGAGTAGTGATGGTCTTTGGGTTTATGAATACTATCCAACTATTTCCATTTGCTTCTTCTGGATTTTTTGTGTCTAATTTGTACCATTAATCAACTTTTGGGTTTTTTTTTTTCCTTTTTGGAGGGGGGAAGGCTGGGCAATTGAGGTTAATTGACTTGCCCAAGGTCACACGGCTAGGGGTGTGTATGTATGTGTGTGTGTGTGTGTGTGTGTGTGTGTGTTAAGTGTCTGAGGTCAGATTTGAACTCAGGTCCTCCTGACTCCAGGGCTGGTACTCTATTCACTACATCACCTAGCCGCCCCAACTTTTGAATTTTTTAGCCAATACCAAAAAGTTTTGATGGTTACTGCATTATAAGAGAGTATGAAATCAAGTATTATTGGGTCCCTTATTTTTTCATAATTTTCTTTAAGATTCTTGACCTTTTGTTCCTTCAGATATATTTAATTTTTACTAGTTCTAAAAAATACTGCTTTGGTGGTTTAACTGTAATAACACTGAGTAAGTAAATTAATATGGATAACGGTTGTTTTGGTATGCTGGTACAGTCAAACAATGTGCAACTGATAGGTTTCCTATGAAGTCTGTCTTTATTTTTGTAAAAAAAAAAAATTTCTAGTTCTATTCACGTGAATCCTGATTGTGTGTGTGTGTGTGTGTGTGTGTGTGTGTCTCCTAGGGGATAGATTCTCAAATACTTTATATGTTCTGTAGTAACTTTTAATGGAATTTGCCTTTCACCCTCTTCCTTCTGGGTTAGGTCGGTAAAAGAAAGTTTGATGATTTAGACAGAGAGATATTTTATATTCAGTTACTTTGCTTTCAATTAATTTTAATTGAATCTCCAGGGTTCTCTGAGTAAACCATATTATCTTCAAAAAGTGATGATTTTATTACTTATTTGCATATGTTGATCCCTCATATATTTTTTCTTGCCTCGTTGCTATGGATAACCTTTCTAGAAGCCTATCAAATAATAATTTGACAGAAGAAATACAAGGCTTGATTCGCCAGAGGCGCCTTGGAATTTCCTGAACGATTCCATGTGACCGTTCCTGATTTAATCAACACTACTGTTCATTGGTAAACCTATTATAAATGGAAAAGATCTGGCATCACTCACCATATGGACCAGATCATTGAGATACGAGATTTAGTCCTTCCAAGGGGAAGAGAAAAAAGCCTGAAATTTCTGGTCTTCATTTTCAAACAAAGACAGTCATTTTGGGGGTGATTACAAAGATAATTCGCTTTTTTGTTCTCTCTTTTTTCCCTTTCCTTTTACCTATGCTAAGCTCCAGTAATGCCTGTCCCAGGCTTCTCATATCCCCAAGATCAGGATTCTAATTTATCCTAAAAGAAACACAATCAATGAAGCTTTTTAAGTAGGGAAGGGATCTGGTTACATAAGCTTTAGGCATATCAGCTGCCCTCTATATTGTGAGCTGAGTATTAAGCCTCTGTTCTAGGACATAGTGATGTCCTCCAATTCCAGGGTTGTACAAGGCCGGTTGTTAATTCCCAAACCAGTTTGCCATATTGACAGAATCAAGAAAAGTCCAGAATTCCAAAGGGTCTTTCCCTGCCTCTTCCTGTTCGTGGTCATCATATTCAAAACAAAAAATAACTGTCCTTGTTGGTCAGCTCTGACTGAGGAATCTAAGAGCTCTTGCCATCTCAAACTTAGAAATCTGCTTTCAAGGCTAGAATGTCCATGTCAGGATTGCTGACTGTTCACCCGGGCTCAGGTAGAGACACTGAGCAGAAGAGGGAGCTGTGGAGTCACCTAGGCAGTTATATGTTCCATTTTTGATGGGACTGGGGAGAGTGTCCTAATCCCACCACTGAGACCCACTCTACAAAATTCCTTCACCTACTTTTCATTCTAAGTCTCAGCAAGAAAGAGTACGACAGTTCCAGAACAAGAACAGAAGCTATATCTCCTCAAAATTTATATTATACCCACTGTGCTCAGCAAGTAAACTGGGGTATATTTGGCACTTTTGTCCCTATCCCCAAGTCTAAAAAAGTTTTTTGGGTTTTTTTTTTTGTTCCTAGGGAGACTCAGGCATTTTCCTTTCAAGTACCTGCCCCTGTGCCTTGAACTAAAAGGTTCAACAAAGTTCACATGTCACAGTTATTTTTGATGGCTTCCTAAAAATTGTATAAACAGAGTCAGCACATAGACAATCCAGAAATTAATAGACTTTAGGGAGGGTACATAACAACTCTATCTACTAGGGCTGGAGATTACCACGACTCCCAAGCACAAAGTTATGTAAAGTCAACATGTGACATTTTACAACAGTTATCACCTTTGGGCTATGATTCTTAAGAACACAGTGCATCAATCACTCTAGTTGCTGAGTCCTCCCCTTATGGTCTATCTGATTTCTGATCAAACTGAGTCATTGGGGCCCCATCAACTAGATACTTGGTACATAACCAGAAACAAGAAGAGAAGGGTGTAAATTTCTGATAGCAGAAATACTGACCTGCCAAGATTCCTTTTTTTTCCCACATTATCCTTCTTCCATTTCAACTACAAGACAAGGCATAAGGCCATTACGATTAACACCAAATGTCCTAAAGCCAACTTCAGGGCGCATCAATGGTTCAGGTTCAGGAATGAATGAGACACTCATACAGTATCATCTAGTAGTTAACAAAAGACTTACAGCATGGAAAGGATATTCAGCAGGGACACAGCATTAACTCAGTTCAGTGTCATTTACCTCCCCCCATATTTACCACGAGGCAAATCCTTTTTTAAGCCTAAAATCTAAGTTGACTCCATCTGCACTGTGCTTTTGTACTTAGATCACTAGGAAGCTCCATCAGCAGATTGAGCCTAATAATCCTAGTCTAGACCAAGCCTATACAACATCAGGCCCTCAGGCTGCTTGTGGCCACCAAAGGATTTCGAGCAGCCCCCTAAAAAATGTAGGATGGTCACTGCTTACTCCCCTATATGTCATGTGACCCATAGCAACTAACCATCATCAGTCTGTCTCTAGCCTAACCTATATGCAGCTGGAAGAAGCTTACAAGTTATGCCAGTCTGCTGTAGACCAATTACAGCTCAAGGAAGGCTTCATTGCTTTTTAAGGAAAAACTAGCTTAGCCCTGGTGAGGAAGAAAGTAGTCCAAAGGCACTTCTTTATTAGAATTATGACTTTCTTTAAAGTTGCTTAAGTTCCAACTTACTCTAAGTGCGGAAGAGGTTGGGGGAGGGGAGAGCAGGGGAAGGGGAATGTGGGCAGAGGAGGGTGGAGCAAAAAATGATCAGGGAGAATTTTTTTTCTATTGCATTACTATTGATTTGTGTCCAAAATAAATGTCTTAATGTTTCAGGTCTATTACTTTCCTAGCTCCATTAGCACGATAAGCAAGGGAATGCCTAGATGTGAGTTAAATAAAAGTTCAAAGTCTCTGACATGTGGAGTCCTTCCATTAAGCCATTGTTTAGGGCTCCAAACCACTTTCTCTCCTTGTTCATTTTCTCTGTACAGAGCATGAAAGGAGGCCAGCAAACAGCAAAGAAGTATCTCCGAGTGATTCTACAGAAAGGAAAAACTGTCAACATTTTCTGTCATCAAGAATGTTCTTTAAAAGAGAAAATAAAGAGGAGCTACCACATGGCTGACCTGAATTCCAAGCTAATGGACAATATGACTCAATGGAAAATGCTCTGATGAGGCAGAGCCAACACTCAGCCATCATGCCAGTCAGGCAGGAACAAATAAACAGCTCTCCCCACCCCCACCCCCCAAAAGGCTCCCTAGTCCTCCTTTGATTGAAAGGAGGATGAGCAAGTTTTCCTGCATGTATTTTTCCTTGTCTAGTGATTCGTTAATGACCCACTTTTTCTCCTATCTCCAGTTTAGTAAGCAATGAAAACTGATTGCTTATACACCTTGGAAGGGTAACCCTGCTATTAAAAAAAATGAACATTCATTTTGAGTCTTCTTTTCAAGATACACCCTCAAGCATAATACCTGAAGTTATGGTTGGTTGTCTCTTCACCCATTTTTCTTTATTCCTCCCACAGTGAGGGATTGTTTCTGTCACCATTATTTTCCTGCATCCTTTCTAATCCTCCCCACTTTTTTCAGCATAAGAGCCATGCTTTTAATTGGGTACTTGGTCGAGAAGAATGCGGCACGGCGTAGAACAGCATGGTCCGCAGTCATTTGTTTGCAGGGAGATCATTTTAGTCATCAGCATCTGAACCCTGCTGAAGTGCAGTTTCAATTTCCCTCTTCAACCATGGGTAAAACAATGTTGACAACACATATTTCTCTCTGTCAAAACATTTCACTTACTCGGCAGTCTGGAGACAGTTTGAGAGCCAGATCTCCAACGAGCAATGCCATAGCATTCTTCCAATTATTTTTAAATTGGGGTGGCACATGCCTCACAAGAGGGCACAACTTGGGGCCGGAGCCAATTTAGGGGAAAATATTCAACACTGGCACTGAGAGAGCTCTAGAATGAGCATGTGACAGGAGCATCCGAAATAACTTATGTTTGTTGTAAAAAAAAAAAAGAAGGAAGGTCAGGGTAACCCCTTGCAAGCCTCATTTTGAGGATTTAGTTTGCTTTCTCTTGCTTTATTCTGTGTCGGGGTGACTTAAAAGGAATGAAACAGAGACTTCCACTCAGCTGAAATAAAATTCTACAATCGCATAATTCCAGATTCAGAGCTGGAAGAGACCTTGAGCCTTCTCCTTAAAGGTTATATTCCTTCCCTGTGTGCATCTTCAATGTACCTGTTGAAATAAACATGATACATATATAAAAATAATAATAACTAATATTTATATTATATATACATGCTAACCGTGTGTCAGACAAGTGCTTTACCTTGGATTATCTCCTTTGATCTTCACGACACCCCTTGGAGGCAAGTGCTGTTTCTCATCCCCATTTTAGAGATGAGGAAACTGAGACAAACAAGTTAAGTGACTTACCCAGGGTCACATAGCTAATAAGTGTCTCAGGTCTTACTGGCTCCAAGCCCAGAGCAATGCCTGATACACTGTTTCCATTCCTTCTATTCTGTAGATACACTGTAGATACACTGTTTACATATACATGTAAACATGTGTATCTGTTTAAATAAATATTATAGGCATGTGTATATGTTATATAAGATTTCATTCCATCTGGGCTTCATATAACATTATATCTTTGTTCAAATAAACATAATATGCATACGTGTGTATTATGTAATATCTGATAGGCGTAATAGAGGGGAGACAAGGTTAATACATAGTTTGCCTTATCTTATATAAGGCTACATTTCTCCAACTGGGAGAAATCTCGTATGCACCTGTTTAAATAAATGGGTGGGGGGAGGGTTGTATTACATGATATATAAGATGTATAATTCTAGGGAAGATGATAAATAAACACACATTAACTCTTCCACAATATGGAAACACATATTGTCTCCCCCATTAGTATATTAGCTACATGAGAGGAGGGACTTTTTGTTCTTCCCTTTCTTTGTATCTCCAGGACTTAGCTAGTGCTTGGCCCAAAGCTTAAGTGCTTAGCAAAAGCTTGTTGATGCTCCAACCCAGACACGTTGTAAAAGAGGAGCATCAGGCAAATGGACAGGAAGCCATTGAACTCGGGCTCTCAGACTGCAAATCTGGCAATTCTCTCTATTACACTGATCAGTGCAACTGGTTTCATAGGATTTAAGTGGATAGGGAACTTGAGAGTCATCTCTTTCACTTTACAACTGAGGAAATGAAAGCCCAGAGAGAGCTCAGGCTTGCCCCACGTAACATGGACAGCATGAACGAGAGGTAGTGTTCAAGACTAGGTCTTCTGATTCCAAATCCAGGGCTCTCTCTCCCTAGCATCAACCTTGAGGCCTCATCTTTCCACTGCAATCAATCAAATGAATGTATTTTGTTTGTGCAACACTCTGTTACTATCCCACATTCAGGTAAAATGTCAGCCTGTGGGTATCACTGGCTTTATTGACACTCCTGTCTGACCACCTCAAGAACTGAGAGCATAAGGAATGCAGGCTAGAAAGACAGCAATAAAACTGCTCATGGCTCCTGCAGCAGGATGTTGACTCTCGTGTAATCATCTTTAAAATGTGTAATACTTTATGCCGAATATTTAAGGGAGATAATGTCAATGGAATGGGAATGGTGTGCTTGGATAATGGCCTCCTGCCGCAAGATAAATGCCAAGGCTAGACAAGGCCATGGCATTTGTGGAAAACAAATATAAAGGCAAAGCCAGGACATTTATTCTCAAAGCAGGAAAGCGTTTACCAGTCACAAAGTTCAGATTCATTGACGTTATTGTTACAGCACTCAGGGAAAAAAAGAAAGAAAACCCTTAAAACTATAAATAGAGTCCATAAAATACACCAGAGAAATGACCAGGATGGCCAATGGGGGACAATATTCTGTAAGCAATCAGAGAGAAGTACTTTTTAAATTTTATTGCTTGAAGGGCCCAACAAAGAGAATTGTTCAGCTTTCCTGCCAATCACATACTAGTTTATCTCTCAACATAGCCATCAGTTTAAAGAAAGGTCAACCAGGATGTATGTTGACTCAATAGTGGCAAGGGCTTTGGCTACCATCTGTGATTAGGTTAGTGTGCCTGAGCTTCACGTAAGGGTGCAGTGATTCTATCCATCAAATAAAAATTATTTTATTTGAATCAAGGTGATACCAACTATGATCACTATTCATTTTTAGACAGGATGACTTTGGATTTTTTTTTTTTTTGCATAGGAAATTTCCAACGAATAAACTCCCTGCAGACCTGTCCTTGCCCTCTAACTTAAAAGTCTTAGGGAGTTGTCCAGGGCACTGAGAGTTTAAGTGACTTGCCCACACTTAATGACACAGCCAATTTATGTCTGAGGTGGAAGCTAAACTCAGGCCTCCCTGACTCCAACTGTGAAGCTAGGCGGCTCTGTGGAATGAGCGTTAAATCTGGAGTTAGAAGACATGAGTCCAAATACAACCTCAGACACTTCCTGGAGAGGTGACCTTGAGTAAGTCACTTAATTTCTCAGCCTCAGTTTCCTTGTGCCCAAAATGAGGATAGTTAATACACCTAGAGTTGTTCTGAGGATTAAATGAGTTAATATTTGTGATATTCTTAGCACATAGTAGGCACTTAATAAATCTGCACTCCCCCACTTCTACGTTTCCAAAGCTGCCACAAGTATTACTTCACAAATTATTTTGAGTAGATTAATATTTGATAACATATTGATTAATTTAACACTTAAATCTCTCTAAAAGCATTCCAAATGATTAAAACTGGCCCCAAATTTTCCTTCTCTCCCTTCCTTCCTCCCTTACTCACCCCCATCTCTTTTTCTCTTTGCCTTATTAATATACTTTAATTAATTTCATTCATAATAAAGTGTTTCAAGTTTGCAAAGTATATTTACATACATTATCTCATATGAACCTCACAACAAATGATGCAGTTTTCAAGAATGGGAAAGGAATTGAATCTACAAACTATAGACTAATGAGACTGACTTTGACTCCTAGGAAAATTCTAGACAAGATAATTATGAATGCCATCACAAGGAAAAGGTGATTGTGAAGAGTCAGTATAGCTTTATCTAGAACAAATCCTGCCAGTGAAATAAACAGATCAAGAGAACAATATTCACAATGACTATGGCACTGCAAATGAGAACATAACACGGTCTTCTATGGGTCATCTATTAATCACCTCGCCTTAGAGGTAGAGTAAGGATCTGAGACCTCACTGAGAATTCTGGGATTTATATTCTCAGAGAGAGAGCATTTTTTCATGCTCTGAGACAGAGTAGGACAGGAAGCTGAAACAAGGAGGGAGAACATTCCAGCATCTGGGGCAATCAGAGAAAAGGCAGCTAGTAAGGATCTGAAGCTGCATTTGAACTCAGATCTTCCTAACTCCAAGGTCAGCACTGTACACTGCACAGACCAGATTGTAGAGTACATAGAGACAAGTCATGTGTAAGAGGACTGGAAAGAGAGAAAGGGTCCATGTTATGGAGGTGTTTAAAAGCTAAACAGAAGGGGTGCCTAGGTGGCACAGTGAATAGAGCACTGGCCCTGGAACATGGAGGACCTGAGTTCAAATCTGGCCTCAGATACTTAACACAAAAACTACCCATGTAACCTTGGGCAAGTCATGTAACCCCAATTGCCCTCCAAAAAGCAGAAAAAAAACAAAAATTTACACGAAAAAAGGTAAACAGAGAAGTTTATATTTGATCCTGGGGATAATTGGGAATTTATTAAATAGGGCATGGTCAGATAACAGGGTATATCTAAATCCTGCCCTATCCTATAATGAAGACCAATTACTGAATTGTATGGATAATGATTAATTATTATAAGTGCCTCTCTCTCAAAGTTATATGCATTTTATAAGATGGTATTTCTAAGGCCCGATGGGTTTATAGAATGAGACAATTACTTATGAGTATGTGGGAAAAGACTTTCAGCTTGGCAAAGTGCTTTACAAACAAACTTCATATATTACTCACGACAATTCTGGGAAACAAGTGTTATTATTTTTTCCACAATTTATAGATAAGGAAACTGAGGCTGACAAAGGTGATTTACCAAAAGTCACACAGTTAGCAAGTGTCTGAGGTTGGAGTTGATCTCATTCCTTCCTGATTCTAGGTATGTTGCTATATCTACTGAGTCACCAGTATTATACCATCAGTATCCTATGAAACATCATCAGTTAGTCTGGCTGCAAATTGAATAGATACAGTCCTCCTGTGCGCTATTGACCTATCTGTACCTATTCTTAAGTAGTTGATGGAATTGACTAATCATAGGCCTCATCAGAACTGTAGTCACAAGTCCCTAAGCTTGAACGTGGACAGAAAGGGCCTAGGATCCTTAACAACAGCCCTTTTACAATTTCTGGTGGCAATGACTTGGTCCTGAATTATGTCATATGAGCTCTTACCACAAATAAATCTACATGAACATAATGATGCTTTTTTATCAACATATGACAAATAGACAAAGAGCAAAAAAGTGTGCGTAGCATCTTTGGATCTACTCGCATCAAGGAAAATATGAAATGGCATGCAAGGTGTATAGGATCACAGATTTAGAGTGGAAAGGGACCTTAGGAATGCCATCCATGGCCCTTTACTTTAAAGATGAGAAACTGAGGGTATTAAAGGGTTTGTCCAGAATCACATAAAGACTTATGTTTAGGCAGACCAAAATAACTACTTGGAAACGGGGAAAACACTTTTGAATGCTTCCATTTAAGCATATCGATTAGGTCAGATGCATTGTGGTATAAAGGAAAGTGCACTAGTTAAAGAATCAGAAGTGCTGTGGGTTCAAATTCCACCTCGGAAGCTTGTTACCTATTTAACCTCCATGAGCCTCACTGGGCCTCTGAGGTCACAAGCATTAAAACAGGCACAAAGTGCAGCCAGATGACAATTCTGAAAAAGCAAAATGGAATAGTGATTAGAGCACTGAGGAAGACTTCAGTCCAGCTCCAGTCTCAAACACTCACTAGCTATATGACCCTGAGCAATCTCCTCAGCTCCCCTAAACCTCCATTTCCTCCACAGTAACATGAGGAGATTCCACTGATTTACTTGTTAAGAAGCTTCCAGCTGCAGATCTGTGATTTTCTGTGCCTTCCATAATTGCATACGCCCCTTGATGCATGCAATAATTATTGCACATTCCTGTGACAAATATACATTTTCCTATTAACTGCTTATAATTTTTCAATTTGTCTATCTGCATATACTCTACTGTTAAGTCATGTTCAGTTATTATGTAGACCTATCCCATTTATTATTTTGTTGCTTTGATTTTGTCAGTTACTGTTTATCTACTTGCATGGATATTAATATGCTGATATGAGCATATAATTGTCCTACATGCAACCAACACCTGCAGTCAGTAAGGGTTATCCCGAATTCAGGACTGTGGACAAACATGCCCCACATGGCCCTGATTTATTTGTTGGGAAGAGTAAATGTTTGTCCAAAGGGAAGGACGAAAGGGTACATACCATTCAGGCTCCATTGGTATTTCTTAAAGAGTGCTCCCCCGCCTTTCATCTTTGAGTGGATTATTTTTCACCTAAAAGAAGTGAGGCTTAGTGTAGTTCATTTGCATATAAAAGATCAAGAAAACAGCTGCCAACCAAAAGCAACTGGCTGACAGAATGAAAATTATCTTTACCCAACCCACTCCTTTGCATGGACCAACAGGAGAAATAAAGATTTGGGAAATGTCAGCACTTTGAAGCTTCTGCTCTTGATTTCAATTCAATATCTGGCCTTAATCACTGAATAGGTGTTGCCTCGGTCAGGCTGAGACTTATTAAGGACCTTAGCTTAAGAAGGCCAAGGTCTCCCACTGTATCCAGGGCCATCTCCAATTGTCCTGACATATATCTCTCCCATTAGATTGTAAGCTTCTTGAGGGCAGAGACTGTCTTTTTTTAATTAATTTTTTTATTTTAATTAACTTTTTAATTAATTGTATCCCAACTCTTAGAACTCTGGCACATAAGAGTTGATTAATGAATGCTGACTGAATTGAACTAGAAATCTTGGACAGACATCACAAGTAAGGGTGAGGTCTATCATGGGATGAACCCATCGGAGAACTAAAAAGAAGAGTATAAATAAAAGCGACTAGCTTAATGAGCCAAACTGCCCTCCCTCCTAAGGCCCTCAGTGGGATAGAACTGGAAAGTCCTACAATAAGGAGCTCTTGCTCTTTCTGAAAGAGTGTGGCATTGCCCCTTAGCAACAGAGTGAAGATGCTTTCTGCTGCAGAAACGGAGACCACAAAATTGGCATTAAGCAAGGAGAGTGAAAGCATCGATGGGGCAAGACTCAGGAACGAAGCTGTTGGAGTCATTCAGGCATGAAAAACATTGGCAGAGGTGCTATTGCTGAAACTCTGCAGACTGTCGCTCCCAGGGTAGTAATGCTGCATCCTTTTTTTCCAAAAGGGATCTCTTGTGTAAGCCTTAAACATGTCTTTTACTCATGGGGAAAGCCTATTTGCCTTTGTTTTCACTGCATGTGTTATAATCTTTTAAAATTATAATCTTTTATCTCTTATAGTCTTTACAAGTAGTTAATCATGAGCCTTTGCTAGTCTGGGTGCATTTATCAGAAATGTATTTTAAAGGAGGAATGGGTGTGCAGGGAGGACTACCATCTCTAGTAGGAGGGCTTGTTGACCCCTTTTGGGAGTTGCTCAGCTACCTCTAGTGTCTACCTTCACCCTACTTTATTTGTAGCTCCAAGAAGTTGTAACATGGGAAGCAGTCACACCTCAGTAAAACTGTATCAGTAAATGGGCTAAGCCAGGTTGAGGGTAACCAACAGTTCCAAAACCCATCAACGAGTTAGGGCAATGTCTATCCCAAGCATGTGAAGACTTCCCCTGACTGAACGGGCAAATAAGAATAATTTGTTCCAGTGGACATGAAGGCAGCTGAAGTATGTGCTGTGGAGCACTTAGAGCATGGTCAGACATCAAGGATGCCAAGATTATCCACTGCCACCTGGGCCATTGCCGGTCACCCTGACTTTTGTCTTGCCACTGGACTTCACTGACTCTGGAAGAAAGAGAGGGGGGCTGATGACTTTGTGTAACTCTGCCTCATTTAAATTCATTTCACTAGTGTGGGTCAAAACATCACCCCATGATATCATTGGTCTTTTTCTAAATGAAGGACAAACAACAATTTTAAAGGAGACAATTGAAGGTGAAGCATTTTCAGGAAAGGGAAAAAGATAGCTCCTGCCTGATAATGCTTCTCCCTCAATTTCCTCAATACAAAATCAAGGTATTTTGCTAGAATACTATTTCTGGCTAGGGGCTCGAACTTTTAAAAGTAGAATGAAGTACAATCCTATTGATACAGCTACCCAAGGTAGAGGAAGAGTTCCAGTAAATCCATCTAGACAATGAGTCAGTGAGTATTAATTAGAGTGAGGGGACAAATAGTAATGGTCAAAACCCCCTCTCACCACAACGCACCAACACCGCTACACTCAAGTATATAATACAAAGTAGAATATAAGGGGAAATCTGAGCTATTTGAAGAATGAAGAATAATCAAGGACCTTTTTAAGAGTCAAGATTATATATGCATTATTTAGGTTTCCTGGGAAGTTTCCCACATATGGGAATGTCTCTGGGTGCTGACCCAACCGAAAACAACCAGATAGGTTCAAAATATCTGCATCACCCTTATCCTTGGTCAACTTGGGTGCTCTTCTAGGTGTTAAGGGCAATTTTCCAAGAAGTACTAAGTCTGTGATGACATAGCCAATCAGAATTCAGCTTCAATATAAATGTCCTTCTGAAATGGCCATAGTGCTGAAAATAGAGGCCTATTTATAAGTCCCAGATTTGACCTCACTATAAAATATACTCTGAGAATGATTCTGATTATTTTTAAATGGCAAAGGAGAGAGGCAAGGAAAAATATAAGCTATGGTTTCAGGGAATTGGTGTGGCAAGGAAACTGCCGGGCCTCCAAAGCCTAGCATGCTGTGTCACAAGAACTTGTTCTATCAACATGTTACAAATGATTAGATCATTCATAAATATCACAAAGAATTATTAAATAATAGATGTTGAAGTTGGAAGAGATCACTTAACTCAGTCTATATTTTCTATATGAGAAAGCTTGAGGTCTGTAGATATTAAGTGATTTGTCTAAGGTTCCTTGGATATTTATCAGTAAAAGTGAAACTAGAGTCATCTTGCTAACTCCATTACTATTTTTAATGAATGACTTGGATTGTCAGTCTTGTGGTATATTAGAAATAGAAATTGAAACAAGGCAACTTAGATACAACTTCCCACTTCTTCTACTTTATGACCTTTGACAAGCTGCTTAACCTCTCTAGACTTGAGTATCATCATCTGCAAAATAAGAGAGTTGGACTGGATGCCTTTGGGATCTTATGTTCACAACTAATTCTACCATGGCTGTCACCTCAGCAAAAGCAAAACACACACACACACACACACACACTGTCTCTCTCTCTCTCTCTCTCTCTCTCTCTCTCTCTCTCTCTCTCTCTCTCTAAGTTTCTAGCCGAATGCAATAAAAGTTGAAATCTGTTCACCTCATACCTTTGCCAGTTCTTTAAATATAGATGACTTCTACAAGCATTGTTGAACTGTATTAAACAAAGATCAATCTGTCTTACAATTCTGGATTGACCAAAATATGCTTCAGTGTACTTCAGAAATGACTCTATAAATTAATCTTTCTTCAAATAGAACTGCTTTAGAGAAGAGAACCCAGCCTTTTCCTAAGATGCCTCATAGTATGAGCCAAAGGTTTCTTCCCAGGACTCGAAAAGGTTTGGAAATTTGATAAAATCTTTGTGTTTCAATCATTTTAATTGTGGTCCAAAAATATGTCAAGGAAAATGCACTTCCAATCTAGCTCATACCCTTTAAGCTTAACACTACCCTTGCCTCCCAACACACATACACACAATCATACACACACACACACACACACAAATATACACACAATCCCTTTTAATGTATCTCCATAACCCATATTAAGAGGCATTTTTCCAGTACTATATAGCATATATTCTTTGATTTTAGGACCAAAAGGAGTCAACGAAGAGAAAGAGAAAGCCTTCTCCTATACACAGAAAGGATCTTTAGCATTTGATGAAGATCTCAGATGAAATTTTTCAATCGGTGGGGAACAGGGAAGTTAAGTGAATAGTACAGTTTGTCCCAAAAGCTGCAGTGCAGTTTCAAGATTTAGTAACTTAAGGTCTTTTGGGCCACCCTGTACATCAAGAGGGACTTCTAGTAGTGCTTAAAATATCCATAGAAGTGCATTAAGAGTTTGGCCAACTCTTAGTTATCCAGGCTAGATCACTGTCAGGAACATTAGAAAAGCTTCTTATTTATTATTCTCTGTAGATAAATAGATATACAATAGATAGATAATATATCTCTACTCTAATATATATATAGAAAATATATCTAAACTCTACTATATTCTACTATGTATACTATAATATATTCAGTCTACTTGCTCATCTTATCTGGAAATTAGGAACCATTGGTTAGAGAACACAAAATGTTATATAATTAAAACAGCTAAATTAAATATAATTGAGTATCAAAATGTTTGATACATGAGAGTGCTATTGACTGAAATTATCAGGAAAGGCTTGCCACAGAATAAAAGAGTTACACGCTAGATCAAAGAGTTAGAATGCCTTCCAATACAAAAGTTTATATTCCTTTTTGCACCCCAGTTCAATCCATAATTTAAAGGACAGATTGCTTCTTTCACAGTTCATATCACAAAGATGGACAATAGGATTCCTAGAAGGTGAAGATTGTGTATAATTAATCATACTCAGTTTTTCTGGGTATGTCTCATGTTTCTGTTATATAGGGAATTGAGACAAATTTACAAAAATAAGAGCCATTCCCCAATCAATAAATAGTCAAAGGATATAAACAGCAGTTTTCAGAAGAAGAAATCAAAGCTATCTATAGACATTAAAAATGCTCTAAATCACCATTGATTAGAGAAAGCACTCTGAGTTACTGCTTCATATCTATCAGAAAGAAAAATAGCAGAGGGGATGAGGAAAAATAGGTACGCTAAAGAATCACTGAGGTATTAGTGAACTGGTCCAACCGTTCTGGACAACAATTTGGGACAATGCCAAAAGGGCTATAAAACTGTGCATACCCTTTGACCCAGTAATACCACTACTAAGATCAAAGATAAAGGAAAGGGACCTATACGTAGAAAAATATTTCTATCATCTGCTTTTTTGTGTGTATGGTAGCAAAGAACTGGAAATCAAGAGGATACTCATCAACTGGGAACAAGTTGTGGCATATGATTGCAATGGAATACTATTGTGCTATAAGAAATGATGGCAGAGTTGGTTCAGGAAAAAAAGAAACATGGCAAGTCTTATAAAAACTGATGCAAAATAATGAGTATAAACTGTGAAAGATTCGGCTACTTTGATCAGTACAATAATACAAGACAATTCAAAAAGACTCATGCTGAAAAATTACTATCCATTTCTAGAGAGAGATCTGATGAACTCTGAGTTCACATTGATGCATAATTTTCTCATTTTTTTGCTTTTTTGTCAATATATGGAAACATGTGTTGAATAATTTCACATACATGACTAATATTATTTTGCTTGCCTTCTCAGTGGGTGGGGAAGGGGTCTGGAAGGGAGGAAGATAATTTGGAACTCAAAATTAAAAAAGAAAAGAATGTTTACAATAAATATTACAAAAAAAGAAAGAAAGAAAAATGAAGAGGGCGAAGAAACAGGCAGGGTGGCTATGCCAGAAGCTGAGGGCCATTAAAAGGAGTCTGCTGTTTGGGAACTATCTTTACTTGTGTATTACAGAATTAGACCTACAGGATTTCAAGGACACAATTTCAAAGACATAACGAAAACCATTATTACTACCAACCAAAGGAGGATAACTGGAAAATATAACTCTGGCTGTTACCATGACATCCTCATTATTATTGCTTTTCAGTAACATTTTAAGCCATAGTTCTCTGAGAGCATTTCCTGCATTACTTCATAAATTGCGGGCCATCAGAGGAAGCATGTGCTCAACCCTCAGAGATATTTGGAACATAAGAGCTACCAGAGAAGCACAGCAGCACCAGCAGGCCCCATAGAGACATAACAACCAGTGTCATGGCTAGGACATAGTACCTGATCAGTAGATCTCAAGTTTAGCAACTCTTAAATCCATCGAGGGCTGAAATTTTGAAAAGAAACCCAGGGGTCTTAGAGAAGGCAATTAGAGGAATAATGTTACACCTGCCTCTTTGTCCTGGGATAGTCCATCCCAGCTTTCCGTTATCTACTTCTTAATTAAGAACTACAGTCTGAGTTATGCATTTGTGTCTCACGCCAATTGTAAAGGACTCTTTATAGCCAGGCCCCTGTTATAGATCCAGATTTGAGTATGGCCATGCTTTCCCATTCATGGAGAAATATATTGGTATGTATTAGTTAAATCCAATTCAAAAAAATTTTTGAAAAATAGTTCCACAAAATAATAACAAAATCCATCATCTGTATCGCACTTTGTACTAAGTGCATTAATTATGATCTCATTTGTTCCTTACAACAATTGTGGGAGGCGGGTGCTATCATTATTCCCCTTTTATAGATGAGGAAACTAAAGTAAACAGAGGGTAAGTGATGTTCACAGGGTCATACAGCTAGTAAGTGTCTGAGGCCAGATTTAAACTCGGCTCTGCCTTTAGGACTTCCTTGAATCTTCCAGGACTCAAGGTCCAGTCCTCTATTCACTACCTCAAGTGGGTTTACATGCTCAGTTGTGTGGGAGGGAAGAGCAAGGAAGCAAAAGACACAATAGTTGCCCCCCAATACCTTACCCTCTAAGTAGGGACCTACAACATGGTTGTGACAACAAGGCGACTTGCAGCTGCTGTGGGGGTGTAAGATCAATAACACCAGCACACAGGAGAGCAGCTAGCACAGGTTCTTTGATCTCTTTTTCTAATGGAAAGCAACTCAAAAGGGGTGAACAATCTTACTTTAATCAAACACATACATCATTTACTTAGTTCAGGGGGAAAAGTCAGAACCCTGAACTTCAGAGAAAACACAAAAAGAGATTATAAGCAGAAATAATAGCATAAGGACCAACAGACAGAGCTTCTAACCATCTGAACAAATGATACATAAATCACAAGTCAACAGACAGATTCAACTGTCTGATCATGACCTACATACATAGTTACCAGAGAGAGAAGCACCAACATCTGAGTTTTCAAATATATATATATATATATATATATATATATATACACACACACACACACATATACATATACTTCTTCAGGATCAGAGGGCATCACAACCCTCATGACCCACTGCCTAATTACAAAGTAACAAATGATGTGGACCTTCCTGGAAAAACAAGTCTCCCCTAATCAAGTTTCTCTTGTTGGGCTCCCCATGAGGCCTATAATGGGTGGGAAAGATCTTTAACTCCCATTAACATTAGAATTGTATGCACACTAAACAAAACATTATTATAATTAAATAATGCGTGTGAAAACTCTTTGTAAACTATGCATCACTAAATCAGTGCAAAGTGTTAGTGGTAATAATAATAAATGTCCAAATAAATGAGACAGAGGCATGCTATCAGAAACCTGAGGAGGGAGTGATCACTATGAACTAAAAAAGCCATAGAAAACTTCATGGAAAGAAGGGTTTGAGCTCAGTCTCAAGGACAGATAGAATTTAGATCAACTTTAAGAAGAGAAAGAAAGTACAAACAGAATTAGAAGTCAGCAAGGTGTGTTTATGGGATAGATTGTGATTATAATAATAGTACGAGTTACCATTTTACACAATACTTTTAAACTATGCAAATGTTTTTCATGCAACTAGATTTTGGTGGGATTATTTTTTAAACTGCTAGCATAACTATTATTATCCCTATTTTATGCACTTTAAAACTGAGATAATTAAAGACCCAAAAGCTCCTGAGCCAGGGCTCTCATCCAGTTCTTCTGACTCCATCACACTATGTTCACTGCTTGTAGGTGTTTAATGGGGAAAGATGAGCCTGACTAAAACAGAGTGTTCATGCAGAATAAAAATTAACTATAAGTTTGGGAGGTTAAGATGGACCCAAATCATGGAGAACCTTAAATGGCAAAGTGCAGAGCTAGAATCATATCTGATAGTCAGCAGTTATTGGGGCTTTTTCTATATGAATAAAATAAAGCTAACAGAGTGTTTTCAAAAGCATACTAAAAAAAATTTCCCAAGATCCAAACTGCAAGGCAGAGTTCATGGTGAGGCAACAATAGCTTAGTTTAAGAAGAAAAGAGCGCTAGATTAAGAGGCAGAAGGCAGGATTTAAATGCCAGCTTCATTTCTTACCATCTATGTACACTTGACCAAGCCATTTGACCTCTGTGATCCTCAGCTTCCCCAAGTGCAAAAAGAGAGAAGTGAACTAGATGACATACAAGGTCCCTTCCAGTTGCTAATCTATATTGCAAAGGTATATTGAAATGTCAGTGATTATTTTTATTACTATTCCCATTAACATTTTGAAAACATAAAAAGTGAAAGTTACCTTAAAAACCTCTAAGCAGATGTTCATGTGCTCGCCAGAATAATCTGATCCAGAGGTTGCTTGCTTCTTCATAATGTAAAATACTACTTTTCTTGCCAAAGGAAACACCTAGCAAAAAGTTACCTTAACTCAAATTACACTATTGACCACGACAATATTTTGGGATGATAATAATAATAATACTTGACATTTATACTGAACTTTAAGGTTTGCAAAGCCTTTGCATATATTTTTCTCATTTGATCCTCACAACAGCTGTGTGAGGCAGGTTAAAAAAAAGATTGTAGCTAATAGGAGCTCAGGTGGAAGGAGTCAGTTATTTGGGGGCAGTTTATGAAGTAAAATAGCACCATCTAATTTATCTCCAGTAATAGCTCTTAGGAGAGGAGAGCAAACAGTACAAAAGAAGTGCATTATGTGTAATGTTTTGCTTCACAGAATGCTTTGGCTCATTTTCTTGCTGCCTGAGTATGCTGCAAATGAGAAAGTGCCAAGCTGACAACTTTGCTTCTGATTTATAGGAAAGGTCAGTTAATCCCAAGTAGGCATTTTTCTAAATATCAAGCTCTCCCCCTATGTGTTTCCTCAGTTTAGCTAAAGATCATAGGAAGGTAGTACCAGCAACATTATCAGGGTTAGAGAATAAGATGTAATGTTTTAATGACTTCTGTTCCATATGATTTTACCTGTAATACATCTCAGGGTCATTCAGGTCATTTATCTGCAGCATTTGTCTAGCTGTCAACAGCAGGTAACTCATTCTAACAATATTAGCTGAAATTGAAATATACCAGAAATGTATTTTATACATTATACATTTTATATTTCTATAAATGTATAATATACGTTTTATATTTTATATGCATATAGCTATGAGTGCAGATAATAAAATACTAAATACAACATATATTAATAATAATATTAATTTGATGGAAGTCAAAGAAAGACACTCAGCTGTGCAAAGTACAAGATGAGGATACGATGAAAAGACTGCCCTTTTTACGATCATTATTGACTTCCAAATACGAAAATATTGGCACTTCATCTTTGTACATGTTAAAAATACTGGAATCTGGAATGCCATACAAAGCAAGTTATATTAATTGTGTACAATGGGCACTGTCAGCTTTCTAATACCCAAGGACGTGATTTGCAATTACACAGTACCTGAAGGTTAGAAAATAGCAGAGGGAGAGCTTCAATACAATTATCGTCCTTAGAGCAGATGGGGGAAGGCTAGCTAGGAGAGATTACATCACCTCCACTGGTATTAGGAAATAAATGGAGCAGAAGCAAAGATATTTACATGTATTCAAGTAAACGTGTCAACAGTATATAAATTGTTAAAAAAAAAAAAAAAACTTCCTTTGTCCTCCAGAAAAATCCCTGAAGTGTCTAGAACCTAACATTCCATAACATTTTCTATATTAAAATAGTATATCAAAGCTGCCAAGAGACGAAGGTGAAAGTAGAAGGTCACTGGAGATCTTTGCTGTTCTGTTCTTCTTTGCCAAGTAGCAAAGTTATCCAAAGAGCAGTATCCTCAGGTAAGAGCTTTATGTGAGGGATTGGCCCCCTGGTTTGATCTGCATGGATTTCTGAAGCACTAATAAAGATCACATCGGGGTTACTACACACAGGCTTACATCTCTCACACATCAAAAAAAAGACTGCAAATCTATTCTATGGGACTCCATTGTGTCTCTAACTGAAGTCATCTCTATTCATCATGATTCCTAATTCAGGGTCTTATGGTGACTTTTCATTTCTAATGACCACTTTTATATAATATTGAACTGAATCAATTTTAAAAGTCAAATTTTATGACAGTGTGTCACCAAACAATACTTTGCTCCTCTCAAATATCTTCAGTCTCCTGCAACCTCTTCATCCCATTCCATCGAATGAGCTATTCTCTGTAATTCTGCTGAAAATACCATTTATCTAACAATTTGACATACTCACTCAACTTGTAAATTATCTAACATAAGAGAGCTGCTCTGAAAGGAATTTTGCCTTTTACAAGTGGGTATAGATTTATTTTTAATATCACTTCTGAAAGTCTGTTAATTTGGGGTATCATTTGATCTTGTCATTTTTAGAGTCATTTTATATTATACCCACCATTAACGAAGTTACTTGAGGCCATTCTTCTGGTAACATACCACAGTCCAACTAAGTATCTTTCAGATGTTGGATTACATTCTTCAGTAGGATCTACAGTAGCTCAGGTATGACTGAGCCATTCATCTACAAAGGGCTGCCCAGAGAAGCTTAAGAGTACCTTTCTAGGCTAAGGTGACCCATAGGTACAACTGATTAAACAGGATTTTCATACGGTTTCTAAGCAAGATCAGTTAACAAGAGTCACAACTCTAATGCCACTTAGTTCACAGAATTAACAAATGTCCCAGTTAAGTACAACCAATCATGGGAAAGCATTAATGTTTGGCCAATCATAAGGAAAATCAGATGCCATCTAATTAGAGTTATGTGGGAACACAACTGAGTTAAATCATGTGTCTGTAGAGAAAAACAAGTAACACCAGTTTGAGGGCCAGATGTGAGACAAAATCAGAGACATAATGCCAGGAATAAATTGAAGAGTCAGATTGACCACAGTACAGTACAATTATATTAAGTGAGTAGACTTTTCAAGCAGGAAGTTCAACTTCTTCATTTTACTGAAATGAAAACTGAGACCCAGGGAGGTAGGATGACTTGCCCAAAGTCACTTATCTAGTAACACTAACACTAGAGAATTGCAGTCCCTTGTACCTACAGTGCATATGTTTATCCTTCCAAATACTAAATTTTTTCTAATTTTCTTTTTGCCAACTAGTTACTTATAAATGGGGGAGCTAGGTGCTCATGGCATAGAGTGCCGGGCCTGGAGTCAAAAACACCCATCTTCCTGAGTTCAAATGTGACCTCAGATACTTATTAGCTATGTGCCAAGCCACTTAACCCTTTTTGCCTCAGTTTCTTCATTTGAAAATGAACTGGAGAAGGAAATGGCAAACCATTCCAATACCTTTACAAAGAAAACCCCAAAGGGGGTCAAAAAGAGTCAAACATGACTGAAAAGGACTAAACACTGTCAACTTATAAATACATATTTTTTCTAAATATCAGAAATAGAATGGATTGTAAGTACCATCGACTCTATCCCATCTTCCCTAAACATAAATCCCACCTGCACTTACTCCAAAAGCAGTCATTTAGGTTTGGTCTGAATATCTACAAAAAGAGGGAAACTATCACCTCCAACAGCAAGTCACTGTGTTTCTGAAGAACTCAAATATTGGGAAATTTTCCATTTATGTCAAGCCTAAGTTTGTATTTTTGAAACATCCAACCACTGTTTCTGTGATACCTTCTGGGACCCATCAGGAGAAGTTGAACAACCTCACGTCCATGTGACAATACTTCAAATACTAGAAAACATTCATCAGGTACCCTGTAAAGTCTTCTACTATGTGGGCTAAATTTTCCTAATTCCTTCAAATAACCCTCCAATGGTGGAGTGATAAGCATTTATATTGTGCCTAGTGTGTGCCAGGTGGAGTGCTAAGCACTTTTACAAACATCATCTCATCCGATCCTCACCACAACCCTGCAAAGCTGGTGCTATTAATACCCATATATAGTTTAAAAAAAAAAAGACAAACATAAGACTTGCCCGGTGTCCCAAAACTAGAAAAGCTTAAGCTGAAGCTGAATTTGAATTCAGATGCTCCTGACTCCCAACCCATAACTGTAACCAATGTCCTACCAATTGTTTATGGTTAATGTTGGTTAGAATTACTGTATAACATAGGCAAGATTTTCTGGACATATTAAGAAACAGTAACATTAACAAAAGCTAAAATAACATTTTTTTGCACCAAAGGATACCTCTTTTCAATTACCCGTAATATCATTTTTTACAACTTTACTTACAAATTAGGGTACAAGAATGAGTTTTGTAACCTACAAGCTTACTCTTTCTCATTGAGATGAACATCTCTCATACATTCCCCAGAGAAAAATGGCTTAAAGTGCCCACCAGGATGGAGGAAGCCAGAACAGATAGAAAGCTCCTATGTCCACATTCTTAGTGCTAAAGGGTAGCCTGTAGGCACAGTGAGAAAGCCAAACCGTGAAGGAATAAGCTATTAATGAGATTCATTCTCTGACTTAGAACATCAATCTAGGCCATTCAAATAGGTACTCATCAGGAATGGATTTGGGAAACATAAATCTTGATAAAAATTATTTTCTGTCTTTAAGGTGTCAGAAGGAGATGTGGAAACAAGAAATTAGACCCGTGGAATCTTCAACAAATACAGTTATCTTTTCTCTCTTTTCCTTTCTTTTCTTTTTTAATCAACAAAAATCTATGTTGTCTCCCTCCCACCATCCTCCATTAGAAAAAAGAAAGATACAAACACGACCCTTGTAACAACCCAGGATAATCCTTATATCGAGGAAATAACCATGGACCTATCTGGCTATATTGGTCTGAATTATCTGGTCTGAACAGTTTATTACAGGACAGCTTTTTCTGGCGATTTTACGTGTGTGTGATGCCAATTAAATAAAAGGAATGGAAATGTGAAATGTAAATATCAGCCCCTGCTGAGTTTAATCTCATTAGTGCAAAGTCCAATAATTAGTCCTAAAAAGGGCTCTTACAGGCTGCTAGGACAGCATTAAACTTGCAAGTGTCTTTTGCCTACACATGAAGATAATGAATCACAATTGCTCACTGTAGCCTAGAAACCCTAGGCATTCCTGAGGTAAAAGCAGAGCAGTTATCATTGCCTGTTCTGATCCACTTGTTGTCACTCTCCATAGGAACATCTGTGAGACTGCCAGGCATGACGCATCAGAATCTTATATCCACAACATAAAATTATCACGTCCCACCTTTTAAGGACAAATGTCACGGGTCCTTGGATTGACTATTGAAATCCAGTAGACACAGATTTTATACCAGCCTGGTGGTTTACATACCTTCAGACATCCAACTCTTCTCGTTCAGATGAATTCATTTCAATTAGTAAAATTTGGCATGAATTGCTTTGAGAATTAGATAGTTCTCAAAGAAAAAATAAAGCAAAGAAAGAAAATGGTTCTGTCCAAGTTAACCATTGAAGTGATTTAAGATGAAGGATTTAAAGAGATCTGGGAAATACCAGCAAAACACTAGTCGATAGCAAGGTCTCTGATTTAATATCATATTTTCAGTTCCTATATGTAGAACACAAAATGTAATCAATTAAAAAAGTTCTTCTGGGCATGGCTAGGTGGCGCAGTGAATAGAGTACTGGTCTTGGAGTCAGGACTTGAGTTCAAATCCAGCCTCAGACACTTAACACTTACTAGCTGTCTGACCTTGAGCAAGTCAGTCCCAATTGCCCTGCCCTCCCTCCTCCAAAAAGCAAAAAAACAAAAAACAAACAAAAAACAAAAAAAACTTCTTATGCCTTTTGTTCTATTCAACAGTCATTTCCCTATATGTAACCTCCAACCCCCTTTCCCACAATCAAACTCTTCCTTATAATTATTTTTAAAACATTAAAATTAGTCAAGAAAATGGTCCCATCTGAAGCGAGCCAATTTAAAAAACAATCAGATCACTCTGCAAAGGGTAGTCGGCACTGAAAAAAATGTATATTGAGGAAGGTTTCTTTCAAAAGTACATTTCTTTAACTCCATTTGTCATCTGTGACAAATAAAAAATTAAAATTGAAAATAAACTGAAGGGCAACACCCATATCAACAACAACCAAAAAAAAAAAAGATGGAGGGTTGAGTAGACTGCAACAGCTTGGAATCGATGACTTGGGTACAAGAAGCAGCAAAAATACATTATTGAGGACATTTATGACCAGAAAAGAAAGTGGGACAGTCTTGAAACAAGGATGAAAGAAGAGTAGACTGAATGGTATTGATTCTCTCGAGATATTTAAAGGAACAAGAGCTAGACTTATAGCATATTAAGTAGATTCTTATAAGAGATTTATAGAAAACTGCAGGCAAGAATTCAGGATGAGAAGGCATAGAAGAGTTTTCCTTTGCATTTGAGGAGAGAAAATCCATACAATTGAAAGCCCAGATTGACCAAAATAACGATGTTTATCCGGTAAGAAAGAGAAAACAGGTGTTGTAACAATATTGCAGAACAGGAAACTGATAGAATAAATACAAGTTAGATCATTTTTTTAAGATTACAAAGCCATGTAGTGGGGGAGGCAGTCTTAGGGGTGCAAGTGTATGAATTCTTTGTACTAACTTGCATGATAGGATGGTTCTGAAGTCATAGAACATCCATTCAAACTAGACCCACGGAGTCTTGGGCAATTTACATGATTGTTCTGAGACTCAGTTTTCCCACCTGAAAATGAGAGTATTGAGCTACATGGACACATGGGTAGGGAAAAGGGAATAATCAATGAGAAAGCAACTGTAACATGCCACGCCCCCGTGTTACATACCCTACAAATATGATCTCATCTTATCAGATGGTTTCTGAGGTCCCTCGTAGCTAAAAATCTCTACCTCTGTTATTCTTTTTATAACACCAGCGGGCTCTGACCAACTAGAAGTATGATAAATGGGCATAGTGTAATGCCAAGCAAAGGCAACTTCCAAGGTTCAGAATACCAGCATAGTAACACTCCATTTATTCAGTGACAAATTAAGGCAAAACATTCACAGAAAAGAGAAAATCAAAATACAGGGTAACTCAGTCATTCAGTAAGTTCTCAATTCAATCACAAATTATAAAGTCAAAGTACCCCACCCCTGGCTAGCACATTCATTTATTCAATCACAAAGTCTCTCTTCTCAAATGGAGATTAGTTTCCAATCATAAACAAAGTACATTCATTTGGTCAGGCACACAACACAAAAATCAAAGTGCTCTACCCCTAGATCACAGCTGAATTACAATTATCACCAATTACTCCCAAGCGCCTTCTCAAAGGAGCAGTGGACAGTACAAAGGCCATCTACCCCTAAGCCACAACAAGTTATGATGTCATCACAGCATTCAAAACCCAAGGAGAGGTCTTTTCTTCATCTTGACCCAAGGCAAGTGCTCAGCAATCTCTGTTCCTAGGAAGACAAAGCTTAACAAAGCCACAATATACATTGCCAGTATCCTCATCAATTCACTCTCTGCCTTCGGAACAGTCTCAGGACCCCTGAAAGCATCAGCAAGACCCTTCTCCAGGATTTCTGTAAACATAAAACAAGAAAATCCTGCTTCAGGGCTTCTGAACCAACAGCAAGGTTCCAAGACCTCTCCAACAACAGCACTGTTCTTTAACAGCAGATGAATCTGGCAAAGCAACATCTAAACAGACAGACAAAATACTGGCATCACAGTCATGCCTCCTCAGTTCTCAGCAACCCCAGGTATCAGTTCTCAAAAGTCCTGGGCAGCTCCAACTGGCCGTCAGCAGTCCAAGTGGCTTCAGCTGGCAGTTCTCTCTCTCAGCAACTCTGGCCCCCAGCAATTCTCTCTCTCTCTCTTACTCTCACTCTCTCTCCCTCTTTCTCTCTCTCCCTCCACAATGCTGCTCCCTGAAAGTACTTCTACCTTTCTCTTCTTGGACCTTCTCTCTGCTTGGGCTTCTCTCTAAATCCACAGCACCAGCTCCTCCCAGTTCAGCCCTCTCTCTTAACTTCAACAAGTCCATCTCACAAGTGGGATTCACAAGCTCTGGATTTCAACACTCAACCTGAAAACCAAGCCAACACAGAGGAATAAATTTCATTACTATTACACATTAGATAAACATACATACATAGATTTATATATAAATATATATTTATATGTACGTATGTATACATGCATATATACATATGCACATACATATACAGTCACATATATATATATATATACTTGTGTGAAACATACTCACAGATAATATTTCATCTAAGAGATAGGATGATGGCCTGTGTGTCACTGTTACAAAATTTGGCAATATTCTACCAGTATCTTTTGTGAGTAGACTGCGAGAAATGATTATTTCTGTCTTGTATTAATAAGTAATTACTGAATCAGAACCAAGTTTTTTCCCCCTTTCTACTTCTTCATCCAGAAATTAATCAGTTTGGGAAATCTTGCTCAAAAACTTACCCGGGCTAAGATCTAATCAAACAGTAAAAGAAATTCTAATTTTGGACTAATGGGGGGATTCCAGCTCATTATATTTACTCAGAGAGGTCTGGGAAAATGTGGATTCTCCCTTTTGTCAGACAAGTAGTATAGAAATCGAAATATCTCTTTGACCAAGACTTGGATGATCCAAATCACATAACACAACCTCATTGTAATATAACCCACCTCCCTGTATCAGCAATGCAATATTCACAATGCCTGCAGTAACTATAAATATGCTGATATAGTTATTAATCACGAAATGTAACAGGCTCTCTACGTAAGAAATATAGCTAGAGCACTCATTTAAATACCAGAAAACTGAGTCCCCAAACCAGAAAGTCAAAGCCAGCACAGTAGTGACGAAGTTGGCCCATGTGGTTAAAGTAGTGAACACCCCCCTTCTCAAGGCTTCAGACAGGACAGGCGACCTCGGGCAAAGGTCCTCCTCTCCTCCCCCACGCAACTGCTCAGGGCCCAGGCAGCTCGCTCCCAGCAGCTCCGCCCCACCCCCCCCAAGTCCCTGCCCCAGGCAGTCCTCAGCAGGGGTCCTTAGCTGAGATTCCACAGCTCAGAGGAAAAGGAGTTTGCACCAGCCCCGCCTCTGCGCAGCTTCCAGTCAGCACCAAACGGAGACCAGCTGGGTTCCAGCGTTCTCTTGCTCCACCCCTTCCTGCTACGTCAGCAAGCCCAAGGGGCGTGGAAGATCTTCCCATCCGGTATCGCTACATTGCTGTTATAAGGTTCATTCTGTCATTGTTTTTTAACCAGTCAGAGTTGATTCCCACCCTCAGGAACATCTACTCTTCCAAACTCTTGTCAACTAGGAACCCGCTGCCACGAGGGACTTTTGGTCTAAGAGAGATGGAGAAATGGCCGTGCTTGGATGAAAAATGAATGAAATGACTGATTACAGAGAAACCATATCTCAAACTTTGTAAATGTCATAAGTCATAGGAAACAACTGATTTCGTGAAATCTTTCACCATCCTTCTTACTGCTCATGCTAACTATGGAAAGTGTTAGAAAACGTTGCCCCCTTTCATTTAAAATCAAGTACATTTGGCCCACGCACAATTATACATGTACGGCACTCCTCTCATCAGATACCTCACTCATCTCTCACATACATGCATCAAGTGTCGCATGTTACACGTGTCACACACATGCCTCTCACACACAGGCAGCTGTGCTGCTATTCTCATCCCCACAAAGACACAGGCTTGCTCCTCTCCTGCTCTCCCTAGCCAATACTCCCCACCCCTGTCATCCCCCCTTCATCCCTCCCCCTTCCCCCAGCCCCAGGGAGCCCCAAGTCCAGCTTAGCTAAGGGCTGCCTTAGGCCCCTTCCCCAGCCCAGTCCCTTCCCTCTATTCCCCACCCCCTTTCCTCAGCAAGCAGGTGTATATGCAAAGGAAGTCATGCTTTGTACGTTGGCTAGTGTCTGGACTGGACTGTGGCCCTCCCTGGTTCCTGGAGCCAGGGCAGGTTCAGCCCTACCCTGTCCCACACACAGGGCTATTGTGTAAAGACCATTTGTTTTTTGTAATTCTGTATTCAAAGTGCATTTAAGTACTTACACTTGACCTTATGTATATACAACCAGCCTTGCCTGGCGGAGCATGTAGGGATTTTAGCAGATGTGAATAACATAAATTATATATGAGTGTGTGTGTGTGTGTGTGTGTGTGCTTATGTTGTGTACTTGTGCCCATCCCTTTTCATCTTTCTCAGGAGCCTTGTCTCTCTCACTTTGAGTCTTTTTTTTCCTCTACTGGCTCCTTCCCTGCTACCTCTAGAGATTTCCCTATAATGAGTCAAAGCAGACGGGTGGGGTACCTGAAGCCTCAAGGCCACATGTGGCCCTCTAGGTCCTCCAGTGTGGCCCGTTGACTGAATCCAAACTTCATAGAACAAATCCCCTTAATAAAAGGATTTGTTCAGTAAAACTTGGACTCAGTCAAAAGATTGCCCCCAAGGACCTAGGATGCACATGGCCTCCGCTCCCCAGCCCTAAAAATGTCACTCTTAAACTTCTCAAAAGAACAGTCCTCTTCTGTGTCCCCACCACCATCACTTCTTCCTTATCCCCTGCCTTCTCCCAGGGATGTGGTGTTACCACGTGCACGCGCACACACACACACACACACACACACACACACACACACACACACACCCCTGAATTTGCCTCTCTCTTAGAGATTCCATATCCCTAATGTCTCTGGTGCCTGAATATTTCTCCCTGATCATCCAGCCACCTCTCTAGCAGGCTATCACTAAATTATTGTAACAGCCTTCTAACTATTTTCCAGTCTCTCTCCTCTCCAATTCATTATACAAACAGTTGCCAAAACGGTATTCTCCAAATGGGTCTAATTATGTCACTTGTCTTCTCAGTGAAGTGACAACAAAAGGAAGGCCTATTCCCCTTGCTGATTTAAACATATTGTTATGAAGTACTTGTGGGTGTTTAGACCTCACTACTTAAGAACTTTCTTAGGACCTTTTCAGCCTTTCAATATCACACTTAACTTCTTCATCTTTGTCTCAACTGCACTTTCCAGGAATACCCCTGCAACATTTCCACTCCCTTATCTCTGTTCTCCCAACAGCTACATCTTTTCTTCTCTTTGAGTGGAAATGAGTCCCAGGATAATATTGGGGGGGGGGGGGGGAGGAAAGGAATGACTAACAATGACAACTATGGGAAAGTGGAATGGGGAACCTCCAGCAGTTGTGGGTTCAGCTAAGACTGGGTCATCATTTCTTGGGTAGGTCAGAATATGTAGGTGTTCATGTCACTATGGGTCAGACCGAATGACTGCTGCGGAGAAAGCTCTTCCTAACTCTAGGATTTTGTGATTGTTCAAAATCCTTCTTTACTTGTCCCAGTTGAAGTGGGATCCCTGTGTACGAGGGCAAAGGGGAAGCTGAAGGCATAAACTAATCACAGGAATTACTATTATAATTCCTGTAATGCCGCGTGCCAGGTGCTTTGTACAAAATTATCTCCTTTAATCCTTACAACGGCTCTCTGTGGAGCTGTTATTATTATCTTCATTTTCCAGCTGAGAAAAATAAGGTGGGACAGGTTAAATCACTTCCAGAGAGTCATACAGCTAGCTACAAGTGTCTCAGGCTACATTTGAATTCGTCTTCCTGACTCTAAGCCCAGCACATAACACACAGGGCTATGTAGCCGAGTAAAGGACCACAGTGTCAGAACCACAATTAGTTTTGCTACTTAGTAGTACCTACATGACCTTGGGCAAGTCTCTTCACTTCTAGGCCTCAGTTTCTCCACAGCAAAATCAGGAGGTTGAACTTAATGATCTCTAAAGTCGCTCCTGGTTCTAGAATCATGATTCTAAGATCGTGAGGAAAATCACATTCCAAAAGCAGTGTGGGGAAAGTGAGAGCTGAAGTGAAGGCAGAATGATTCCCTCAGGCCTTCTCTTGAATTTTCAGATTTTTTTAGAGCTAGAAAGAACCCTAAAGATCCAACCCTTGGGGTGGGTGAAGAAGGAAAAAGGGAAAGAATCTAGAATTTAAAGTTCTATAATCAAATGTTAAAAATATATATGTATATTATTATTATTATAATTATTATTAACTACATTCAACTGGGAATTAAGAGATATATGCACTGGGGTAGGGAGATCCATCCTGCCCTACCGGAAAGTCAGAGTGGTGATGGGGGAGGATCTAGGAGAGAACAGATTGGGGGAGGGGTTTTATATATATATATATATATATATATATGTATATGTATATATATATATATATATATGTATATGTATATATATATATATATATACATATGTATAATGTTTTGGGGTGGTGGGTGGGGGAAAGATGGGGAGAAAGTTTGTAACTCAAAATTTCGTGGAAATGAATGATGTAAACAAGAAAATAAATTAATTAATTTTAAAAAATAAAAATGAAAATGAAATTTTGATGATGCAGTGCTGCGTCATGTAACCATATCGTATTGTATTGTAAACTAGTCGTTACATGTACATATTCCTACCGATGCAAGCTGGATTTCCTGGCAAGAGCAACATGCTCACCTACCAACACTTGCTTGTTAAGACCTGTTGGTGAACTTAACCATTGATCTGTTACAACCTGCATTTGTGTGTTTTATTTGGAAATTAATGTAATCACTTTGACTTTAACTCTGTTAGACAACAAATAAAAGATGCATGAATACTTTAAAAAAAAAAAGATCCAACCCTTAATTGTATAAATAGGGAAGATAGGGGCAAGTAGGTAGCACAGTGAATAGAGGACCAGCCCTGGAATCAGGAGGATCTGAGTTCAAATCTGGCCTCAGCCACAATACTTACTAGCTGTATGACCTTAGATAAGTCACTTAACCCCAACTGCCTTGCCTTCCCCTCTCAAAAAAATAAATAGGGATGATGAAGAGGTGAAAGGGACTTGGTAGTGAATCACATTGGTAGTAATAGCAGAGAAGAGGTTTCAATCCCAGATAACAATATTCTTTCCATTATGCCATGCTAGCAGCAGTAGCCAGCAGCTGTGGAAGTCCCAGTTACCAAAAAAAAAAAAAGAGTAAAACTTGAATGGCCTCTGACAGCTCTCCATGACCCCCCCTAGCATTCAATGGCTGTCTCAGCAATGAATGCTATCTGGATAGCAAGCTATGCCTATGAGAGTCCTGAGGATGGTAGACTTTTCCCACTGGCCCTAGAAACCCCACCCCCCCAACCTTGAACTTTCCCCTCAACTCCCCTTGAATTTTCCCCCTCTGGTTTCACTTGAGGCATGAACCCATCCCAGTAATCCTCCCAACTGGCCTTACATAGTGGTCTGTATCCAATCTCCCAATTCTCTGTTACCTCCCAGTGGTTCTCAACCTTCTTAATGCCACGACCCTTTAATACAGTTCCTCATGTTGTGGTGACCCCCAACCATAAAATTATTTTCGTTGCTACTTCATAACTGTAATTTTGCTACTGTTATGAATCTGTCTGATATGCAGGATGTATTTTCATTATTACAAATTGAACATAACCCACAGGTTGAGAACCACTGTGTCTAACCTGACCCTGTTCCTTCCTCCTCCCTCCCCAGCTATTCACCACCCTTGATTTCATCTAGACCCCATTCTCCACTGAGCCAAGTCCCTGGAGTTTGCCCAGGGCACCCAGTCCTTCTCTGTCACCTCCCACTCACCCCAGGCTACTTGGCCACTCCTAAATCCTTCCCCCAGTCTTTCTGTGTATAAGATTCATCTTGCCTCCATTAAGATGCTCAGATTCCTTAACAGTCTGGCCAGTATGGTGGATTTTTAGAATCAAATTTCCCCTGATGGTTGTTCTAATAAACCTTGTCTTTGGCTGAAAAAAGACTTGGGTCGAATTCATTCAAGGCAGGACTTGTGTCTCACTATTTCAGAGTCCCAGCACCCCTAAACCTCAGGACCACTACCCACATTCACTTGGTACCAGTGAGCTCATTAGTGTCAGAAGACTCTCATTCTCTTTCAGATTAGAATAAAAGAAACATGCCTATTTTAAAAGTAAATGGCATTTTATACTTTTTAGTAACACTTGTCTGAAAATCACAAGTATAATAAGTATAATATAAGTATAAATCTAAGTATAATAACTAACTTACTTTGATGTGTGACATTGTTCAAGTGCTTAATTAATTAGGAAGTTAATATTCCGAAAATAAACACATTTGACACAATAGCAAAGCATCTCACATTTTACTCTGGCAGCAGACTAGAGTAAATAATTATTGATTTCCTTGGAAATAGCTATCATATACCTTGTTTGCTGATTGTTTTTCATTGCCATTCTCACTGTTTATTTGCTTGCCTTTGGGATAGCCCAATAGAAGTTCCATAACAATGTCCTGGAAGGCAAGAGTGACTAGTATTTGATTTTTCAACAGAAATCCAAACACATCAAAACTGCTCACATTCCTGCCACAAAAAAGAGATTATCTGTCACGCCATTCAGCAAAGTTGTAATAGATGGCAATGAGATGACGGCACCCATCCTCTGAGTGGGGAATGCCTGCCCGTGACATTCCAGAGGAGCTGACTTCAAGAAGAGGAATATATGGAGCAAGATAAAGGATTCCAGATGAACTTTATCAGCGTGATGTGTGCCAAGCTTTGTAAATCAATTCCAGGCACTGTGAAAGCGTTTATGACATCCTAAAATCAATCAGCCATCCAAGATATGAGTCACAGTTTAGTACTGGAATTCATAGGATCTCAAGAGGAGAGGGACCCTGGAGCTCACAATGTTCTCATTTTATAAGATGCGCAGACGGTGGCACAGAGAGGAAAGAGAAGGAAATAAAGCAGTTATACAGTGCCTACTACGGACCACGTACTGCGCTAAGGGCTTTTCAAAACTAATACCTCATTGATCCTCACAACAACATTGAGAACTAGCTGCTCTTATTTTCCCAGTTTTGCAGTTGGGGAACCTGACGCAGGCAGAGGCTGAGGGACTTGGCCAAGGCTACACAGCTAATGTGTTGGAGGCCAGATTTGAACTCTGGTCTTCCTGCCTCCAGGCCCAGCTCTCAATCCACTATTCCACCAACTAAGGAGAAATGATTTACCATAGTCCCGCTGGCAATTTAAGTACAAGAGTCAGAATTCCAAACTCAGTCTTCTGACTGTTGTCTCAGTGTACTTTCCACTGCATCACAGCCTCCATTCAAAGCCAAGAGGCTAGGGTTTGATGAGACCAAGAGATCATTGGGAATTGGATACTGGGCTCTATTCTCTCTTCAATCTACAGCATCCTATTGATAAACATGTTCCAGGATTTCCCAAAGATAATCTGGGAATAGATAAATGAGGTTACTCAAAATTTGATATTTCTTGTTTTTCCCCAAGGCTACTATCTTCCCAGTGGCACTTGGTACTTGATAATAAAAATATATCAAACACCTGAGATGATGGCCCTATATTCTAGGTTCTCAACCTTCCTAATGCCAGGACTCTTTAATACTCATATGTGGGCATATCTGCATTTGGGCAGACCCACCTGGAGACCCACCTAGAGGAGCGGTGTCTCGGTTCCTAAGACCATCGGAAATATGTGTTTTCTGATGGTCTTAGGCAACCCCTGTGAAAGGGTTGTTTGACCCCCAAAGGGGTTGCAACCCACAGGTTGAGAACCGCTGCCCTAGAGTATCTGCTATAAAACAATCTTTATTCAATATAGTATGCAAACATTTAATGGATCCATCATAAGCCTCGATGGCCTTCTTCTTAGAGTCAATGTGAATAATTTTATGACAAGAACATATGGAAATAGGAAGAACTGTATTTAACTTGTTCCTGATTTAGGTCTATTTTATCTCACATTCCTTTCATCTGCAACATTGACTCTCTAGTAAAGAATACATGTATTCGCTGGGGAACTCAGGAAAATAAATCCCCAGCAAATTTTGTCAATGACTGTCACTCACTTCGTAATTTAAAGGATTGCTCCACTGTTACTGAGACATCATTAGGGGCTGCTGGGAAAGGAGATGGATAGCATGCCCCTACTTTCTGCATTCAGTCAGGGCTCATGTCTAAAGTAAAACTGAATCTCCTCTTTGTTCAGTATAGTCCTACTTGTATAATTGTCTTCACATTTGAAAGTGTTGCTACAAGCAGTCCCAACTACACATGGGTAGTAATGCAGCCTAAGCTCCTTTCCAGACCGATGACACAGAACCTTTCCTAATGGTCATAATTGGGCCAGCTGTTTCCAGCACTGTTTCCGAGTATACTTTATTGCATAATTATTTGATGGCAAAGACCCTGTAGCACACTTCTCAGCTATCTCCAAAGACCTGGTATGACATTCTGGACATAGCAGATACTCAATAAAAATCTGTTGAATGAAGCAATTCATAAGAATAGGTACATTTATATATTGCTTTGAGTTACAAAGTTATGCGTATGTATATACATATATATGTATGTATACATATATATGTGTGTATACATATATATGTATGTATACATATATATGTGTGTATACATATGTGTGTGTGTACAATAAACATTTCATTTGGTCCTCACAACAACCTTATGATGTAGAAGCTATTATTATTCCCATTGTTCAAATGAGAAAACTGAGGTTAAGTCATTTGGCTAGGATGACACAGCCAGTGAATGCCTGTGACAGGATTCAAACCCTGGTCTTCCCAACACTCTGTCTGCTATGCCATAATGCCCCCTAATTAATCACTGTCTGATCAGGGTCAATAAATTATTATGTCTTTCTAAAAGTTCAGAGATTTGCTATAATATTTCAGTCATAGTTCTGGAGTCCACAAAGTGTGAGACCGACCATGTTTAACCTCCATAAACCTTAAGCTTCTTTGTGTGTAAAATGGGATAATAATACCTACCCTGTTTAACTCCCTGGGCTGTAGTGGAGGGAGAGGAAGAGGGGAAGGGGGAACTTGGTAAACCTTAAAGTGGACAGCTGCATGGTACAGTGAATAGAGTACCAGACCTGGAGTCAGGAGAATTCATCTGACCTCAGACACTTGCTAGCTGTGTGACCCTGGGCAAGTCAACTAACTCCATTTGTCTCAGTTTCCTCATCTATAAAATGAGCTGGAGAAGGAAAAGGCAAACCACTCCAGTATCTTTGCCAAGAAAATCCCAAATAGGGTCATGAAGAGTGGGACCCAACTGAAATGACTTAGCAACAGCAACAGTGTCTTAGAGTGTTTTAGAAATGTGACTCATTACTATTGCTCAATGCGTGCCCACCTTGCTTGAGGCTGTCTCATTTCAGTTTACAATATGATGACAGATGCTTTAAAATGTTATCTATAAACAGCTGAAGACAGACTTGAATGCATTTATGGTTACTTACAAAGTACAGTTTAGGTTCCCTGATAAAGTGGTCTTTGTCCAATCTCTCATGGAGCAAGGCTGGCTCCCGCTGAAATCAAACTGTCCCCAGATTGACCTGACGGCATCAGAAAAATTATAAGGGAATCACAGCTTAAGTAGTGTCTTGGCTACTGACTTCTGGAAATAAACTGTGGCTGTTGGGCAGGTTTCAAGGTACCCAAGTAAGAGTCTGTTAAGGCAGACGGACACTGTAGGAGGGGGAGAACAGTCATAAAGAGAAAGATCAATGGTATATAAGAACAGATGGTCCTGGCCACTCTCCACATGGACTATTTTTGTGATTGTCTGTCTAGCATCCTGTGGGCTCATCCCGACAGCAAAATATCACTAGCACTTACACCTAATCAAATCTATTCTCATGGGTTCATATCCTGTGATCTATACAGGGGGTCAATGTAAAAATTTCAAGGGATCTGTGAATATGAATGGAAAAAAAGATACACCTTCATTTTTCATCTTCATTTCTGTACCGTTTCATCTTCATTTCATCGAATCTTTAGATGAAATTTAGCTTCAATTTATTTAAAAACATCATTCTAACAGAGGTCCATAAGCTTTACTAGACTGCCAAAAAAGGGATCTATAACATAAAAAAATAAAGAATCCCCATTTTGGGTTAATTTACTTGCTTCCTTAAGAACAATGGATTGCACTCAATGACAGAACACTGATAATGAAAGCAATGAGGGAAACATGGTTTAATCAGGAAAGGACTAATGTCCTAATTATTACCCGATAGTTAATTAATCATCCATGAGTAATGACCTAAACTTACCTTTGTCAAGCAGAAAACTAGCAATGTATTTGCACACATGGGAATACAAAATCAGGTCAGTGAAACATGCGTGAGGGAAGTACCCTCCTTAAGAACTGTATAAGCAAGTAATATTCTCAAACACTGAATGCCACACATATTTTCACATAAAAGGAATTTCATCCATTCAATGAAGTAGAGAGATCCTTAGGCAGAGCGGGAAAAGAAATGGAAGGTAGCATTTTTTAAAGTTTAAGTCACATCTTTCTACATCCAACAAAGATATTAAGCACTCTCAGGACACACACTATTGTTTCTCCTCCTCTTCATGATCTAAAATATCCATCTTATTCCCAGCTTTCAATATTAGCTATACTTCAAAGTTCTCACCTAGGCTCCCTGTAGCTTCCTAACAACACACAATGTTCTGAGCCTAAAGATGCAAGACTTATCATTTGGGGTAGAATGGTGCAGAAAAGCACTCACAATTAAAGAGCTACCTTTTGCCTGCCCAGGTGGCGATTCAAGATGCAGAAAAATAAAGCAGAATTCAGACTTGGATCTTAATTCTTGATTTCTTCTAGAAGACAGAGTACTTCACACTATGTCTGTTATGAAAAGGTATATAAAGAAGCTCAATATTTGAAAGAGAACATGGGCAACAGCTAAAAGTCAGAGGAAAATACAGTTCATTATGAGGCTGGCTTCAGAGCACAAAAGGAAGCCTTACAGAAATAATTAATGATAATCAAATAGAAAATGTGAAAAGTAAAAAAAAAAAAGACACTGCCACTAACTCAATTCCTATAGATCTTTATTACAAATTATGCAATTATGTATTACAAATTATCACAAGTCTGTAAGTCATTATCACAAATTTTGTGTTTTGATTTTATAATTAAAGTCAAGGCAACATAGAGAGCAACGGACTAGGGACCAGAAGATCTGAGTTCCAGTCCTGCCTCCACATAGTTGTGACTAGTGGTTTCCCCTCAGGCTGATTGCTTCTGCTCTTCTGGGTCTCAGTTCCCACAGAAGGAATCGTAGCAGATAACCTACTCTTTCTAAAAACAAAACCTTCCACGTTTTAATATCCTATTCTTTCTTAGCAGGTATACAACATGAAGGAGAGAGAGCATTAGGAAGTAGCCTATCTTTGTGATTCCTTAAGTCTTTTTTTTTTATTTTTTAGGAGAGGGGAAGCAATTCGGGTTAAATGACTTGCCCAGGGTCACACAGCTGGTAAAAGTCTGAGGCCAGATTTTAAGTCAGGTCTTCCTGACTCCCAGCCGGTGCTCTGTACATGCTACTACCTAGTTGTCTGCAAGTCGTAAGTGTGGCAAGAGATGTGAGACTCATCAAGATCAGTCTATAAGGTGACATAACATCTTAGAAAGAAGGGAATAGAAGGAACCTTTAGAGATTATGTGCCCACCTCCCATATTGTGTAGATAGGGAAGGTAAACTCAAGCCAAAGGAGGTGTTAGCAACTTTTTTCAGTATCACACAGGTAAGTGGCAAATCCATGACTGGAATTCAGGGTTTCTGACTCTAAATTCAGTGCTCTTTCCATTATGCCGTTGTAATGTTCTACTATCGATCATAATGTTCATAAAAGAAAGACAACTGGATTGAGAGCCAGGAAACCGGGGTTCTAATCTGAGTCCTGATAATAGGCCCTAATGGAGTTAGAGTATGATAACCATTGCAACTTTATGGGATGACTTTTAGGTCACTTTAATATCTGTAGGTACTAACACACTTGTCCCCTCATTTGAAGGCCCTTCTGCTCTGGACCCAGACACGTAGGTCCATGGATGGAGTTCAAACCTAAGGAAGGCTGCCTCTGAAGAAAGAAGTTGGATTCTCTGTTCCCATACTCTTTGGCTCATTAAGTCTCCCACCCAGGGGATAATTATGTCTAGAACCTCCCCAAAAAAGAGTAAGTAAAAAAGGCAGTTGATATATAACATAAATGAAGTATGAGACAGATAATTTATTCTTACACTCAAAAGAAATGCTAAAAATAAAAGACTCATAAGCATGAATTGATGGAAGATGATTCAGTAATTTAACTTATATAATTTCTTTTACATTTTAGAGGGACATGCAAATGTCATGCAGAATATTTTCCTACTACCAGCCCAATCCTGATACTGCTATAGAGGAAGCATCAGGATGAGGAGAAAAAACGGTGCTCATCTTCCCACCACCTTGCACCAGAAAATACAAAGTAAAAAATGTACCGCCTGCCACACTGAAGAATCAAAGTCAAAATGGTCAGGCTGGAAGCCAACTACTTCTTTTAACTGATACAACTCCCTCCCACTTACTGCAGTCATGGGACAAAAGGATGACCAAGGCAGAACTCAGGGTTTAATATGTCATGCCAAAATGTACCAACACCAGGCCACCACGAAGTTGGAGGCAAACCCCAAAGCACCAGAACCAGTAATGGCAATGTAGGCATGTTCCATTGGGAGAGGTAAGAGGTGTGGCCCTGCTAGTCTATCTTTCATAAAAATAATTAGGATTGTTTTGATTGACCCCAGAGGGCAGAATTAAAAAAAAAAATGGGTAACACTTAACAGAGAGGCAAATTTAATCTCTGTGTGAGGAAAAAAAATATAATAATTTGAATTGCCTATGGTGAAAGTGACTACCTCAAGAAATCCTGGGTCTACAAGAGAAAACCAAAGGACCAGTTGTCAAAAATGTTGTAAAGTAGATTACTGTTCAGATACAGGTGGTCTTATAGGTTCCTTCCAAGTCTGAGATTATGTGACTTACTGTGTGGTCCCAAGTCAAATCATTCTCTTGCTGGGGTCTCAATTTTCTAATCTGTAAATGAGGAGGTTAGTCTAAAATGACCAGGTTTCTTCCAATTCTGCTATTCTATGGTTGGGAAAAATATTGCTACTTGAAGGCATAAAAGAGCCTTTTCAGGAAAACAGCTAAATGTTTTGTGGAGAGAAGAGAGACAGCCACCAATAAAATCCAGGAAGCCATTTTGAGGTTAACTGCATTTCTTTAGCTGGTTTTCCTTTCCAAAAGTAAACTTAAATTCTCTGCCTGATAGCATTTTCTTTATTATTAGCTTACTCAGAATCATTCCACGCCTCAGACTTTGGTTTTAAATCATCTTTAGCAAAGTAGGCAAACAGCTTCATGTTCTACCCTCGATCTCTGCTGTGACAATGCACATAGAGCAGAATTCAGACAGTCTGTTCACTACAACTCCCAAAGTAGTTTGTATGAGGTGAGCATGTCACAAGAAAATCCCAATTTTTGAAATAACATTGCGTTGTCTCACAGTAGAAAAAAATTGAAATAGTAGCACAAAACCCCAGATGCCCTTCCTCCCATGTTAGTAAGGGATTCACCACCTGAATGAATCTCTGTTTTTGCTCATGATAAGTAAACACGTGGTAAAGATCCCTGTACTTCGAATTAGACGCAGTGGTTCAAACCTTCCTAATGCCGCGACCCTTTAATACAGTTCCTCGTGTTGTGGTGACCCCCAACCATAACATTATTTTTGTTGCTACCTCATAACTGTAATTTTGCTGCTGTTAAGAATTGTAATGTAAATATCTGATATGCAGAATGTATTTAAATTGAACATAACCCACAGGTTGAGAACCACTACATTAGAGTATCCAGACTCAGATCCAGGATCTGCTACTTACTATGAATCTGGATGGGAATTAAAATCAATAGGCCTCAGTTCAAATCTCAGCTCTAAGCCTTATTCTTCTTTGCCTTCCTTTTTATTATAGTAAATTGAAAAAGTTTTGCACAAACAAAACCAGGGGTGGCAAACCTGTGGCCTTGAGGCCATGTGGCCTTCTCAGTCCTTGTGTATGGCCTTTTAACTAAGCCAAAGTTTTACAGAACTTGTATTAAGGGGATTTGTTCTGTGAAGTTTGGATTCAGGCAAAGGGCTGCACCTGAGGACCTAGAGGGCCACATGTGGCCTCAAGGCCACATATCCCCCACCTCTGAACAAAAACCAAAACAATGGAGCCAAGATTAGAAAGGAAGCAGAAAGCTGGGGGAAAGTTTTTAGAGCAAGTATTTCTGATAAAGGCCTCATTTCTCAAATATATAGAGAACTCAATTCCATGTATAAAAATATGTCATTCCCCAATTGATAAATGATCAAAAGATATGAATTGGCAGTTGTCAGATGAAAAAAAACACAATAAAGCTACCCATAGTCATATGAAAAAAATACTCTAAATCATGACTGATTAAAGAAATGTTCTCTAAAATAAATATGAGATACCATCTTATATCTATCAGAATGACTAGCATGACGAAAAAGAAAAATTACAAATGTTGTAGGGGATGTAGGACACTAATTGCACTAATGCACTATGGGTAGAATTGTGAATTGATCCAACCATTCTGGAGACTCATTTGGAACTATGTCCAAAGGGTTATAACACTGTGCATACCAGAAATGCCACTCCAAGTCTGTATTCCAAAGAGATTTTTAAATAGAAAAGAATCTATGTGTACAAAAATATTTATACTATCTTTTTCTGTGGTGGCAAAGAATTGGAAATTGAGGAGACGACCATCAATTGGGAAATGACTAAACAAGCTGCAGTATATGATTACAATGAAATATTACTGTGCTATAAGAAATGGCAAGAAGTATGCTTTCAGAAAAACCTGTAAAGACTTACATGCACTGATGCAAAGAATAGTGAACAGAACCAGGAGAACAATGTACACAGCAACAGCAATACTGTAGGATGATAAACTGTGAATGACTTAACTATTCTCAGCAATATAATGATCCAAGAAAATTCTGAAGAACTTATGATGAAAAATGCTAACCACCACCAGAGAAAGAACTGATGGAGACTGAATGCAGATCACAGCATATTATTTTTTTTACTTTCTTCATTTTTGTTTTGTGATGTCATTGTTCTTCTTCAAAAACAGATGAATAATATTTGTGCAGTCCTCCATCATGGATATAACTTTATATTATATTATGCTATGTTTATAGCATAACATATCATACTATATTAATTATGTTGCATTTGTATAAGGTACAAATTCTAAAAACAAAATAAAAACTTTGGAATAATAATAATTTTTGTGAAACAAGTGTTTTGCATTATTTTAAGCTTAGTTTTTTCTTGATTTTTTTTTTTTTATTGGATTTAAACAAGTAAATCTTTAGGGATTTTTCCAGACATGTTTTTCCAATTGTTTTCTTCCAAAGGAATAGATTGAGAAAAGAAAAGATGCAAACATCTCATATTACATGTTTATCAGAGAATTCTCACTTAAATGACAATCTAGGATCAGCACATAGGAAAAGAATCAATTTTAACTACAAATAATTAGCACTGAAATCATTCATAAAAATTTGAAATCAGTTTATTTTTGCTCAGCCACTATCTGACCAACCACTATTTTTAAAACACATACACAATCAATCATATATATTTTATTCATGACAGCTAACTATCCTCTTGAATTACACTCATGCATATAATGCAGAAATATCTGTCAGCTTGGATGGGCACAGTCTATTGCTTGCTGACATCTTAGGGGCAATTTATCAAAACCACATATTTAGGGGCCCATCATTTTGTGCGAAAAATTGTCTTTGTCTGCTGAATAATAATACATTGCATTTATATAGTACTTTGTAATTTAAAAAGTGATTTCACAAGTCATCAGTATTGTGAAATTCCCTATAGCCTAGGTGATAAGGAAGTTCTTATAACCCAATCTGCAGATAGGGAAACTGAGACCCAGAAAGGTGATATGCCCAAATTTTAAAAGATGAAAGTAGGTAGGACTGTAGGCCAGGACTCTTGACTCCTGGTCCAGTACACTATTCACTACCTCATGTTACCTCTCACCCAGTTTTATCTACTTGTTCTGGGACTTACATGGTTCCAGGAAGAGTAGTTCTCATATCAGGATTAATTTTCTGGACACATTTCAGTTTAAAAGCCCTGGGGATGTGAGCACGAGTAGGATGTGAGCATGAGATCACAACTCAGAACAGAATTACCTGCAAAGTTCGGCCACAAGACTGGCACACAACAACTTAACAGAAAGTTTCAATATCAGCTTCATGTCAACATTATTTTTTTAAATGGATATTAGAATGGCTTTACAGACACAGTCTAAAAGAATTATTAACTCACAGACATTCAAATTATCACTTTCTATTCCTTGCCATTGTCAGAAGAATGATACAGTCAAGTTTAGTAGTATAAGAAACCCACATTCTTGTTGATGCAATGATGATGGGACTGTGAGCCAGACACTTAATCTTTTTTTTTTCCTATGACATTTATTGTTATTTTAGAGGTTTGAGTTTCCATGGCTAATACTTCAGAGGCAGTTTATTTTTCCCAGAAATTGGATTTATAAACTAGGTAGCTGCCACCAGGTAAATAGTGATGCTCAGATGTGGCTATATGGGTCAACCAAATAGGCTCTTTCCAAATATAAACAATTCAGTTGCATATTTTTCCAGTCTTTTCCTATTTTACATTTTTAAAAATAATCTCCTTGATAGGGAATTTGTCAGTTTCTATTAATCTTCAAAATATCTCAATCATTTAACCCAATGGTATAAAACTCAAATAGAAACAGAGGGTAACTAACCCCCACATCAGTGGTTCTCAACCTGTGGGTCATGACCCCTTTGGGGTCCAATGACCCTTTCACAGAGGTCACAGGGGTTGCCTAAGACCATTGGAAAACACATATTTCTGACGGTCTTAGGAACGGAGACAGGGCTCCTCTATCTGTCTCCAGGTGGGTCCGCCCACATGCAGATACGCCCACATATAAGTATTAAAGGAAGGTTGAGAACCACTGCCCTACATAAAGATATCCCTGGGTCACACTGATTTAGAAAAATCACATTCATCTTCTTTATATTCTATTGGGTTTTATTTGTTTTGTTAAATATTTATTTGTTAAGTTACAAAATATAAATTTATTAAATTACATTTTAATCTGCTTTTCAGGGGCTGAGGGTGTCTGGTGATTGACACCTCTGATCTAACCCAATGTGTCTCTTTGATACAGAACTAAATAGCAAAATCCCAAAGTATCATCTCATGAGTTTTCTTGGTTCTCTGCTCTCTTTCAAACTGGAAACATTGGTTCAAACACCGCGTTCCCAAGTTCTTGCCCTCGCTCAAGGTTTTGTTAATATGTGCAGAATCAAACGAGTAGAAGAGGCGAAAATCATTAAGCAAACACAAGAAGGGGCAAAGTCCTCAGAAATCACAAAATGCCTTCCATTACAGCTGAGGACTAAAGCTCAATTCCTGCTTTATACAAATGGGAGTTTGTTCCTACCAGGGAAAGTGAGACCTGTCATTTAGTCCTCAGCATCTTTTTTTTTTCTTCAAATGATTTTTTAAAAATCTATTTGCAAGAGCAATATAGCATATGCAGGAGTAGAAACAGCAACTGATTTCAAGGGAAATGCAGCATATTTGAAACATCCATTCATACCATTCTTTAACCTGATTGATTTTTTAAAATATTTTTGGTTTGGGGGATGTGCTCTGGCAAATAGCAGTTGCCTCTGGACATGGATTATGGAAGGTAATAGTAAGAGACAGTGCCTGCCAGGAAAGCTTATCATTTTACAGAAAGAAGATAAACATGCCACATATCCCAGCCTTATTTATATGCATACACACGCAACCTAACTGTGTGAAAAGGATCTAAAATTCTAAGTGAGATGCATGACTATTGATTTGCACACAAGAGACTTTTTCTTAATGTCATGGTTTGAAGTCACCACTAGGCACCACAGCAATTCCAGTACCCTCATGCCCTGCAGTGATCCCGCATATGTGTCCTGGTCTCTGACTAAAGCTACTTTAATGGAATGTCCACTTTCACTTTTAAACAGACCGAACAAATTTCGTATAAACAGGGTCACGTTTCAACATTAAATTTTTCCTTGCTGGTTACAAATAAATAATACCATGCAATCTCAGAGACTGAGAAGCACCTAAGAAGACTGCATAGCTCAGCCCATACCTGAATAACAATCACTTCTGCATAGTGCTTGACAAGAGATCGTTCAGCCTTCGTCTGAAAATTTCCAGTGAGGAGAAATCTACTTCCCGAAGACGTCCACTTCATTTCTGGATAAAGTTGAATTGTTAGAAAGTGTTTTTGTTTGGGCTCCTTGATTTTTGTTCTTGTTCTTGTAGTTGTTCTGCTTTGTTACATTACGCCTAACTAACTTCTTTTATATATTCACCCTTTGATGTTAGTTCTACCCTCCAGGGACAAATAGATCAAGTCTAAACCACCTTCCACATGACAATCTTTCAAGAATTAAAAGGAGCTTGTCATGTGCCCACTACCTGCCATTTTCTTCAGTTTAAGCATCCCCACTTCCTCCAAATAACCCTCCGACGATGTACTTTTTGAGATCCTTCACCATCCTTGTTGTTCTCTACTGGACCCTTACAGCTTCTCAATGTCCTTCCTAAAATGTGATATGCAGAATTTAATAGGATCCTTCCAACATGATCTAACAAGAGAAGAGTACAGCAGGAATGTCACCTCTCTTGCCTGGAACACTATACATCTCAAAATACAGCCTAATATATGACTTTTCTTGAAAGTTATTTCATATTGTTCATTCATTTTGAACTTACAATTTACTAAAGCCCCAGATTTTTTCAATGAACAGCTGTCTAGTGACAGTTCCCCATCTAGCGTTTGTGAAGTTCATTTTCTTGCTCCAGTCACAAACCCCACCTCTAGATCCCCACTTTTGCTCTACTCTTCTAGAGAGTGTCCCTATCCTTATTTCCCCAAATTTCAGGATTTTGCCATATCTGGCTTCTGATCTACCAGCATCAGGATGTTAAAAAGGGGATATTTTTACTGATTTATAGTTCAGTTACAGGGAATATGCATTCATAAGTACTGCATTGTTTCTAATTATTTTCATTTCAAGTATAGTTTGGGGTCACCTTCTTTCTCATCCTTGCAATATCCATACACAAATTTTGCTAGGACTGAAATTTTTTATAGCATAAGACCATATTCTCTTCCACAAACATTTTTTAAATCAACATTTTTTTTATTGGTTTGCTACTCTCTCTCCTTTACTTCATGCCAGCTTCAGCATCTCACACTCTCCAATTTGTTCCATGACAGTATCCCTTGACAGCCGTGGGCTGTGTTTTAGAAAATTGTAGGCACTACCAGAAATTCAGCTTCATAGCTGATAGGTAAAAATTCCATGTGAACTTCCCCAAAACTTTGGCAATTATACTAGCTCCTGGAATGTTATTTTCTATTCCAATAACAGAAATTCTGTCATATCCTAATATATTGAATTGATTATAGACCCTTCAGGTTATCTTGCAAAAATAATAATAACCCAGTTTTCATAATTCCTACAATATTACTTGACTCCAGGCCTGATGGTCATAACTTCAGTGCTTCATACTGACACGCTATTCTTGACTATTTTTCTGTTCTGCCAGTATAGCAAACTCATCTCTTTGGATGAGAAGTTGTCTGGATTTTGTCATTCAGAGCGGCCATCATTCTATGCATCGAAAACACCAGTATTATTATAACTTGCTAATAAATCCCAAATAGAAGCTAGTAACAGATAGGCCCAACCTGATCAATGAATCTGAACTGTCTTGGAAATCGTCTTCATAATAGTATTTGAATAGTTTCTTTACTTTGGATTAGATAATCTAAATTAACTTGTTACTGATAAGGTCACAAATTCAGATGTGGTTTGGATTTTACCTAGCGGTAATATAATAAGAATACATAATAAGAACAGCAATATCTAGTTTTTATGTAGCACTTTAAGCTTTCAGTCCTCACAACAACCTGATGAAGTAGGAGCCATTTTTAGCCCCTTCTCCAAATGCAGAAACTGGGGCTGAGAGAGGTTAAGTCATAAGTTCAAAGTCACACAGCTAGTACATGTATGAGACAGTATTCAAACAGAGCTCTTGGTGACTCCAAATCCAATACTCTTCTCGCTGTACCATCTGGCTCTAATATTGTTGGTGGTGGTGGTGGTGATGGTAGTGGTGGCAGTTGCTTGTCAAAGAAGACCAATGACATCACGATGGGTGATGCCTTGATTCATATGTGAGTTGAATTTAAGTGAAGGAGGGTTCACTCTTCTACGTGCAGTAGGAAGATGAAAGATAAAGTCCTACCACCTTTGTTTCCCCCATTTTACAAAGCTGTTAGGTCCAAGTTACTGTTTTTGTTCTTTGATGTTGTCACTTTGTTTTGGGAAAAAAAGTTAGTTTGCTTTTTTTTTCTTTATTTAAGGTGGTATCACACTAACACTTTGTGTGGAAGCTGATCAAGTTAGTAATGAGGAAGGCAATTCTGAAAAAAACTTAACAGTACGGAAAATTGAGGTGATTGTCTGCCTTCAATAGTTTGATAGTGAATATCTTCATCTGTCCTCAATTCAGTATCATCAACAAGTTTGTCCAGACGTTGTCATCCGCTTTAAAATAAGAATTATTTAAGCTATAATGCTAACAAGAATTCAGCATTCTTTCTGAGGTAGAATTTAGCCTACTTGGTGATCTTTGAAAGACTGTGGAAAATGGGAAACATAGTACAGGCCTGAAGGTGCAAATACATCATCAATTTTCAAAAAAGGGAAGAGAATCAAATTTTCAAACTAGAGGCCCCTGTACTTTTGTTCTGAGAAAAATTATAGAAGTTGAATTACACATTAGTAAAGTTGAAGCAATCACCAAAAATCAACACGGATTCATCAAAAACAGATCACAATAGACCAAACTGTTTTTGAACAGATTAAGTAAATTATTAGATCCAGAGAATACCACATACATCATTTAAGTGTACCTTCATTTTTATTTTTAGGTTTAGAGTCCAGGATTCAAATTTTTTTCACCAAATCTGACTGTTCATGCAATATTATAGCCCTAGAGTTGTTCTGTTCATCTCTGGGAAGAAGGGAGAGAAGGGTATTTTCATATCTCTTTTATGGGGTAAAGTTTAGTCATTATTTACAGTATTGAAGTGATGTGTGTACGTTTCATGTACATTGTTGTAATTGTCACGTTTTCCTAATTATGCTTATTTCATTCTGCATGAGATCAGAGATGTCTCCCCTGCTTACATGAATTTGTTATATTGATCATCTATTATATTTCATTACATTTGCATACAACGATTTGTTTCTACATTCCCCAAAATGGGTATCAACTTTGTTTCTTTGCTATTGCACAAAAGTGCTGGCACAAATATTTTGACATGTTTAGCACTGTTTTGGTCTTTGACCTCCTTCAGGCACATGCTAAGTAGTAATATATGCAAGTCAGAATATATTTTACCTAGCTTTTAGGAAACCATTTGATAAAACTTCTCATGTTTCCACTGTGGAAAAGATGGAAGGATATGGGCTAAATAATAAAGAGTTGGGTGAACTTGGATCTGGTTAAATAACTGCGTCCAAAGATTAATTTAAATCATTAATAACGGTTAATGTCAACTTGGAAGGGAAGTATTAATGGAGTGCCCATGCTTTGCTGCTTAACACTGAAATCAGTGACTTGGATAAAGGCATAGATGGAGTTCATATCCAATGTGCAGATGACCACAAAGTTGAGAGAGATAGCTAACACTGGAATATACCGTGAGATTCCAAAAAACAGGAAAACAGGAAATTTGTTACAAATCTATCAAGATTAAATTTAAGAGAGTCAAAGATAGTTTTATATCTGGATTATATTGTAAAAGATCATTTAACCAATAATTATGTTACTTATTAAACTCATTCCATGCTATCATGCATGTAGAGTGCAGTGGATAGAGTGCAAGGTCTGGAACAAGAAAGATCTGAGTTCAAATCTAGACACTTACTAGCTATGTGACCTTGGGAAAGACATTTAATCTGTTTCCCTCAGTCCATCTGTAAAATGGAGGAAATTATAACAGCACCTTACCTCCAGGAGTTGTTGTAAAGATCAATTGAGGTAATTACTGCAAAAACACTTTGCACAGTGCCTGGCACATAGTAAAGGGTATATAAATGTTAGCTATTTATTATTTACAATTGAATTTTCTCCCATTAAATGCTATTCTTTCCTTTTTGAATGCAAAGGGAACATTACTTGTCTCTAGATAGCGTATTGGGTCATTTCACCCAAATCCATGAGACCTGCCCCTTACTAGTATATTATCAGAAAGAGTGTCATGATGGATTGTCATTCAAGGAATGAAGTGCTACCCTATCCCCACCCACCAAAAAAAGTTGTTAGCAGAACTAAATGCTGAATCAATCCCTCTTATAATACTAGACATTCACTATAATCAATAACCACTAATGTGATCCTGGGACACAGAAAACTGAAAATGAGATGAGGGATATTCTAATACTCCTGCATATTTTCCACAGTTCCTTGCTTAATGTTTTTCCTCAGCCATTTCACTGATAGAGAAACTACTTATAATTCTTTTTACTTGCTAAAATTGCCTGCCCCAAAACCAGCAATCTTCTATTCAGAATGCAGATAAGGGAACTGCAGGACAATAAAGGTATGTATGTGTATACACACACAAATATATACATAGACACATATAATGTAATACTAACATTATACGTATATGTCATATAGGTGATGATACAAATGATGATATACATATATTATATACATATGCTGTATTGAACGTAAAACTATAAGATGTTTGTGATGTCAAACAGGAATATATCTCTCATTTGAGATTGTAAAATAGAGGTAGATATATTGGATAGCCTAGATCAGCGGTTCTCAATCTGTGGGTCACGACCCCTTTGGGGGTCGAATGACCCTTTCACAAGGGTCACAGGGGTCGCCTAAGTCCATCAGAAAACACATATTTCCGATGGTCTTAAGAACTGAGACACGGCTCCTCTATCCACCTCGAGGCAGGTCTGCCCACATGCAGATACACCTACATATGAGTATTAAAGGGTCATGGCATTAGGAAGATTGAGAACCACTGACATAGACAGATAGATAGATAGATGATGGATGGATGGATGGATGGATGGATGGATGGATGGATGGATGGATAGACAGATAGATGGACAGAATCACATACACATGATACTTTTATTTGCTTACTGAGTATTTCATAATCTCCTTATTTCTTCTACTATCTTTTGTAATCACGACCTTCATGAGGTACTTCCTAACTTGGGCCTCCTACTCCAAAAAATTATTGGCACATAGATAACATCCAGTTGCAGAGCTGCAGTAGGGAGGATCCATAGCCCTGAGTATGTAGAGTAGATAAGGCAAGGCTACCAGATCTCATCCCAGAGCTCTTGTGTATTATATAGGCTAAACACTCTCACACAGACAAAGTTGAATCTGACCATCACATTTGTAAGCCAATACCTGTCTTCAGAAGCCAAAGATATAGAAATAAAACATGGAATGCTGATTTCATATCAGAGGTGAGGTTCTTTTTCTCTATAAATGTTGTATTACCTCATGAAATTCACTCAGATGTTAGGGCAGCACAATGATAATTGGCCTGGGACTCCATTGGCCAGGAGAAATATTCCCCTCATCTGAAAAGGATATCCTATATTAACTTTGTTCTCTATACTCTCCATTTGACTGAGATCTAAGTAGCTATAGCGTAATCTTGAACAAATACTCTGCAGTATGTATGAGTGGTATGTTGGGTGCTGCTCTCACTTAGTGGGGTGGTTATAGCCTTACACAATAATCATTATTTTAAAAAAGCATTTGCTACTAAATATTGGGGAAATGGTCAAGAAAGGCTGATTATCACTGTGTTCTCTGAAAATCAGCCTTTTGGAACCAGGACAGATTCTTAAAAATTGACTTTCCTGGTTGTTACTTGTTTTATATTTATTCTATTCATGCTCCATATGTAAATGTTATCTCTACTGGTAGAATACAAGTTTTTTGAAAGCAGAGATTGTTTCATTTTTGTGTTTTCTCCCTCAGACCTCACATAATTTCTGCCATATAGAAGGTGGTCAGTCAATGTTTTTGTAATTAATTTGGGGAAAAGAAGGGCTCCTAAATGTTTTATACAGTGATAACAAAACCCAACAAGAAATGGAGAAATCACATTTAAAAAAACACCCTAAAATGCATATCTTTGAGTTGATACCCTAAGACAAACTTAAAATTCACATAAATAAAATTACACTCGATTAGAAGAATTTTCATCATTTGTGACTGATCCATGCAAATAAAATTTAAAATGCCGATACTACCTAAATTCATTGTTATGTTCTGTGCTATTACAACAAAACTACCAAAGAGCTATGTTATAGAGTTAAATAAATAAAAATGAATTTGTCTGAAAGAATACAAGGTCTAGTTCAAGAATCTCAAGCAAAATAATAGAGCCATAGGAAAAAAAGGAGTCTGGCACTTTCATCTCAAGTTCCATTATGAAACAATAATCATCAAAACTATTTTTTACTTATTAAAATAGTAAGAATCAGAAGCACTAAATCTTAATAATCTATCATTTGATGAACTCAAAAATATCAACCATGTTGGGAAGAATAACTATTTGACAAGAAGTTTGGGATAACTGGCTATCTGTTTAGTAAATAATAGTTTTAGATTAGTACCTTATACTATATGCCACGATGCATTCAAAATGGACACAGGACCTAAACATAAATGGTTATGTATTTTAAAAAAATATTTTAAGGAAAATGGTCGAAAGAATCTTTCAGAACAATAGCTAGATGGGTAATTCTTAACCAGAGAAAGAGAAGGAGGGAGTAGAGAAAGAAAGAGAGAGAAAGAATATAAAATAGACGATTTTTATTACAGAAATTTAAAAGACTTTTGCCTGAAAAAAATCAATGCTCCTAGGACCTACAAGAAAGAGTCTTCATTCTGCTCGTTGTCTTCTTCTGTTTACTTAAATCTCCAGCCTTAGTTTCTTGGTTGAGGAGGGGATGGAGTTGTCCTCATGTCAAACCCTAAGTTTCATGAATCCCTTTGGGCTGGCATATTTTATCCTTACAACAACCCTGAATGATATTATCTCAGTTTTACAGATAAGGAAATAGAAGCAGATAGAAATTGAGTTAGCTTGGCCAGCATCACACAGCTAGTAAGTGTCTGAAGCCATACTTTATCTCAGCTCTTCCTGACTCCAGGTCCAGTGCTCTATCCAAGGTACCATTTGTATCCAATGTGGCTGCCACTGTCAGGCAGAGATACAGAGAAAGGCTCTCAGTGCATTCTATGGACTCTTTCTATGTAAGTTGTATAGGAAAACATGGGCAAAAATCACCGAGGTTATAGAGTCACAGATAAGTAACAATCTACACTATTGGAGAGAGTACCTAGATCAGTTAGAGATCACAGATTCATCAAAATATAAAATATGAAACAATAACCCATCCTCATGTCCTAGAAACATTCATTGTCACCATCTTTTTTGTGACTCTTAACTTTCATTTTTATAGAACTTTGCAGTTTACAAGGCAGTTTCTTCATTACAACCCTTTGAGGGTAGGAAATACAATTATCCCTATTTTACAGACATTGCCATTTAATTCTTATCAAATTTAAGTGACTTTAACAAGGTTTTGTGGTTGGTTGGTGGAGCCAGAATGGACATTAAGGTTTCAAAGATTTCAAAGAAAGTACAAGTTGGAAGGAATAATCTAACAACTAATTTTCCAGATAAGAAAATAGAGGTATCTAGTATTAAGTACTAAGACCACTCAGGGATTTAGTAGCAAATCTGGGACTTAGACTCAGGTCTTCTGACTCCAAGCCAAGTGTTCTATATACTGTATGACAATAACTCTGGCCTGTTACAAGGCAATAGACCCCCTAAGCATATGGTAAGCTGGCATGGCAAGATCTATTCACTAATCCTTTAGTCACAATGCCTTTTCAGATTTTTAAAAATTAAATGTTAACATTGTCTCTTGAATGACTTCAAAAAATTTCATTTGTCACGAAAATATGTGTTGATTTATGGTACACAGTCCTATTTGCCCAGTCAATTGTGGGAGTTTTCCCAATCTGCTGCTCAAATTTCAATTACCCTTCCCTAGACTACATTATAGCCTGAAGACCAATAAATAAGGTTAGCATTGGATGAAGATCCATACAAAAGGCATGATTTAATTACACACAAAACAGAATAATCACAAAGAGTTGGGATCAATGTGAGAATGCATAAATTCAACCCACCAAATCCATCTTTTTAAAAATTTCACCCCTTCCTTTGTTATTGTGGAACGGGCTATAGAGATAATTCATCTATTGGTGTAAAGTATGGAGAACTTCCTATTTGATACATCTGGAAAAACAGCAAAAGATAGTCTCCATCTGGAGGTTCCAATCAATTTGACTGACTTGACAAGACCAAATCATCTGCAATCTTTCCTAGTCAATGAAATTCTGTAATTGCCAAATACTCTAAATGCCCCCTCTCTGCCCTTGGACCACACCTTCATTAGACATGCTTAGGATTCCCTGACTTTCCTTCTGAATTCCTCTTGCATCCACACAGGATTTTTAATATAAAGGTCCACCCTTCCTCTAACATCCTCAATACTGGAAAACATTCACTGGGAAGTGGTATTTTGCGGGGAAAGAGGTAATAATAGGGTAAGCCTGAAGCTACATTAATTTCCATTCATGATTCCACCTTTTGGGGAGGGTAGGTGGCGCAGTGAATAGAGCACCGGTCCTGGAGTCAGGAGGACCTGAGTTCAATTCCAGCCTGAGACACTTAACACAAAAACTAGCCATGTGACTTTGGGCAAGTCACGTAACCCCAATTGCCCTGCAAAAAACAAAAAAATAAAAATAAAATGATTCCACCCTTTTATTTTCTTTTTCATAATCCTAATTTCTGTAAGGTTCGAGCCATTCTACAGAAAACCTCTAAATCAGAGAACAAGCTTTCCACCTGGTCCCTATTAGTGTCTGCCTCCATTAACACTGACCTCTTCACCTCAGTAATCAACCAGTGCATTAAGCAGATCTCTGGCTTCACTACACACTTTTAAAAGATCAAAAGCTCATTTACAATAGAAAGACAATTTATTCTTATTTCCCCTGTGTTGGCAATACAACTTAAAATAGACATTAACAAAAGCCAGGCAGTGTTTCTGCTGTCTTCAAATATGCATGACACTAATATCACAAGATGAGTAGGAATCTTCTGTCTATTCCCATAATACATTTCCTCACATGTTTAAACAAACCTTTTGGCACTGGGGGAAAATATAAATTTCTGTCCAGAAATGCTGTCCAGTTCTGTCCCAGAACTCCCTCTTCCACCACATTCTTCCCCCACATAAAAAAATGAATTTAACCATGAGAAGATTGAAAAAAAAACCAAAAATGCAACGGTCTATTCATAGTGCCAAAATAACGTAGGTCAGGCTTAAAATAACAGGTAATAATAAAAAGGTAGCTAGCATTTATATGGCACTTTAAGGTTTTCAAAATATTTTATAAATAATTTTATCCTCACAACAACCCTGAGAGCAAAGTATTACCATTATCACCATTTACAGATGAAGAAACTGAGGCAGGCAAAGTTTAAAAGATTTGTCCAAGATCACATGGCTAGTAAGTGTCTGAAGCAGAATTTGAACTCAGGTCTTCTTGACTCTGGCTCTAGTGTTCTTCTCTACTGCATTACCTAGCTGCCTCAATAAATAATCTAATCTAACAAATTCAAAACACATTTTGCAATAAGCAAGTGTGGACCTCAAAATCCAGTTAAAAACGACTTTACCAATCCAGAATTTTAAACTGATCCACTGTAAAATTTCCCTCTGCAGTCACAGAATTAGGAACTCATAAAAGCTATGTATAGGCATCTGGAGCTTGGGAGAAGTCTCAGTCTCACTTCCCCTTCCCTACCTCCTCCTAGTCTTTCGTACTTTTCACACTTTCATCCACTGTATGGAACATCAGACTAAGGGAAGACAGGACCCAGGTCCAACAATGGAAGGTGATAGAAAAACAAAACGTGCTAATAGTTTAAATCAAAAAGAAACTCATTCAAGGACCCCATTCAACAAAACATACAGACTTGAGTAGAGTAGAGGTAAGGAAGACCTTTGGGGGATGGAAAAGAGATCCTATAATGGTCCCTTATTGGCATGAAAATGAGGGGGCTATCCTTTTGTCTTTATTCCACATTACAGACAATCATGCATGTCTGCCAGCAACAAAGTCTGAAACTGTGTGTGGCAAATTAGAGCCCAGCGCTAAACTTTCTGGCCTCCCAACAAACATTATGTAAATGGTTCCCATGGACCAAACTACCCAGAGCTGGAATATTTATTCAATCTCCTTAACTAAGAAATGAATTTGGAATTTTATGATCTTACTTGGTTTCTTTATGGTATTACTTTTTTGGGGGGTGGGGAGGAAGGGGAAGGCAAGGCAATTGGGGTTAAGCAACTTGCCCTAGGTCACACAGCTAGTAAGTATGTCAAGTGTCTGAGGTCACATTTGAACGCAGGTCCTCCTGACTCCAGGGCTGGTGATCTATTCACTGCACCACCTAACTGCTCCTCTTAATATCTCTATTCTTTTCTAATTAATTTCAAACCAGAACAATTCTTCCCATAATATCTTGTCTCCTACTTCTGACCAAAACCAAGGAAAATGAAAAGAAATAAAATTATGATTTTCAATTTATGAGAATTTCTCATTTAAATCTTTGAACCTTCAATATAGAAAAAATGTTTTCTGCAATATAGCACCATATAATTACCACATAAGATTGTTTTGATAATCAAATAATGATAGCTTAATACCTTTCCCTTTCAATCTCCCTTCAACTTCAAGTGTCATAAAAGGACTCTATAGCTGCTGTCTTTAAATTTTTCTGTTAAAAGAAATGATTTTTTAAAAGTCCCTTTGAATTAATTTTTTTCAAGCCTGAAATAAATTTTGAATTCAATATTTTCCAGTTCCATATGGACAGTATGAAATCAGCTAAATTCACATTTGCACCCAGGTACACTGACTTGAAGAGCTGGGTTAGTGCATCATTAAAATGAATGATTTTGTTTGTTGTTTTCATTTTGAAAGGGAAAAGGCCTGATATGCTATATCCTCTTTCTTTTCCATATAGAGAAAGAAGCCTGAAATGCAACGTGACCCAAACAATAACTCAGAGTGGTATACAGTCATGCAGGGAATTAATAATTTATACGATATTGGTCTAGCTTTACTTGGAATATAAATGAATGTATCCTTGTCTTGTTTAAAGCCAGTCCTCACTCTGTAGAGCTGAAGAGATGCTTAACACTTTAAATTCAATGCACCTTGCTTTCCTGTAATTCCAAAGGAATACAGTCAAGTGGGGACACTTGGCAAGTGAGTCACATTGCAACTCTCAGTCATAGGCAAACCATTTTATCTTACACAAAAAATCATAAGGGAATAGCGCAGTGTAACCCTTCTAACTACCACCACCACCAAGATCATGCACATGGAGCCCGTTTCAAAAATAGCCCATTATGAAGAACACCTATTACACAAAACATTTTCTGCATCTACTTCACATTAGATCTACTTTGCAGTTTTCACTTTGATAGCGTTCATAGACATAATCTCTAGCAGTAGCACTCTAGTGGGATTTCTCTGTAGATGACATAAGTCTGAATTTTGTCTAGATCTCTCTTAGTTGGCCTAACGAGGAAAAATTTCACTTTGTACAACCACATGGCCTTCTTTAGATAAAATAGAAAACAGGTGTTTTCTAAGGAAGGGTTTAGAGTTAATCTACAAATATGATTTCTCCTTTGAAAGAGCAACATTAATCTAGCTTAGACCATGAAGATATTGTTTAGCATCTCTATCCAAATCAATATCAGACCTATATATTCAGCACCAGGTTCTCCCCATGCTTCAATTCCAAACCTACTGCCCATTGGATATTTCAAACTGTGTGTCCCATAGACATATCAAACTCAACATATCCAAAGTAGAATTCATCAACTTTGCCTTCAAAATCATCTTTCTTCTACACTTCTCTATTTCTCTCTAAGGCAGTGGTTCTCAACCTTCCTAATGCCCCAACGCTTTAATACTCGTATGTGGGCATATGTGCATGTGGGTGGACCCACCTAGAGATGGATAGAGGAGCGGTGTCTCTGTTCCTAAGACCATTGGAAATATGTGTTTTTCCATGGTCTTAGACGACCCCTGTGAAAGGGTCGTTCAACCCCCAAAGGGGTCATGACCCACAGGTTGAGAACCACTGCTCTAGGGCATCACCATCCTTTCAGTTTCCTAGTTTTACAGTCTCAGTAGTATCCTTGACCCCTCACTCCCTCTCATTCCACGGAGCCAAAGAGATGTCAAATCTTTTCATTTCTAACATCTCTGGCATCTGACCCCTTCTCACTCTTCAACCACAATCTTAGTTCAGGACCTCATCACCTCTCCCTTGATCTATTCAACACTCTCTTTTTTGGCCTCTCTGATTCAACTATGCTAATCCATCTATCATGTAACTGCCAAAATGGTTTTTTCCTAAGCTACTTTCAGGGGCTCCCTATTGCAGCATTTAAAGTGATCATAACTTGGCTCCAACTTACCTTTCAAGCCTGATTATACAGTACTCCCTCCCTTTCCTGCATTCTAACCAAATTTCCTTCCTGCAGATACTCAGACATAATATTCATCTCTTATCCTTGTGGCTTAACATTAGCCATCTCTCAGGTCTGGCATACTCATCTTCCATGTTTCTGCCTCTTAGAATCACTTATTAATGTCAAGACTGAACTTAAGTATGACCTTTTATGTGAATCCTTTCCTGATCCCTTCCCTAACTGCTTGCATCCTCCTTCCAAAAACTATCTCATTTTTAAAATTTTATAAATATTGTAAACTTGCAGATTTCCATTTAAAAATGTAAACTTCTTTAAGGCATGAGCTGTTTCTTTTTCTTTTTGTATTTTCACTGGGCCTGGAATATAATAGGTATTTAATATATGCTTGCTGATTGATTGATTCAGGTCAATCATTACAAGGGACTCTTTCCCATTCTCTCTCATCTCCTCTATAGATATGGCCACGTTTAGGGAATGCTATTATAGCGCCAGCTATACCTGGCTATCAAACAGTGTTCTAAATATAAGCAGATACAAAAGATGCTTTAAAAGGGAAAAAAGGTAATTCTTGAGTAATTATGGACTCACAGCATCTCACTAAAAATAAGCTATTGTTCCTTTTAATAAAATAAAAATCTATCCATAGTTTTAAAGATGAACAAATGCTTTTAAAGATATATTAGCAAAAGGATATGAGAAACAAGCACAGAATGTTAACAAAGAAAGATGTTTGAGAACAATTATAAATTAATTTCTCAAACAAGGTGACCGATAAGTTTGCAATGGCTCATAAGGCTGAATAGTAAAAGATCTAAATATATTGATATGAATAGTCAGAAAAAAGTCAGTACATCTGGATTCAAATCTTAGCTTTGCCTAGTTCTATGAATCTAGACAAATACTTTAGCTATTAAACCTCAGGTTTCACATGTGAAAAATGGAGGTAATGACGGTTAACCACCTTCCTTAAAGGGTTGTAGAGTAAAGTGGAATGAAGGAGAATAGAGTAGGATTGTAAGTAGAGTACCTAGTAAACTTGGGGTATTATAGGAAATTGGAGCTGTGTGAGATGAAAGAGTTCAGAGTCTGAATCTGAGGTCAGAAAAGGTTCTTATTCTTTCTCACGAGAAAGGACTCTGCCCCTGTTGTCCACATGGCGTCTTCAAGGAGAAAGCAATGGGTAGAAGCCAGCCCACGGTTATATGATCTTCTAATGCAGAAACCCAAGCCCCCCAACTGGCCTTCACTCTTATTGGTAAGGAGGCTGGGCCACAGCCTAAACACGGGAATCTGTCTCTGAGATGAAGGACCCGGAAACATGTGGGTGTCCAGTGAAAGCAGTCTTAACCCTCTTTGGCATATCTTGTGCTGAGGTGGCACTGGAGAGGGTCTCCATTGCTCTAAGTGCCAGATTGCTGTGAATACTGAAGCCATTCTAGATTTGATTTTTCAGAATGGGGAAACTTCACTGTAAATTATCCCTCACAGAGCTAGTAGAGATACAAGATGAAAATAAGAAGACAGTCATAAGAAGTTAAATATACCTTCAAATAGCTCTCAGAAGGAAATATCTACTTGAAATCAGCAAAATTTCCTGACAGTCGGTCTTTCATAAACAATAATTCACTATCCCATAAGTCTATTCAATAGATAACATTTTCTCAGAGAGCATTTGCCTGACCCTTAAACCTGAATATATACCAAAAAATAAGAAAACACACTCAAAATGAGCTCCCAACTTAGTATTGTAGGAGAATCACTAATGATTATTAAGTCAGCTGCACTGTGAATCTACCTCAAGCATGTGAAGACTTCCTCCAACACAACAGGCGGACACATACAGTTTGTTCCAGGAGCCCTGAAGAAGACTGAAGCAGGCCCTGTGGAGCACTTAGAGCTTAGTCAGACATCAAAGATGCCCAGGGCATCCACTGTATATTGGGCCATTGTCAGTCACCTTGACTTTTGTCCTGCCTCTAGACCAGTTACTTAGGAAGAGACAGTGAGGCTGATGATTTTCCATAACTCTGCCTCACTTAAATCCAGTTCTTGAGAAATCAAGACATTACCCATGATGTCACTGGTCCTCTTCAAAAATGAAGGATGAGCAACAACATTATGTCATTTGAACTTGAAAAGGATCAGCTTCTTACAAGACCATCTGTTTCCTTACATCACTTTCTCTGAATTCAGAATACACTGTTCTCTAATCAATCAATAAATAGGTGTTTATTGAAAACTTAGTATGTATTAGCACTACGCTAATCATGGTGGGGTCCGTAGAAATAGCAGAAAACATGATCCCTGCCCTTAAGGAACTCATTATTTAATCGGGGAAACAAGACATGCTTTTGAAAGAGCAGAAAATAATATTAGCAGATACATAAGTGTAAAGAGGACAGCAATTTGGGTAGAGCTGGGTGTTGCTATATAAACCTGCAGGATTATCTCCCTAAACACAACACCAGGTGCTGGCACATGATGAGGGTAGGCTGTTCCCTTTTTATGTTAGCATCCTGCAAGTGGAAAAGGAGGCTGTTCTTAGAGTCCAACCCTTTGAGGGACAGGAGATAGCAATAGTAAATTTTGGGCAATCCACAGTTTTAGGATTAGAATGACAGACTAGTAAATCCTAGGTTATTAAAAGTAAAGATACATTTAACTAACAACTTACTATTGTATTTCCAAGACCATATAACCAGTCGCAAGATTGACTTATATGTTCCAAGAGTAATGGAGGAAGATACCTACGTAGCCAGCAACTCACTGGTACAACTCATGTAATGTGTGCTTGATACCTTCCCTCAAGTATAATATACTATCTACTGCAAATGGCCTCAGTATATTTCTTTAGTATATGATATATTGTGTTGTGCATATGACCTTTCTATCTGGACTATATAGGAGGTAATGTTTTCCAGTTGACAGAGTACTGGATTTTTAGTCAGAGGACTAGAATTCAAACTTCACCTCTGAGGCTTATTATCTGTGTGACCTGCAAGCAAGTCACTTAACTTCCCTTGACCTCCATTTTCTCATCTGTAAAATGGAGCAAGAGAACTATGTGAGCTCTTTACTTCTACTATGGGCTCTCCTACTTCTAGATCTACAATCCTATTGCAAGCAAACCCATGTACTTTGTCAATAATTTGACATTTTGTCATGCATTTACCACGATTTCCAATCCTTCCAGGCCCCTGATAGATGATAAAAATCTTCAAGGAAGACTTCAAATATTTAGATGCTAAAATGACCTTTTTTTTTTCCCAAGAAACTTTGTTGAGTTATTTCAGTCACGTTGAACTCATTGTGACTCCATTTGGGGTGCTCTTGGCAAAGATACTGGAGTGATTTGCCATTTCCTTCTCCAGCTCATTTTATAGATGAGGAAACTGAAGCAAACAGGGCTAAGTGACTTGCTCGGGATCATACTTTTTCACTCAGAAGATGAGTCTTCCTGACTCCAGGCCTGGAACTCTATCCACTGCACCATCTACCTGCCTTACAGACCCTTGAACTGTCAAAAATCAGTCAGTAGATAGATCAACAAGCATTTCTTCAGCACTTACTGTTTTCCAGAAATTGTACTGGTGACATGAAAATTTTTAAAAATCCCTGCAATCAAGGAATTCACATTCAAATGAAGGAAATAATATGTAAATATCTGTGTATAATCAGGATATCTACTGGTCAAATCAGGGGTAATCTAGAGGGAAGGTCCTGGCACCAAGGGAAGAATGGAAAGAGTTCTTGTAAAAGTAACATCTCAAGATGTTGTTTGAGACTTGAAGGAAGATCGATGAACTGATTCACACAGAAACAATTGGAATCTCAGAGTTGGAAGGGATCACAGAGACTGTGTAAACTAATTTGGGGTTGAACAACAATCTCTTGCGTTCATTGTTCAACCAGCCTATAATAATTAGGTAAGTCACCAGGTCCTAAACCAGTTGGTTCCATGTAGGGCTTGTTCTAACTGCTAGGAAGTTTTCTTAACATCAGATTAAATGTTTGTCTCTTTCAAATTCCACAATTCCTTTGCACTCTGAGGACAAGTAGAACTGGTCTTTCTTGTTTCATATGATAATCCTTGAAATATTTAAAGAAAACAATCCATTCCCCCAGCCAAGTCTTCTCCAGAGTATGTCTCCCTCCCCAGTTGTTTCTGATGTGATTCTCCTCAGCTGCCTACAGCCCTCTTCTCCATACTATCCAGATTATCAAGGCCGCTCCTAAAATGTGACTCTTGGAATGGAACACAGTACCCTAGATGTGGTTTAACTAAAGCAAAACTTAGTATATTGGCTCCTCCCTAATCCTAGATACCAGGAATCTCTTAATGTAGCCTGAGATGAAATTAGCTTTCTTGGCTGCTATAGGGTACTTTTAAATTATACTGTATTTTCAGTCCAATAGAAGTAACATTTTTTTTCAGACAAGTGGCTATTTTAGCCACGCTTTCCATATCTCATATCTGTGAAGATGATATTTGAACCCGAAAACTACATTTATTTCTATGAAATTCATCTTATTAGATTCAGCCCAGTGTTCTAGCCTGTCAGGATCTTTTTGCATCCTGAATAGCGTTCAGTATGTTAGCTATCCCTTTCATTTTTAGTTCATCCACAGATCTGGAGCTAAGGATGTTGTCTATGTCTTACAAGAGTTACTGATAAAAAAGATTTTAAAAGTACAGGACTAAGCACAAAGGTACTGCATTGAATACCACTGTGACGTGTGTACTCTGGTCTCACATTCCCAGGAGCAAGCAAGCTACATCCCTCCCCTCCAGCTTCTTAAGGATCCTGGGGGAGTTTTAGGAAGTCTCTTTTCCCTTCCACTGGCTCAAACACCCACCAGTTGGATTTTGCCTATTCATTAGGAGCTAGCATCTGACACTCAAGTTCCACTTAACCATTTAATACTGAATTACTTTGAAAAGGTAGTATTTGCTTCAAAGATATTGCAAGAACAAAAGCACAAATCTTTCTCATAATACTTCTGGAGCATTCTTTCTGCTCTACCAACTCAGGCTCTGAGGGAAATAAACTGAAATCATAGTTCAAATCCTACCTGGCATTAGTCCCACCAAGTTCATGTTCAAGAACAACATAGCTGTGGAGAGAATCCTTACCCTGTGCTCCAGTTGCTTCTCTGGTTGCAAACCCAGACTGAATTCTGATTTCTGGATTCCAATGGCTTTCTCTTCCATGTTCGGACTCCACTCCCTGAGATTAGGATGGAAAAAAAACAAAAAAAAAAGCCAGAAACCAAGGCCTGTCTCTCAGCAGTCATAATGGCATCAGATTAAAAAGAAGGGGGTGATATGGACAGTAATAGAACAGGGAGAAGTTGAAGTACACTAACTATCCTCCCCAGGACTCAGAGCTACTTGTCGATACCAAGCCAAATCAGTTTGGTTTCTTATCCTGAGAGTAAGGAGATCAATCCCAGTTAATCTCAGATCCTTCTTCACTTCGAAAGTGCTGGTCAAGAAACTCTGTGTGGACCAGGTTTCCTTCAGAGTCAGGACATGGATTTTCTTTACTCTTTGCTCCACTTAAACGAAATCAAGTTCATCGGAGTAGCAAGTGAGGCACTTCTTGAGTATTAAGTAGATGATTGGTCATCTCATGGAAATTTGGTGAAATGTTAACTGGGAAAATTGTCTATTTGGGTGTGATTGCTATTTTCAAACATACATGTTACACTGTATAAGCTCCTGCCACATTCACTACTTTGAGACTATTTCCTCTGTTGCACTGGTGAAGCAAGTTAAAAGATAAGGCTCGTGCCTCCCCAGAGATCACTGAGGACTCTTCTACAAATTTACCTGTGCTTTTTTTTCTTTTTTCTCTTTTTTTTAAATTTTATTTAATATTTTTATTTTTTTCCAGTTACATGAAAATACAATTTTAACATTCCTTTTTCTCAAATTTTGACCTCCAAATCCCCCACCCTTCTTCTCTTCCCTCTCGCCATTGAAAAGACAAGCAATTTGACCTGGGTTATAAATGTGCAGTCATGCAAAACACATTTCCATGTAAGTCATTCTGTGAAAAAATTGCAGACAAAAAAGAAAGAAAAAAGAAAGAAAGTAAGAATTGGGGAAATATAACTAGTAAGAGTTCAAATTAACGGCAGTAGAAGAGACGCCTCAACCCACCAAGATAGCCTTGAACCCTGAGGAGGAAATGGAACTTGCCTTGCCTTGCTCAAAAGAAAGGCAAGAGCAAAGATTGTACCTCCTTCCAATTAACTTTAAACCATTAATTCTTTTTTTTTTTTTGGAGGGGGGAAGGCAAGGCAATTAGGATTAAGTGACTTACCCAAGGTCACACAGCTAGTAAGTGTCAAGTGTCTGAAGCCATATTTGAACCCAGGCCTCCTGACTCCAGGGCTTGTGCTCTATTCACTGCACCACCTAGCTGCCCCCACCATTAATTCTTAATATTTCTGCCTGGGAGGGGCGGAGCCAAGATGGCGGCATAGCAGCAGCAATATATCGCAGCTCTCACATAGCCACCCCCAAATACCCATGGAATAGGACTCTGGACCAACCTAGAACTTCAAAAATGCACACAGATACTTCCCACT
>CM053590.1:200979929-201002956 GCA_028646515.1 Pseudochirops corinnae | reverse complement strand
TTGTCCGTTCCAACTGTTCTACAAGCACACATCGATTGTCCGTTCCAACTGTTCTATAAGCACACATTGATTGTCCATTCCAACTGCTCCACAAGCACACATTGATTGTCCATTCCAACTGTTCCACAAGCACACATCGATTGTCCGTTCCAACTGTTCTACAAGCACACATTGATTGTCCATTCCAACTGTTCTACAAGCACACATCGATTGTCCTGGTTTTTCCCAAATAAAGTCTTATCACCAATTCTGCCAGAAGCGAGATTTCCCCGATATTATTTCTTGTTCTTTGAGTAACCATTTAGCCAAATATACGACATTTAGAACAGGAAGATGTACAGGAACATAACCAATTGATTATTCACTCGTTGTGCTACTACCCTAGAATTCGAGCATACAACATTTAAATTTTGTTTAATTTTTTTTATCATCCTGGATTTAGCCAATGTCAAGAGACATGAGCTTTGCCACATACACGGAGGAGTAGGAAAAGAGAATTGTACTTGAATTATAGATCAAAATTATATACAATTTGCATTTAAAAGAGAATAAAATAAATTCAGCACTCAAATTTCAAAGTTATCTTTACATCTATGCCTCTTTCTGAACCTCTTGTCTGTTCTCTTTGCATTAAAAAAAATGCTACATTGTTGGTGACATTGTGAATTGATCCAACCATGCTGGAGAGCAATTTAGAACTGTGTCCAAAGAACTATAAAATGTGCGTGCCCTTTGACCCAGCAATACCGTTTCTAGGGCTGTATCCCAAAGAGATCATGCAAGTGGGAAAAGGACCCGCATGTATGAAGATATTTATAGCAGTTCTTTTTGTGGTGGCAAAGAATTGGAAATGAAGGGGATGCCCATCAACTGGGGAATGGCTGAACAAGTTGTGATATATGAATGTAATGGAATACTATTGTGCTATAAGAAATGAGGAGCAGACAGACTTCACGATAACCTGGAGAGATTTACATAAACTGATGCTGAGTGAGAAGAGCAGAACCAGGAGAACTTTGTACACGATTATAGACACATCATATCTGTGATGACCAACTTTGATAGACTGGGCTCCTCTCAGCAATGCAAGGCTATAAGACAACTCCAAAAGACTCATGATGGAAAGGGGTATCCACAACCAGAGAAAGATTTAGAGTCTGAAAGCAGATTGAAGCAAACTAGTGAGATACAGAGAAAGAAAAAATTGCTACAATGATCTTTTTTTTTTCTTCTTTTTTGTGGCATCTCTATCACTAGACATACTCTCTCTCCCAAATGCCTACTCTACCCCCATTTTAAAAAAAATATTTAAGGAGAAAGAAATCCATATGCTGGCCATATACAAAGCATGCATAACAATCTGCAGCCTGAGCCCTCTACTTCTCTGTTAGGCAGTAATGTGATTCATCATCAATCATCTGGAGTCCTGATTCTCCCAAATTTCTAAGAAATAATTTTCAATCTGATCCCAAAGTGTTTGTGTGTATGCTTTATTTATTCTTTAAATTTTTATAATGAAAACACTGTCTTTTCTTTAAAGAGGAGAAAAAGAAAAACAACAAGGCTTAGTGCTTAATTTTACTCACTCCTTATCTCAAAAATATTTTCCCTGGACAACTTGGGAGGAAGTCATTTTTTTCCTTCTAGAATCGCAAATTTAATATTGAAAAGAATCTTCCCTTTTCTGTGTAAAAGCTTTAGAATCTTTGGGAAATTTTACCTGTTACTTCTTGGTCATATTCACAGGAAAATAGAAGATGGTATACACAGTAAAAATTGCTGCATTAGAGCAGTAACAGAGCTCGAAAGTGTTTTCAAGTGTATTATCTCATCTCTCCTCCTGACATCCCTGAAAGGTAGACAGAGAGGAAAATAGTCGCTCTCCCCATTGTACAGTTAGAAAAACTGAAGTACAGAAAGATTTCCTGACGCGAGTCAAAGAATATCAGACCCAGAAGGGCCCTTAGAGTTCATCTAATCCAAAACTCTTTATTTTACAAATAAGAAAACTAAAGCCCAGAGAAGGTTAAATTACTTTCCCAATGTCGCATAGAAAGTCAATGACAGAAGCAAGTCCACAATCTAGGCCTCCTGAGTAACAGACCAGAGTTCCCTCCACTTTAACCAATTTTTCAGTAGGCCTTTGTATACTGTTATATTTATTTTAGTTTTACTTTTTAGCTCAGTTCTCACTCTAAGGGTCCATTGGGCTATAATCATGTTTTACTGGGTAGATTCTAAAAAAATCTTGTTTTTCTGAACATAAAACTGGTGGAAAGAAGGTCAGCTCCAAATCTAGCACACTTAAATTCCAAGTACTTACGTAACACAGTGCCTGGCTCACAGAAGGTACTTCAGAAATGTTTGTAGACTAATTGATTAAATGATTCTTTTGCCCTGAGTCTATGGGCTCTACATAAACAGCTAGCTGTCTTAGAGAGCATCTATTATATCAGGGTATCAATCACATAATCAACAAGCATTCATAAAGTGATTCTCTTTTTATATAATTATGCATTATTAAGCCCCTCATTTATTATCAGCCTCATTTCTCATATTTGGGTAACTCAGGGAAAAAAAATGATTAATAATAAGAACTAACTACTAAATGACTAATAATAAGAACTAATAATAAGAAATAACTAATAAGAAGAACCAACATAATAAGAACATAAAAAATGACTAATCATAAGAACTAACTAAGTGGTATAGTGGATGGAGTGCCTGATGTCACAAAGATCTGAGTTCAAATCTAGCTTCAAACACTTCCTAGCTGTGTAACCCCCAACAAATCACACAACTTGTCTGCCTGTTTCTTCAGCTGTAAAATGGGGATAATAATAGCAATCAATTCCAACACCTAATATGAGGATCAAATGAGATATTTGTAAAGAACTTTCCACAGTGTCTAGAATACAACGGGCACTTAATAAATGTTTGTTCCCTTATGTAGCTATTCAATTTCACAAGGCATTTTACATACATTGTCATCTGATCCCAAGGAATACACCACACATCTCATCTGGTCCATTTTGCCAATTAGGAAAATGAGATTAAGAGAAGTTGTGGCTTATTTGCCCAGCTAATAAATGTCAGAGATTAGATTCGGACCCATGCCTTGCTGATTCTATATCCAGGATGCGATTTACCACACCACACTGCATCTAGGGCCCATCAGTTATATCATCGAGAGCTCATATGTTGCTATTTTATTTGTGTTCAATAAAAAAGATGCTAGAGATGGGTTTGAATAGTAGTTCTTCCACTTATTATAGACGGGAACTGGAATGAGTCATAAACTCTCTGGAGTTCAATTTTTCAATCTCAAAATGAGTTGGACTAATTAATCTATTCATTCCCTTCCAGCTCTAAATTTTCTAAGTTCTGAGAAACATCTCTTCCTGTTAACTGATTAAAAATCAGAACATCAGTTTTCCATAAGCCTTGCTACTGTAGTCTAAGACAATAGGAATTGAGACTAAATCCTTCATTTGATAGATGAGGTTAACTCAGAGATGTTAAAATAGCTAACTAAGATCTTACATTTAAGTAGCATATGCTTAATTTGAACCCACTAAAAATCTTTCTGCTATATCATACTGCCTTCTCCTAGTTGTAAACTCCATGGCAGTACGGAATATATGGTATCAATATTTTGTCTACCCCAGATTCTAGAACAATACTTTGCTTAATAAATTTTTGGTATGTAGCTCTTCTGAACCTAGAGATAAAGTCTGAAAGAAGAAGACAAGATATTGTTCTACAGTGACAAAACACTCCGAGATCTCTTCTAGGTTTCTCTTGCCCTGCCCGTGAATGGATCTTGAGTCAGCATCACATCAACCTCTCTCATTTTCCTTAAATTATGTTAGGCTCTATTTCTGCAACAAGCTCAGAGAGCTATTTGTCCTATGGCCTCGAAGAGGGAACTTTGAATTAATGGTCTCCCCATCATTCAACCAAGCCAAGGAACTAAGTTCCAGTACATTGAGGTCTAAACTCATATAATCATACATATCACCAAATCAGATTTCCAGGCTGCATTTGCTGCTACTTTGGGAGTACAAATTCTAGGAACCCCGCTGCATCCTTGCTCCTCTTCCCCAAAATAACCTTTCCTTGTATTCCTTGCCTATATTTACTCTTGAAATAAACGTAGAACTCTTTACAGAAATATTACTGTCATAGGTCATCTACAGAAAATTGCTCTGCTCTCTGCAGCCTACGATTTCTCAGATCTCGGTTGGCCATAACAAAATAATGGATGATTGGATGACACACGCAAAAAAAGACATTTACTACCATTTAATAGCTGCTTATCCTAACTTCTGGCTTAGTCCCTTTTGGAGATGACTTAACCGCTTGAACATTGACTCTCCAAACCCATACTCTGTCACAGAAACAGGTACCAAGCATTACACAATAAAAGGGGAAAGGGAAAATTACAAGGGACACATCCCTTAAAAATAGTAAAGGAAAAAAGTCAACAAGGATATTTCTGGTGTCAAGACCTGGATGCAAACCCCTTCTCTATCACTTATCTAGTCACCAGAATAAGTGCCTGAGCAAAACCAGGAACCCTCTAGTTCCAAGCAATGGTAGCTAGCCAACTAACTGAAGAATTGCTAAAGCTCAGGCATGTGAGCCATCCCAGAGTCACAGCCACCACTACTACCAGGCTAAGTTTTCAGCTAGACAACTGGTTGGGATGCTGCTGCCCTTCCTTCAGTGTCCACTGCTTAAAGTGACTCCTTCCTTCACAGTAAGAAAAGCTCCCACCTCAGCTCTCACCAGGCTCCTAACAAAAAACAAAATAGGTCTAAGGCTGAAATCACAATTCATGTGTAGACTGAAAGATTATGACAATAGCATATATTCTGTCTCTTTAGTAAAGCCTTCACTTCAGCTTACTGAGGAAAATATCTCCTATTTTTTTTTAATGGTTTTGACATCTACCTCCTTTATTCAAACTTTAAACATTCTATAAGGAAGGAGTTTGGCTTGATGGCTGTCAAGTTTTATAATAGTAAGCATTTACACGAACTGATGCAAATTGAAATAAGCAGAACCAGGAAAACATTGTACACAGTGTGAGCAATACAATGATCCAAGACAATTCCAAAGGACCTATAATGAAAAATGCTATACACGTCTAGAAAAAGAACTGAAGGAATTGGAATGCAGATCAAAGCATACTTTTTTTCTACTTTTTTTATGCATCTTGGGGTTTTTGTCTGTCTTCTCTTTTGCAACATAGCTAATATGGGAATGTTTTACAAGACTGCACGTGTATAATCTATATCAAAGTGCTTGCCTTCTCAAGGTAGGGGAATGAGATTGAAGGAATATGAAACTAAAAAATTGTTTTAAACAAATAATATTAAAAATTGTTTTACATGTAGCTGAGAAAAAAAATAAAAACACGTTTTTTTTTTAAAAAAATACATGCACAGACTAGCTGAAACCTCTCCCAAGAAACTGATTAATAGTATGTGCTAACGAGTAGGTGTGTACAAAGAAGATAAGCAGGACTGCAATAAGGGAGTTAGGTCATAAATTTCAATAATTTCCCCCTTTTGGTGCTAACCACACACATTGTGCAGCACCATAATTAGACATATATTGTTCTTCTGCTGCATCATCCTAATCTCTGTTGCTCAGGTCAAATCAATTCAACGAAGTATTAGTGCTAGATGTTCCAACAGGAAACAAACGTAATGTGACCAAGAGTATTCCAAATTCAGAAATCCATGTTTCCTTCAACGTCATAAAAGTTAGAAAAATCAGCTTCTTCTTTCACAACATAGTCTGAAAATACGTTTAACATGATCGCACTTGTACAACCTATATCAGGTTGCTTGCTGTCTTGGGAAGAGAGCAAGGAAGAATGGAGGGAGAAAATTATGAAACTCAAAATCTTATAAAACATGTTGAAAACTATCTTCATGTGTAATTGAAACCAACAAAATACTATTTGCATTAAAAAAAAAACGAAAGTTGAAACAAAGTTAGAGTCATAATCTCCTATACCCCTTAAGAAGACAAACCTTGTTAAATAGGCTTTTTAGGTTAACTAAATCACACTACAGATTAAGCACTTAAAGGGCTCACTATGTATTAATTTGAGAGCGGGAACTTTACACATCACCAAGGTCATCGAGAAAACTCAGTTAACATAAATGCCATGAAACAAAAGGCCAGAGTGATACAATAATGATCGACAATATTGAACAACATCAAATCTCCCCGTAACCTGGTAACCCAACCCTAAAGTTCACTTAATCCGCACATTTCATCTGGAGTCCCAAAGGTCCCATGTAGTCTTCTGGTCCCTGGAAACATCTCCCTTCGGACATCCTAGAATAAACCACACAGTCAGAGCAGCTCTGAGAGGACTTCTCCTAGCAGATATGGTTCTCTGGTTCCAAGTCACTTGCAGAGATTGCTAGGAAATTCTTCTAAATCTTACAAGTGATAAGACTTTGCATAATTTAGTAAAGCTTGACAAAAACTAATCATATTGGCTTTCTAGTAATTAGTTCATGTGATAAGAACAAACTCAAACCATATGGATAAAACATGACTTATTATTATTAATTATTAATGTAATTTTTATTGTTAAAACCCTTAATCTAATTTTGAGAACTTATTACCACTCTTGAGCTGTATATCCCATTAGAAACATATGGAAGCCAATTGTGTATATAGATACAGAGACAGAGACAGAGATATGCCTCCTAGTTTTTAGATATTTAACGGTCTAAACTTGTTGCTTTCTCAAAGTTACCACTCTGTTAAATTTACAAGAACTTTTACATTGTCTTATCTCCTTTTAAAAAAGTTATGCACATTATCCTCATATCATCTTGAAGGAATGTGGTACTTTAAGGAACTAACCTTATTTACCTAGCATTAATCTATTCATTAATAGGTTTAGTATTGCAGCGATAAACTTCCACTGTTTACCTGTCTCAATGATAGCAATTGGCTATAAGAGGAAAAAGAGGGCTACGGTTATGACAATATCGAGATTGTTCCTTCTAGTGCACAAAGCGATCTGATACAAGCTGTAACTGGAGGAAAAACCCTCAACACTGTTTGATTCTAGGCAAGAGTCATAGTTAACAGGCAATTACACAGGAAAGTTCCACATTTGTCAAAGGATATCCAAAGTCAGGCTCAGGTGGGGAAATTTCCTGGTCAGAAAGGAAATAGCACAACAGGGAAACTGATTCAAAAGGATCTTAACTTTGCAAAACAAAAAGATCCCTTCAAGTTTTCCCACAGATAGCATTCACCTGCAACAGTTCTCAGACCATGCTCCCTTTGGGTTGTAGCGCCAATGCAATATTCACAGTGCCCGTGAACACTATAAATGTACCTGCATAGTGCTTGATCACAAAATATAACAGATTCTCCATAGAGAAAACAGAAGCAAAACATTTATTCAGACACCAGAAAACCGAATCCCAACCCCAGGAAAATGAATCCATCATAGCAACATAGAAGTTAATACAGCACAACATAGCAGAGAGCCACACCAACCTTCAGCCTTCCCACAAACCAATACTTGACTAATATTTACTAACAAGCTTATCTGTCACCCTTGGAAATAAACTCTCCTCCCAACCATCTCTCTGGCTCTGACTCCCAGCTTCCTGCAGGCTCTGCTACACCCTTCAGATTCCTCTCGCCACAGGCTCCATGTGATTACATTCAGCCTATTAGGGAGCAAAGTTTATTTTCAAAGCAGGGAAGGACTTCAGATTCTCTTGGGCTTGTTAAGGGGTAGGGAAGATCTTAAAATTTCTATTACTGTTAAGCTATACATGTCATTCTCCTTGAATAGTGGACCATTGGCCTAATAACAGTCCAGACAAACATGTCTGAAATCAAAACTGAGAATGATATCAAACCACAGTCCCAAGAGATATCACCTCAAATGTCAAAATTTCATAGTTTGACTATTTCATACTCTAAGAATAGTTCACAGCAGATACATATGATTTGGTTAGGGTTAGGGTTGCTCAAGACCCCAAAATACTAACACACCGGGTCCTGCCAAATGAAATCGACTCAAGACTTCTCTCAGCCAAAGAAAAGCAAAGTTTATTAAAAGTTTGCCATATGGGGTAGACTCTTAAGGAGCCCAGGTATCTGTGATACTTGTATTGGGCAAGGAGGCCAGAGCAAGTCTGTACTAGGGCATTCTATGGCGCTCTCACACCACCTGGAGGGAAGATTGGGTCTTATATACAGAAAGGCTGTGGGAGGAATCTAGGGGTGGTCTGGAGGAGGAGTTTGGGGAGGGTCTTCAGGAGTAGTCAGATGAGGTCAGACTCCAGTAATAAGTTTAAGGGTGGGAAGTTGCTGGAGGTTACCTGGAGAGAACAGACAATGGTGGGCCAGGCCAGCTCAAGGGTGGAACAGGAGGTGGGTGGGAAATTGCTGGACAAAGGAGGGCTAAAGATTTGGACAGAGCCACAACTTAAGGCCCATGGCCTCAGGCAAATGCCTTACATGGGAAGATTCAAGGAGAGCTCAAGGGGGCTCCCAGAGCCTGCACCTCATCACATAGAAGGACATTTCATTTATTCAACATTTGTAAATGAAGAATAATCACAGTCTGGAGTTTCACATATACAGCGAATATGTGATAATTGACCCAAAACCCACAGAAAATTTCTGGCAACTCTAAGTCTCTAGACCAGTGATTCTCAACCTTCCTAACGCCGTGACCCTTTAATACAGTTTCTCATGTTGTAGTGACCCTCAAACATAACATTATTTTCATTGCTACTTCATAACTGTAATTTTGCTGCTGTCATGAATCGTAATGTAAATATCTGATATGCAGGATGTATTTTCATTGTTACAAATTGAACATAACTCACAGGTTGAGAACCACTGCTCTAGACTAACAGATATCCATATTGCCTATTAATTGCTAGGGCAAAATAAAATCTTTGAATCTAAAGCCTATTGCTATTAAGTTGTTCAAGAGATGTTAACTTCCATACACACTATTTATTTAGAGATACAATTTCATGATTTTCATAAGAGACACCAAAATAATCTTAGATGAAAATCACTTCTTACAATAAGTAAACTTTTAAGTTTTCCCACTCTGAAGGGGAGTGGCCCTAGTTCCTCAAACTTCAACCATAGTCAGCAGGAATGATACAACCTTATGACAGCCCAAGCAGAAAGTCTCAAGGAATTTCTCAGACAAGGATAACTTAAAGTGGTCTGTTCTACTTTTCTTCCAACAATAAGTTATTTATTATTATTAATTTTTATTATCTACTTTAAAGCAAATATAAATCTTTATAATCTTTATGAATAAAAGTCTTTAAATATGCACATTTTCAAACATTTTTATCACATTCTTTTAACAATTTAATTCATATTCTAACAACATCCAGATCAGAAGTTCCTTTTCTAACAGCATGAATGATATAATGGTTTCCCAAATTTTATAAAATAAAAAAAAAAATTTCAGAAGCACAATAATAACATACATAATATTGTGAACTTAAAATATATAACAAAACCTCTTGCCAGTCAAGTGGTATCAGTTTGGTCAAGTGCATCTTTAAATGATCTCACTTAGAAAATCATTCATCTGATGACTTTTGGCATTTTATACTGAATGCATTCAAGACCAATATAGAGCACTTACATTTACTAACATTTATACTGCCTACCAAATACCAGGCACTGTGCTAAGCACTTTATAATCAAATGATCCTCACAACAACCCGGGGGGTTGGATGGCATTTTTTTTTTATCTCTTTTGCAGATTAGGAAAATGAGGTAAGCAGAGGTACAGTAACTTGCTTAAGATCGAGTGGCTAATAAATGTCTGAGATCAGTTTTTAACTCATCTTCCAGATCCAGGCATTTTCCAGCATTTTGGCCTTAATGTCAAATAAAGGATGTATTTTGCATTAAGTTCTGATTTGCCTCAATTACCGTAATAGAACAGATCTCACTTAAAATGAGAGCAGAATAAATCCAATCACATCTGAATCTATTGTTCCAAATGGAACCACACAGAATCTCCATTTTCCCAGGGGCCATTCACTGCTTGCACTTAAAATTTCAGGGCCCATTTGTTTTCAGTTAACACATGCTCAGAGAGAAAAAAAAATTCATGGTGACCCTCCCACCTCCCAATAACTTTTCTTTCTCTTACTTTAAATTCACCTAATGAGCCAAATCAATTCCTTTTGTCTTAATCTAACCCCACCTAAACACCTAAAGGGGGCAGATAAAAGGCACATCTCCCCTTATCCCTAGGCTTTTCGGTTCTTTGGACCCAAGAAAAGGTAATTATTTTTTTAAAAAGGAGGAAGCTTTTTTTTTTACAAACTCCTTTGCAGCTGTTTGTCCTTAATTTTATAAGAGGACAAATGCATGAATTGGATTTAAGTGAAGCAGAGTTGCTCTAAGTCCTCAGCCTCACTCTCTCTTCCAGTCATCAAAATCCAGTGGCAAGAAAAAGGTTAACACAGCAGGTGATAGCCCAGAATACAGTGGATGACTAGCAACTTCTATATCTGATCAAGCTCTAAGTGCTCCATGGCATCTGCTTCAGCCACCTCCATGGTGAGGGGAAGGCTTCAAATGCTTGGGGTAGACATTCTTCTAACTCAGCCACAGATTTGTGGCACCTCAGTTACCCTCAACCTAGGTTAACCCATGAGGTCGCTGTGCATGCTACCCACAGCTTCTTGGAGACGTAGGTGGGGTACAGGACTCCAAAAATCCCCTCCCCAAGCAAAATCAAAAGTCAGAAGTATCTTGATGAAGGAACAGGAAGGTTTATTCTCTTCCCTCGCAGGAAGAGGGCGGTCCTCTCCATGGCAGGGACAAGGAGAGGAGGCAAGTTACAAAAAACAGAACAGGAATTTATACCCTAACACAGTCAAGCCCTCTTCCCCCGGCTGTCCCTTTTCCCATTGGCTGGGAGGTAGGCTCTCAGTCTTGGCATGAAATCTAACCCAATGGCAGGTAACAAAGAAGCCCACCACTATCTCCTGCTGGCAGGGAGGTGGGACAGGAAGCCAAAGTATCATCCATGTCCTTATTTGGTAAACGCCAGAGCAAGGGAGGAGAAAAGGTCACAGCCAGGGTGGAGGTCTAAAACTCCTGAAAGGGGCTTCATGCTGATGACAGCAACAGAAGGAGGGAAGGGTCCTAGGTTGTGTAAACCCAGGACTCAGGCCTCTCCAGTCTTACAAAAGTCTATCTCTGGTTTCTAGATAGTTTCTCTCCCTTCCCATTCTGAGGAGTCTTCACAGAGGGTGCAGAGAGTGTACCCCACTCATAGGTGAGAGTGGAATGCCACATAGACACTAAAGGTAGCTAAGAAGCCCCGCAGCGGAGCTACTAGTCTTTCTAGAATATCCATGTGCTTTATAAAGTCCTTTAGCATAACTGTGTATGATGAGGTCTGCACCTCATCATGTATACCAGACCAAAGAAAACAATGTCCTCTTCACCAGACAGTTAACTGACATTCATTAATCTCCTACTAAGTGTCTTATCAAAATAGAGAGAAGGGAGAAAGTTCCAGGAACCATTCAAAATCCAGTCTTCCGTTGTAATCTTTAAATTGATTGGGGGAAAGGGAGATATTGATAGAAGACTTTTAGTGCTTATGGAAGAAGCATTTCTCTAAAATGTTTTTATCTCAGTTTTCAAACTCATTTCTAAAAAATCCAAATCCTTTCCTTCTCATCAACCTCCACTCACATGATCAGTACAAAGGCTCGTCACCTCTCTTCAGCTTTTTGCCAGTTTTCCTTTCTCTACCTACTTAAACCTTCTCTCTAGAAACTAATCTTTCATTTTACTCTATTGATTCCTCACTTCCCTTTACTTTTACTGCCTTCTTAAATCCATCTCCTCCTACTTCTCAATCATATTCTAGTCTCCACCAAATCGCTCCTGTGCAGATTTCCTCATAGTCTATTTCATTACATTTATTCTTTCTGAATAAATGAGTACCTCATAGTCTATAGCAACTTAAATGAATTACCTATGGCTTTACCTAAACAATTAAATTCTGTGAAATCATTTCAAATTGGCTTCAATTCTTCTTATTCTCTAACTTTTACTATCCACTAAGATGTTTTAGCAATTACCATAGTTTGGAAATTTTCCATAAAGATATTACATTTCAGTTAAAATTTTTGGTCTCAGGTTTAAATTTAAAATTTCTACAGAGGAGAAAAAAGATTTCTTTTCATCTTTCTTTATCCCCACGGATTCCAACCTGGCCTGGGTTGAAAAAGTAGAAAGGAAGAAAGAATCTCCCAGTTTTTCTTCTTATGGGTATCAAAGTTTTCCTCTTGAAAGTTCTCCAAGTTAAATTAAAGACCTTGTGTGCACAAGAGACCTTTTGAAGTAGAAGTTCCTTCAAGCCCCCCTGCCTGAATCATCCTCTTACTAAAACTGCATTTCCTTCTTCTGACTAGTCATACAAAATGGTTTCTTAAGAGTGCTATGATCCTTCATTCGTGTTTTTTTTTTCCTTTTTTCTCCTAGGCTCTAGTTTTTACTTCAAGTATGATTTTTAACAGCACAGCTGATAATAACAAAGAAATCACATCTTTATCTGGTCAGACTTGTTTCTGAACATTCCTTATCCATAAAGCAGTCTTTCCCCTTTTCCCAAGTTTTTTAACCACTTACTTAATGGTGAGTACTCCGGTCACCCAGGCTTACCTGTTCCACCCTCAGTGATGGTCATCACAGAAGGCCCTCCAAAAAAGAAAAAATCTCCTGACATGTGGTTTGCTAATATTGTGAAAGGGAGAATTTTGTGCTTGGGCCTTTCAATATTGATATAAGAAGCAAAACTCAGAAGAAGATGAAAAGGAAAAAATATATTGGATCACTGAGGATCAGCATAGAATTCAAATTACCAGTCACTTTTAAAGTTAACTTTTTTAATAAAAGAAAGACAAAACTGACAGATACAGGTTTACAAAAGAGGATGGACCATTGCAAATCAGCTCTTCCCCCATTGCCAAATGGCAAGGCAATGAGATAAGGGGATGAGATGAACACGCATGTGACTCCCTGTGGGTTGGCAGGTAGGACAAAGGGATCAAAAGTGTATGTGTAGACTAGTGACATCTCTCCAAACAAACTGATTAATGGTACCTAACAAGTGTCCAATAAACACAGACCCAGAAGACAAGAGGAAATGCTAATAATGGGCTCACAGAGTTAGCATGAATTTCATTATATTCATAACAATAACACATCAACATATAAATGTAAAAAGTAAAATGACAAAATAGAAAAACAACTAAGAGTTATGCTTTAACTATCCATCAGTGGTTCTCAACCTGTGGGTCGTGACCCCTTTAGGGGTCGAATGATCCTTTCACAGGGGTCGCCTATGACCATCAGAAAACACATATTACCAATGGTCTTAAGAACCAAGACACAGCTCCTCTATCCGTCTCCAGGCGGGTCCACCCACATGCAGATACGCCCACATACGAGTATTAAAGGGTCGTGGCATTAGGAAGCTTGAGAACCACTAGATTCTAGATGGTGCAGTGTGGATCTAAAGTCAGGAAGATTTCATTTCAGATCTAGTCTCAGACACTTACTAGCTGTGTGACCTAGGCAAGCCCCTTCCTTTCTCTCTTGTCTCTCTTCCATGGTTCCTCATCTGTAAAATGAAGACAATAATATAGCACCTCCCTTCCAGAACTGTTCTGAAGATAAAATGAGATATCTATAAAGCATTTAGCAAATCTTGAAGTGCTATATGAATACTAACTATCATTATCAAGAACCATGATAATATATTTAAGGTATACATGTATCTACAGTAGAAGCTCTAATAACGAAAGCACTGCTTCTGAGTTCTCCATCTGTCTACACCAAGGTTCTCCTTAGTTCTAGGGAAGGTTTTTAGGTTGCAATATATGTCTTAGTCATATTGCTTTCTGAGTCAATGTCTGATAGATGGCCTTGCCTACTCAGATTCCCCCAGCTAACTATCTATCACTTCTTTCCCTCTCCTTATCTGAGTCTAACAAAATCTCCTATGTGCCATAGGTAGTTGCAGCAAATTGTCTTTACAAGGCCCACAACACTTTCTGAGACTATTTTGTGAATGGGCAAATTGCCCAGTATCTAAACAGCTTGTCCTGGAGTAGCTTTACAGTGATCTGCTAACTTGTGTGTCCCATGGAAGGCATCATTTCTTAGCAAAACTCTTATCTCCTCATTGAAGTTCTAGACATGGAAGGCAGGAAGGATTTTTAAGCAGTAAGTACCAGACACAGTACTGAGTGCTAAGGATGCAAACATAAGTGAAAAGGAAAACAAACCCTGCCCTCAAACAGCTTGCTTTCTAATGGAGCAAGACAATATACAAAAGGGAGTTGAAAAGGGGAGAGTGGGAATGGGGAAACCAAGGTACAAAATACAAATCCAGGATTCTGAAAGCCAGAGAAAGTCAGGTAGAGGAACAGAAACAGAATGGAAGTCAATGGCCAGGACTCCTCCACACAAGAGAAGTTCAAGAAAGAGTTCACCAAAAAGTCGGGGGGTGGAGGACTGGAGAGGAACAACAAAACTTGTTAGTGATGTATTCCAGGGTTACATGCAAAGGTTAATAGTCCATTGGACTGGTAAACTATCCCAGGATGAGCCTGCAGTAAAGAGGACATGATTTTACAATCCAGAGAAAGTTTAAAAAGTGAGAGCAGAAGGGTTCCTTTGATTCTGTTGGAGCTTTCTTTTGAGCTAACATTATGGCCAGATAATAGCTTTTCTTCAACTTCTTGCTCGGCCAAAAGTTGTACCGATGGTGTTTACATCTTCTCCATCGTCTGAAATTCCAAGAAACAATTCAATAGATAGGTGTAGCTCTTGACCAGATAACAGAAAATATAGTAAAAAAAAAAAAATTGGCATCATTTCTGGTGGAGTTGTATATGTGGACATTTCAGTTCAACCTTCATTTGCATTCTAGTCTCTGTGTTACTAAAATATTCTTCAATGTATGATTGTAACAACCAAGATATGGGTCTCCTGGAGGAAAATATAGTTATAGACTCTTGATATCTGCCAATACTAGCTTTTCCTTAAGTTTCTAGCTATCAAAGTATCTACCTTGGTCATAGGGGATAGTATCTGGGAATCCATAATTATGAAATACTTCTTGCTTTAGCACCCATGGATTCCTGACTTGGTATGCTTGTACATATGTATGAACTGGTTAGTTCATAAGAAATACTAAAAATTAACTTATGTTCTTACTGTTTCCTTCTGAACATAATAAATACAAATAAGTGCCAAAGATCTCTAGTTTTTGTATTCTAATTTTCAGCATGTCAGTAGCACTTTGCTTTGAAGGCATTGGCACAACTCTTATACTTCTTAATGTCATCTGTTACCATCCTAGGCCAGGAAAAATTGTTTCTTAATAGTTCCAGAGTCACAATATAGTGCTTGGGAAAGAGTCTCTGAAGCCCTATAAGTCTTCCGTTTCTAGAAATGTATATGAATTCATAATTGGCTATCTCTACTATTGATTTCAGACAAATAGTGAATAATTTGGTACAGGTCAAAATATGTCAGGGTATTATTTTTAGTCTAGATCAGTGGTTCTCAACCTTTGTAATGCCACGACCCTTTAATGCTCATATGTGGGCGTATCTACATGTGGGCGGACTCGCCTGGAGATGAATAGAGGAGCGGTGTCTCAGTTCCTAAGACCATCAGAAATATATGTTTTCTGATGGTCTTAGGTGACCCTTGTGACCCCTGTGAAAGGGTCATTCGACCCCCAAAGAGGTTGCGACCCACAGGTTGAGAACCACTAGTCTAGATCATACTAGGAATTTTCCTCTTTACACATAGATTGGGAAGTTTTTGGCGATGTACCACTTCAAAATCAATATATATAATAGCAAACTTCACTCTCACTTAGTCTACAACCAGGGAATGCACATGGTTTCTAGTGACCATCCTCTCCTGATAAAGATTCAAGTCCTTATATATTCAAATGCCAAAGATTCACATTTATATGTAAGAAGAAAGACTTGTTTGAACCTAAATAAGTCAATATTAGTAAAGGAGGCAATTAACTAAGTCTCAGAAAAGTTGTTTTCATTGATATGCCAACTGATCTCCAAATGATCTTGTATAAAATTTAATTTCATTATTGTTTTTTAAATTCAATTAATAATTACAAACATCTTAAGATACAAAGAAAATCAGGGAAGAAAATGGTGCACAAATTATGGACTTCTGGTACATAACACACTAATTACAGTACATAAAACTAATAAGAAATGGCTCTTCTTTTGATCCCTCTCTTCTTTCCTCTACTTATGTGTAATTTTGTTAAAAAAAAAACTTTAGAAGCCTCTATTAATATAATCATTTGTATTCATTGCTTTGAAAATTTCCTTTTTAAATTTTCTTAATGTCGGACCATCTCGACATTTCTGGTAAAAATGAAATCAGATTAGATAAATAGGTAGGTAGATAAGAAAGAAGTGACTTTACCAATTGCATAATCTTTTGGATACATTAATCTATATTCTTTGGGAACATTTTTGAAATACTTGTGTGCAAATATTCATTAGTGATATTAGACTGTAGTTTCATTTTTCTATTTTGCATCTCTCAATTAAGATATAAGGGTCATACTTGTTTCACAAAAGGAATCTGGTATGATGAATTCTTTTTCTGCTTTTTTCCACACAGTTTATTTGTATAATATTATAATTAATTTTCCCTTCTTAGACTTCATTTGTAAATCTACTTGGTTGAATTTTTTCTCTGCTTGATCATTTATGATTTATTTAATTTTTTATTCTGAAATCAGGTTGATTATTTTCTCTATTCCTTGTTCAATTAAACTAAGCATTTTACATTATATAAAGAGTCATTTCTTTCTTTTAACTTATGATTTTTTTAAACCTGTATTTGGGCAAAATATTTTCCAATAACAGCTTTTATTTCCTTGTCATCTGATGAGATTTCTTTTTGTTAGATATGTTTACTTTTTCTCACTTTTTATCCAATCAATTAATAGTTTGTCCATTTTATTAGTCTTTTCTGAAAACCAATTTTTTATTTTAATTCTATCTTTTTTCACTAAATTTATGTTTTCATGTTGGGGAGCTTTTGAATTTGTCGCTTTCCTACGTTTTCTTAGTTATATACTTAGTTCAGGTTCATTGTTCTCTGGCTTCTCTTTTATTTGTCGAACATGTTTAGAGATAGAAATTTTCTGATATGGACTTTTTTGGCTGCCTTCCGCAAATTTCAGTATGTTGTCTCCCTTATTTTATTTGACTAAATATTCTATTTTCAAAGTATAATCTTTGATTCAAGCATTCTTTAAGATTGAATTCTGAATTCTTTATTTAAATGACCCTTATTGATTATAATTATTGTTACATTGTGTTCATTAAAAGATATTTTAATACTTCTGCTTTTCTTCTTTTTTATTTCTCTGTTTCTTAGTCTATAAAAGTGTCATACATAGCTAAAAAATATGTTGATTTTCATTCAATAATTACCTGTGATCCAATAAATCTAACGTCCTAAAACTTTATTTGTACCTCCAGCTTCTTTCTTGTTTATTTTTTGTTTGGATTTGTCTAAGAACATTATGGTCTGGAAATTATTTTTGCCAAATATTTGTCTTTATAGTCTAATTAGATTTTCCTTTAAGTATTTAGATGTTAAGTCATTACATATGTATATTTAATAATATTATTTATAATTATAAGCATATAAGCATAATATAGTTTCATTATGTTATCTTTTTATGATGTTTATTTTTTTTTTTACCATTACCCTGGCTGAGATTCTGATTTGCCAACCATACTTTTTTTCATTCACTGGAGTTATAGCTATGTAACTGAGATTTAACTATAACCCTTCATTTTAATTCTGTATGAAACTTTATGTGTCATGTATGTTCCTTATAAATAACGTATTGTTGCCTATTTTTTTCCAATCCTCTCTACCATCCTATTGTCTTCTGGGGCACCCATTCACATTTACACTTTTGACCATCAGTGGCCTTTTTTCTTGCATCATATTCTATAGAATAGTTTCCTTTCTTATCTCCTTGCCCGTCTCCTTTTACAAAGATAAAAAAGGTGGTGAAATCTATATTTGGAGTTCTTCCAAAATAGAGCAAGAAATAGCACCAAAATTCAATACAGCTGGAAAACTTTTTTTTTTCATTTCAAGAGTGAGAAAGTCACAGAGTAGTTCTTAGTGACTCTGAACATTCCCACTTGAAAGAAAATAAGTAACAATTCCAAAATCCCGGACAAACACCCACATCTAGCCATCAGAAGGAGTCCATGAACACGGCTGGAGACCCTCTAGCTAATATAAGAGTAATAACAGCTAGCCTGCTGGGACCTCACTAAAACTTATGCATAAATGAAATATTTCAGTCTGCCCCTTCCCTCCTCTTCCCCAAATTAAAGCATCTGCTTTCTTTTGCACAAATTTTCTCTACATGTCACTTTGTTTCATACCAAATTCATACAAATAAATCTTCAGGTTTGATCAGGATTCATTTACACTCTGGCAGGTTAAAAAAATAAGATAATCTGTCTCTGTCTCTATCTTTTTCTTTTCTTCTCTCTCTCTCTCTCTCTCTCTCTCTCCTCTTTCTTCATACTCACTGAGGAAAATGTCTCCTGTTCTTTTCAAATGTGTAAGATTCCTCTCACCACTCCCTTCACATTCAATAAGCAAACAGCTCCCCTTGAAGACCATAAAGTTTTATAACAGCTCTCTCCCATATGAGGCAGTCAGTCCAAGCTTTGCCAGAAGGACTGTTACAATTTTAAAAAGCATGAACACTGAAAGAAAGCAGTCAGAGAATAATTTACTTTTGGTTAGGCAACAAAATTGCCTTGTCACCCATGAAACTCTTCTCCTTTTAATTGGAGTAGGAAAAAGCAGGAAATAAAGGACTTACTGAAAAATGAGAAATGGATTCCTCTGTGAATGGACAGAAGAAAAGGAGTTTTTAGCTAGTGTAATGTTGTTCACTGACCACAGAGCCTGATGGTCACTTCATTTCTCCTAATTTGTGCCTTGTTACCATTTAACCCCACTCAGCATATTTTTTCATCTGATTTCACTGTTCTCTGTCCCTTCTCCTAGCCTCCTCAATCCCTTGGGTTCCACAACCTCAAGTCCATTAAAATGGAGCTGTCATGTCAGGATTGGACAGTACTCAGTTTCTAGCTCACAGAGTCGATAATTCAGTCCTAGGTGAGGCCCCTCCAGACTCTGGTTTCTCTAACTAGTCCCAGTGTGCTTGCCCCCTTCGTTGGCAAAATAGAAAAATGCTCCTGGAGTTTCCACCACTCTTTCCAAGAAGTCTATACAAGAAGAACAGAAAAAATAAACATAGGAATCTATGGAACTCTAGGTAGTCAGTTTGACCAACAGACAGGTACCAAGATCACCAAATTTCTATGTGTTTTTATAGCAAAGTTTCTAGGGAGGAGGAGTAAACCCAATCAGTTTACAATTATTACCTATCACAATTAGCACCAGATCTTGCTTCTGACCATCCTTCCTTCTGCTGATACCACAGGCAATGGAGTTCTAGAAATAATGGGGGTGGGAGGGTGAGAGGAAAGAGAACATCAGGATTAGATGAAACAACACAAAGAGAGATGGGGAACCATTAGTATTGAAAAAATACTACAACATCTCAGTGGTACTCTTAGAATGCTGAGGGGAAAGCATAGACTTAATCTGAGAAGCTTTAGGATAAGGACCTCCCAAAATAAAATTCTACATGTACAAAATCTTTCCTAATTCCACATCATCTTCTTGCATCTATTTTGCCACACATGTCTGCCCTATGTTTATCTCTTCTTTTCTAGGAACTCTAACCAAATTAATGCATTAAAGATAGCTAGGTGGTACAATGGATAGAGAACTGAGGTTGGAGTTACAAAGAGCTAATTTCAAATCTGACCTTGGGCATGTACTAGCTGTGTGATCCTGGGCAAGTCATTTCACCTTTCCCTGGCTTAGTTTCCTCAAACATAAAATGGGGGTAATTATAGCACCTAACTCACAAGATTGTTTTCAGGACCAAATGAGATAATATTAGTATTTGGCATGTGTCAATCAACTCCCCTGTGGCTCCACTCACCATGCCTGTGACTTCTCAGATCAAAATATCCTTCTCTAGCTATAACTCCTCTCTATGTGTTATCTCCTCCTATTAGAATGCAACCTCCCTGAGGGCTGAGACTTTGCATATTTGCATCTGTAGCTTTAACACTTAACATCATAATTAGCACGTGTTGTTCAGTTGTTTCAGTCCTCTCTGACTTTTCATGACCCATTCTGGAGGGTTTTGGGCAATGATACTAGAGTAGTTTTCCATTTCCTTTTATGTGCTAAGTATTTATATGGAATGTTACCCTAGTGTTAGGGGATAGTGGTGGAAGGAGAAAAGGAGCAGGAAACAAAATTGTACAGACAACTTTTTAAAAATCACTTTGGCAGATAACATGATATTCACCCCCGCCTTGCCCTGATGCCGTTAACAAGACTGATTGACATGTTTCGTCTCCAAGCAAAAAGAGCAGCTCTGGCTTATTTGTAGAACTTAAGATTCTTGTGGAGAACTAAAGAGGGGGAAAAGCAATAAAGAGGAAGAAAAAGAGGTCCAGGGAGTTAAGACAAAAACTGTAGGGGCAGTTGGGTTGACTTGAGCATATTTGACCAGGTGGTACATAAATTCTGACTGACAGGCACCCTGTGAAGCCCTAGCTCCTTATCATAAACCTGCCAAAGAGCTGGCTCTGCCTCTCCCAGCTCCTAGCGAGGCACCAAATGCCAGTCTCAATCTGGACTATAGACAACCCTATGTTCAACACACAGGAAATAGGAGACAGCAATCAACCTACATCAGGCCAGGGAGGGTGCCCAAGGAGGGGGTATTCTGGATCAAAGCACACCAGCCTGGGCAACCTCTCACTGACCATCACTTCCACCTGACTACTCATTCAGGAGTCTTTCCTCCATAGTCACAAGGAGCAAATGCCCACCCACAGCTGGCAGTGCTATCCAAAAATAGCAATGCCAGCTTGCAATAGAGAGTGCCTCATGTTCACCAAAGACAGGCAGTGTCTTCTGATATCAAAGCCAAGGTAGATAAAAGAAGAATGAACTCTGAAAGCTGAAAAGGACATTAGAGATCCTTTACTTCAAATGTCTCATTTTTTAAAGACAAAGAAACTGAAGTCATAAAGATAACTGACTTTCCCAAAATCAGTGACCCAAGGCTAGTGACAGATCAAGAACAGAAGCCAAGTTCCCTCAACCCCATTCCAATACTCTTTCCAAATAGCATGATGACCCTTATAGGAGCAGGACTTCATAGGGGACAGGGAGAGGAGTCCAGAGCAAGATGGTGACCAAGACTTTCTGGAAGCCATCGCGAATGGAATAATTTTATTACTAGCATTTGTATAGTCCTTTAAGGTTTGCGAAAAACTGGACAATGATTTTTTCATTTGATCTCTGGTGCTATTATTATCATCCCTATTTTACAAATAAAAAGACTAAGACAAGGGACAGCTAGGTGGCACAGTGAATAGAGCACTGGCCCTGGAGTCAGGAGGACCTGAGTTCAAATCCGGCCTCAGATGCTTGACACATTTACTAGCTGTGTGACCTTGGGCAAGTCACTTAATCCCAATTGCCCTCCAAAAAGCAACATAAAAACAAAACAAAACAAAACAAAATATCTAAGACACACAAAAGTTAAATGCTTGTCTGGAGTCACACATACAATAATTATAATAACTAATATTTATATAGTACTCACTATGTGCCAAGCATGTCTACAATTATTGTCTTAAGCCTCGTAACAACCTAGGAGGAAGGTACTATTGGTATCTCCATTTTACAGATAAAGAAACTGAGGGAAACAAAGTTTAAATGTCTTTCCCAGGGTCACACAGTTAAAAAGTAACTGAGGCAGATTTTAATTCAGATCTTTCTGACTCTGTGATGATGATGTTGATACTCCTACTCAAATTAATCAAATTTATTCAGTTTGTCATAATTTTTTGAGTATCAATGATTGTATTACTGAATTAAACAGAATAGAATTAAGTTTGGGGTAATTATGTTAGTTGATGCTGTTGGGATAAGAGTTATGAATGATTAATCCACCATGTATTGATGATTATATTAATTATATTTGACTTAACAGCTAGATTCATACTGTTAATTAGAAACAAAAATGTAACTCCTACAATACCTCAACCCACCCCCATTCTGTAATGCACCATAATAAAGTTCATTCACTGGTGCAATACCCCTAACCCTTATGAATTACTACTGTCCACTCTCTTGTGATCTTTGCTTCAAACTCACAACTTCCTTGGAAACTAGGATACTGTTGGTCAAACACTAGGGTCTTATGACTTGTAGAAGGGCCTATGATGTTGTTGAAAGGGTCTTAGGGTCTTTGGAAAGCCTCTGCTGAGATGACCCGGAGTTGATGGCTCTGGAAAGTCTCATGATCTGTGGAAGATCTATTGACAAAGTAGTTATGTTTGATGGACATTTCCCATAGCCAATCATTTTGGACTCTTTCCTCAAACCTGATCTAAAGCCAGTAACACAATCAGGATAACCCAGGATCTAGCAACTTCTACATTAAGGGATCGAAGGGCCTGGAATATGACATTCCGGAGATCAAGGGAGCTTGGATTAAAACCAAGAATCAACTACTCAGCAAAATTGAGTATAATGTTTCAGGGGGAAATATGGTCATTCAGTGAGGTAGAGGACTTTCAAACATTCTTGCTGAAAAAAACAGAACTGAATAGAAAATTTGACATTCAAGTACAAGAAGCATGAGAAGGTAAACATGGAAAAGAAATCATAAGGAACTTATCAAAGTTGAACTATTTACATGCCAACATGGAAAAACAATAATTGTAACTTATGAAACTTTTCTC
>CM053590.1:200963092-200979429 GCA_028646515.1 Pseudochirops corinnae | reverse complement strand
AAAAAAAAAAAAAAAAAGAGCTGATAAAGGCCTAAGGTGGTGGCAAAATTGGAGAAGAGAAAAGAATGATTGTAAATGATTCCATGGAGGAAGAAAGGAGGAATAATCAAGAAGACTTAGCAATTAATTAGAAGAGAAGGAGCAGGGGATAAGGAAGAAAGGGGAAAGAGCCAAGAATGACTTCAAGATTGTGAGTCTGAGTGACCTAAAGGAGGGGCACCCTTGGGAGAAATGGGCTCTGACGTGAAGGGCAGAAACAACGTCTGTCACTTGAAGTTTAGTCCTATTTAAGTTCCTCCTATTTTTGACAAACTGGGGTTTTTCCCTGATTTATTCAAATCCCTATGATTTCTTTTTTTTTTTTTTGGCTTCTGTTGGAGGGCAATTGGGGTTAAGTGACTTGCCCAAGGTCACATAGCTAGTAAGTGCTAAGTATCTGAGTTTGGATTTGAACTCAGGTGTTAAGTGTCTGAGGCCAGATTTTAACTCAGGTCCTCCTGACTCCAGGGCTGGTGCTCTATTCACTGTGCCACCTAGCTGCCCCAAGTGCCTTTGATTTCTATAATTATTTTCCTAGATACTGTCAGTTGTACTCTCACTTAATGTCAGTGGAAAACTTCATCAGCTTTCTATTCCATGTTATTTATAAAATATTTATTTTTATAAAATAAAATTTTATATTTTATAAAATTATAAAATAATGTTTAATAAAATTGAGATCTATAGTTAAAATGTTGGCATCCTTCCCATCCCTCCGCATAGTAACAATGAACCACTAAGCAGGTCTTGCTCATGTATGACATAATAGACCAAGACACAGATACTCCTGCTTCCTGCTCAGGAACATACCATTCCTCTTGGCCATACTTGCCATAAAATAGTCTTCTGAACACCTAGTGCATAGCTACAGGACAGATTGGGCAAGTGAGGGATGGAAAGGAATCTCAAGGTCCAATCTTAAGCTCACCTTCATCAGGGGGTCTCACTGATACTATGCCTTAATTTATTCCCAGTCATTGGCACACTCTTACCTCACCTTGCTCTTCCTACGCCAAGGATATTGAACTTCCAACTCATGAAGAACAAAGCCTCTTCCCAGCCCCATTGTTTGCTCCCTTATTCCCATCAACCTCGACCCTACTGCCTTCCAAATGTTCCTCTCCAAATCTGCCCATCTCTTCCACTGTACCCTCTGGAATTCTTGCTCCATAATTAGTAAATTTCCTTTATTTTGCATCACTTCCTCGCTTATTCCATCCATCTCATGGTACTCATTTGAGATCCAGATCCCTTTCCCTGGCTGACCCAGCGTCCCTAACCATTCTTTCCAACATCATCTGAAGTTTCTCTCATTCCCCCAACACCATTCAAATTTATCACTCTATTCAAATTCTGATCATCAGTATCTGCTAACTACTATAACATTCAGGACTCCCTCACACTATCCCTTTCTACCCGAACTCCTACCTTCACACCAGGAGACTTCAGTATATATGCTGATGCCCCCCTCAGATACCCTAAATTCTTATTTGTTCAGCCTATTCAAGTCTTATAACCTGCTCCCCTCCAAATCAGCCACATATACACAGATGGATGGCCATAATATTGATTTTGCCATCATAACACTTTCTGTTTCCATCTCTCCCTACATATTAATCCTCCTAACACTATTCTTTATTCTCACCATAATCTCTAATTTCTCCACTCTCCAGTACTTTCCCAAACCATGGCTTACTTTGGCAACACTTTCTTCCCTTCCCAATCTCACCAGTTCAACTCTACACGATCTCCCACTCACAAAGTCACTTTTTCCCTTGTGCTCTCACCACTCACACCTTGCCAAACTCCATCCATGGACTATTGCCACTAATTTTCTTTCAGTTCTATGTTGTCAAATAACAACCCATACTGGGCCCAGTGCAAATTTATTTTATCTAACTACTACAGTGTCCTCAATTGAAGCAGGCCAATACTTCTATTCCACCTTAGATAATAATATAATTTAATAAAACCAAAGTTGATAAGCTTAATATGCTGACAACACTCACATTCCCTCTCTCATTCATCACAGTGGCTGTTCCAAATTTTCTTGTGTTTCCTCAAGACTCCCTCACCACCAGCAGTGCCCACTCTTTAAGCAAAAACATCTCTCCTCATACTTCACTAAAAAAATTCAGGCAATTCACTGAGAGTTCCTCTTTTCCCCTTATCCTCTTATCATATGAATCTAACATCACCCACACACAATCTCTTCTCTCATTTCAGACTGATAAACAGCAGCTTCATATCACCTGTTCTTTGTTCTTTCCATTCCTGAAGGTCATTCTTAGATACAAATCAGTACAGATTTACTTACATCTTAAAGAGCTCTTCTTTGTCTTCTTCAAAGGTCTTAATCTGCTCAGGCAAAGAAACTATGGGCTCAAACTGTGGATCATGGTTAGAGTCATGCACATTTTCAGTGAAGGTGCCACCCTCCTCTTGGCAGTCACCATGGGGAGGGGAGAAGAGGAGAGAAAATGGAGGGTTACGCCATGTGGCAGTGACTGGTCCCAGCGTGTGCCAGTGCTAGGTCTCATCCTGTCCATCCCTATGCCTTATCTGGTAACAATCACCTTTTCATTAAATTTCCTGCCTCTCCACATATGAAATCATTCTGCAGAGCACCACCAGAGCGGTTTTCTTGAAGCCCAGACCCAATCATGTCATACCATCCTATACCAGAAAAAACAAACAAACAATATCTTCCTAGTACATTACATGACTTTACATTCCTACATTACATTAAATATAAAATCTTTGTCATGTAAGGCTCTTCAGCATTTGGCTCCTTCCCACTCCACACTGGCTTACTTGGTTTGGTCTTCACCCTCTCCATTTCTAATCTCCTTGCCTTTCTACTGACTGTTCCCAATGCTAGAATGTTCTCTCTATTATCCATTTCTTCAATCTCTGATTCCTTCACAACTGAGCTCAAGTCACTTTCTACAAGAGGTCTTTCCCAGCCCCCACACCAATCATTAGTACCTTCCCTTCTAAGACCACCTTACATCTACTTCAAATATATCTTATATGTATACATTTATGTGTATATTATGTCTGAAATTAAAATATAAGCTCCTGGATAGCAAGAACTATTTTTTATTTTCTTTTGGATCACAAATACCTAGCACAATGCTTGGCACACAATAAGTGTGTAATAAATGTTCATTGCTTATTTGGTCACTAGCACTCAAAACCAAGTTAATTGCTTTCTGATGAGTACATATAACTTATCCATTGAGTACAATGTATGCAAATACTCCAAAGATATGTGGTTTCTTCAGCATGGGGAACTCTCTGTGTGACAACTTTATTCATATTTCTTTGTTTTACTAGGTAAGTCACAGGGCACTTTCTGTGACTTGTCCAGGTGACATAACTAACAAATGTTAGAAAATATTTGAGCTCATGTCTTCTAGATGCTAAACCCAACCCTCACTCACGATGCAACATTGCCTCTACTCGGTGCAATGTCATATGTAAAATAAAGATAAACAATCAGAAAATGGGAAAGTTATGTGAGGGTTCCATCGCTGTTGAGCTTGAAAAAGCAGGAACTAGTGCCAGAATGCTTCTATAGGAGAAAATGGAGCAGGCTTGACAGGTTTCCTATAGCAAATTAAACAACATACCCCAGAGCAATACTGATTGGTAGTACAAAGCAAAGCTAGGCTATCAACCTGGGGACACTTTAGTCTACAGATTAATGTAGTTTATTTCCTGCAAGTGACCTGTATTGCTATGGTTTTATGTGTGAGCATTCATCCTTCACAGGCCAAGTTCAATTGTCAGGCACTGTTCCTCTGTGTATACTTAGATAATGAATTCTTTCTGTTTCAAAGTGACCTCAAGAGTCTGAGACCTCATTTCATTTCAATTTGTGTCAATGAAACACTTGACAAATTGCTCTTTTAGAGTAATGTCTAACTTTGGATTTCAGTCCTAAGCATTGTTACTCTTTTGACAAAGACAAACAATGCAGGAGAATTTATTTTGTATTTTTGTGTCATGGTTGCAATTACAGCTATGAGGCTTCAGGGGCTTCTGGGTGGGATCACAGTGAAATGTTTCCTGGGGACTCATTTACTTTAAAGACAATTGAGTACAGGTGTCACTCAGTCCTGAGACCACGGTAAGTCATCAAAACTAAACACAGTGAGACCTATTTTTAGAAAGGCTCCCACATTAAAAATTCCTTTTCAAAAGCATCCTTGAAATGTGAACCTTTCTCAAACCCCAGAGAACCTTGGCTTTCTCATCACAGTTCTGATTCATAAGGAAAAAAGGTCTCATCTTGGACTTTTGTCAAATACAAGTATTCTCCTACTGGAATTGCATCACATCACTTCCAAACTGTGATAAAATTTGTACATTGTTTTAACCTAAATATAACAAAAGAATATTAGGAGTCATTCCTGTCCAAATACCACACTGGTGAAGCCAGGGTTTTTCGGAACAGCTGTCACTGGCTACATCTCAGCTCAATGCTAAATCGTTTGAGCTTCACCTGTTTCTATCCCAAATTATGCCCTAATTTGTTTTCAAATTGTACAGCGGTGCCAATAGGAGCAACTGTACCAACTGGTACCCAGGCTTTAGGGACCAGAGCTGGCTGGGTTTGTTTGGTTTTTTCTCTCCTCACTTTGTGAGTTTGGAATGGAATTTACAGAGTCATCACAAGGATACATAGAGCTATTATTTTTCAAATGAAGTGTTGAAGCAAGAATTATAATGACTAACATGGTCAGAAGGAAGTCACCTTAGAAGTCATCCAGTCCAATCCTACTCCAAGAGGCATAGCCTTTACAACTTTTCAAAGGCTGTTATCTGGCAGAGCCAAGATGGCAGAGTAAAAGCAGGAACTTACTTGAGCTCATTCCCCAGTTACCTCCAATTCCTATTTAAAAAATGACTCTATGGGGTGGCTAGGTGGCGTAATGAATAGAGCACTGGGCCTGGAGTCAGGAGGATCTGAGTTCAAATCCAGCCTCAGACACTTAACACACACACAAAATAAAACTAGCTGTGTTACCTGGGGCAAGTCACTTAACTCCAATTGCCCTACCTTCCCCTTTCCAAAAAGCAAAAAAAAAAAATTGTTTTTAAAGCCTCTAAACAAATTCTAGAGCTACAGAACTCACAAAACAAGAGAGTGAAGCAAATCTCCTGCTGAAGAGAGCCTGCCAAGCTAAAAGGAAGGGTCTACTGCACCGAACTGGGAGGAGAGGGCAGTCCCTCATGGGCCAAACCAGCATAGCCTGTTGGGACAAATCTGGTCAGAGCAGACCCTAGGGGACTGAATCACTGGCAGCTATGGCAGTTTCCAGACATATCAACCAACAAACACCACAGACAAAGTAAAAGATCAATGGGGAAACTCTGTTGGACCTGGGTGAGAGAAGGGTGGGGTCCAGCTCCAATCCCTGGGATGGCAGAGTGGTGGCAGCTGCAGCAGCAGCTATGGCTGCTTCCAGAACTCCAGGCCCACAGACGGTGGGTGGACCAAGCAGTTGATCAGAAGGCAATTGCAGGAATCTCTTTGCTGGTGCTGAGGCAGGATTCTCTTGTTTTGTCTTGCTTGGATCTCGATCACAGTCTTGGATGGTGGTGATGGGGTGAGGAGGAGTGCTGTGTGGCAGAGCTTGTGGCAGCTGCGGAGATGGAGTCCTCCTCACAGTTCTTTTTTTTGTTTTTTTTTTTGCTTTTTAGAGGGGGCAAGGTAGGGCACAGTTGGGGTTAAGTGCCCAAGGTCACACAGCTAGTTTTGTGTTGTCTGGGGCTGGATTTAAACTCAGGTCCTCTTGACTGCAGGGCTGGTGCTCTATTCACTGTGCCACCTAGCTGCTGTCTCCTCACAGTTCTGAAGCTCTGACAACACCTGCACAAAATCCCCAGAAATTCGGGAAACAGCACTCTCCATCTGGAAGCAGAGTTCTTCCATGGCAAAGAGATCAAAAGTCAAGTAAGTTGGCAAGATGAGCAAGCAGACAAAAAGTAATAAAACTATAGAATCCTTCTTTGGTGACAAAGAAGATCAAAACAAAGAACCATAAGAAGACAAGAAAGTCAAACCTTCTGCATCAAAATCCCCCAAGAAAAGTATGAATTGGTTGCAAACTATGGAAAGCTCAAAAAGGAGTTTGAAAATCAAGTAAGAGAAGGAGAAGAAAAACTGGGAAGAGAAATGAGAGTGATGCAAGAAAATCATGAAAAACAAGTCAACAGCTTGCTAAAGGAGACCCAAAAAATAATGAAGAAAATAACACCTTAAAAAATAGATTAATTCAAATGGCAAAAGAGGTCCAAAAAGCCAATGAAGAGAAGAATGCCTTAAAAAGCAGAATTAGTCAGATGGAAAAGGAATTTCAGAAGTTCACTAAAGAAAATAATTCCTTCAAAATTAGAATGGAGCAAATGGAAGCTAATGACTTTAGGAGAAATCAAGAAACTCTAAAACAGATCTAAAAGAATAAAAAATAGAAGACAATGTGAAATAACTCACTGGAAAAACCACTGACCTGGAAAATAGATCCAGGAGAGATAATGTAGACAATTCCAAAGGACCTATGATAAAAATGTTATCCACCTCCAGAAAGACAACTGATGAAATCTGAATGCTGACTGACACATTTTTTTAACTTTATTTTTATTGTTTTATTTTGTTTGTGTTTTCTTTTGGCAAAATGGCAAATATGGAAATATGTTTCACATGATTTTACATGTATAATAAATACCAAATTGCTTGCCTTATCAAGGAAGAGGAAGAAATGGGAGTAAGGGAGGGAATTTGAAAGTCAAATTATTAAATGCTGTTAAAATTTTACATATAATTGAGAAATATTTAACAAAATAAATAAAAGTAATTTCTTAAAATGTGCTCATCCCTCTTCAACTTGAAGGCCTTATATAAAATGAAACCCAATGGAATTTGATTGTTCAATAAACAAGTTTGCCTCAGTTACATGTGCTATAGTCCTATTATGCACTATACCAAATTAGCAGTAAGCTTGGTGTAAGACCTCAAAGGTTCATATCACCCCAATAGCACTTAAGAGATGAAACTAGAAGGACAACAACTATAAAAAGAACAGATTTGTCAGTAATTCTATAACAAACTATTTTGATACTTGATTACAGTCATATCACCGCCTTTGGACTCTAATAGATTGGTATTCAATATGCTATTAAGAAGGAGAAATGGAGGTGTCTTCCAGAGGCCAGACCTCCACATGCTTTGCACAGCCCTGGGGAAACAGATTGATGACCACCCTTAGGGGTGCCTAAGCAAACAGGCAGCTGCCAGTCAGCACTGACCCCACAATGCTTCAGCATAACCTCAGGCAAACAGGCAGCCTTCAGAGGCCAGAACACCGTGTGCTTCAGTTTAGCTAAAAGGAAATGCAGAAACATCCCACCAGGCCTCAGTTCACACCAGACACCACCCCTAGGACATCAGCTCAGCACCAGGTAAACTGAAAGTCTCTTACGGCCTCCAGCAGTGCAAGACGATCACCTCCCCACACCCTCAGCAAAGCACCAAACACAAGGGTCCCTGGTGGGCCTCAAGGCAACATCAGTGCTGCACCAACTAAATAGCCAGGGTCTACAGCCACTTTCACAAAAAACTTAAGACAGTGACCTTTCAACCCTAGGAACAGAATACAAATTAAAAAAAAAAGAAACGGAACCCCCCCCCAAAAAAAAAAAAAGATGAGCAAAAAAACAACAAAAAAAAAGAATCTGATCATAAAAAGTTATCACGATGACAGAGAAGACCAAGACACAAGCCCAGAAGAGGACAACAATGTCAAAAAACCTATGGACAAAACCCTAAAGAAAAATGGGGAGTGGTCACAATCCCAGAAAGAACTCATGGAAGAGCTCAGAAAGGAGCTCAAAGTCACATACAAGGGGCAGAAGAATAACTGGGAAAAGAAATGCAAGCAGTGAGAATGCAAGCAGAGAATTATGAAAAAAGAATCAACAGCCTGAAAAAGTGCTTAAAAATTAAAATTGGTCAAATGAAAAAAGAGATACAAAATCCATGCAACAAAACAACTCCTTAAAGACTACAATTTGGCCAAATGGAAAAGAAAGTATGAAAGTTAATTGAGGAAAGCAACACCTTAAAATTTAGAATTGGGAAAGTGGAAGCTAACTACTCTATGAGACATCATGAATTAATCAAAAAAATTCAAAATAGTGAAAAAATGGAAGAAAATGTAAAATACCTCTTGTGAAAGAAAAAACTGAACTAGAAAATAGATCCAGGAGAGACAATATCAAAATAATTAGACTACCTGAAAGTCATAATCAAAAAGAAGATCTGGAGAGTGTCTTTTAAGATGAGGAAAACTGTCTGACATCCTGGAATTGTGAACTCATCCAACCATTCTGGAGAACATTTTGAAACTACGCCCAAAGTGCTATAAAACTGTGCATACCCTTTGATCCAGCAACACTACTATTAGTCTGTATCCCAAAGAAATCATAAAAAGGCAAAGGGCCTACATGTGCAAAAAAATATTTATAGCAGCCCTATTCATGGTGGCAAAATATTGGAAATTGAGGACATGCCTATCAATTAGGGAATGTCTGAACAAGCTGTGGTATATGAATGTAACAGAATAATGTTGTGCAATAAGAAATCATGAACAGACAGATTTTGGAAAAACCTGGAAAGATTTGTAAGAACTGATGCAAAATGAAATAAAGTAGAACCAGGAAAATAGAATACACAGTTTCATCAACATTATGTGCTGATCAACTATGAATGACTCAGCACTTCTCAACAATACAATGACCCAAGGCAAGTACAAAGTACTCATGAAAAAAAATACTATCCATATTCACATAAAGAAGTGTTGAACTCTGAAATCAGATAGAAGTATATTTTTTTCATTTACTTTATTCTTTCTTTTGTTTTTTTCTTTTGATCTGTTTCTTCTTCCACAACTGTGATGAATATGGAAATATGTTTTGTATGATAACATATATAAACTACATCAAACTGTCTACCACTTTCAGGAGAGGGAAGGGGAAAGAGAGAGGGAGAAAAATCTGGGGGTCAAAATCTTGTAAAAAGGAATGCTAAAAATTTTCTTGATATGTAACTGGGGGGAAATATTATTTTAAAAAGTAGAAATGCCATGAAAGAAAACAAAGACCGGAAAAATTGATAGAGCAAAACAAATATACCCAGAAGAAATTCTGTATATGCAGGGGATGCAAACTTGAAAGCATTTGACATATAAATTTTCAAGATATCTGAAAGAAAAGAAATACAGGAGACTGGAAAGCTCTAGCCACTATATGATAGATCAATGGAATTCATAGGATTTCCCGATGTGTGAAACACTCTCCCCCAAAACAGATCATAATCTATCTATCCCTTAGTTAGTGAACTTTGGGGCTCCTAAGGGTAAGGGACTTGCTCCATGATACACATGAGGTAAGGATCACAGGTGGGGGAAAATCATAGAGGGTATTTTTATCAAAGATACAAAAACAAAATCATGTGATTGAGAGGACAGTAGTAACTTCCAACTTTTATGCCTCCTTTCTCCTGTCCATTTAATGTTTATGAAAATGGTGGACGTGCGCACCAAAGCTATTCTTGATGAAAATATGTGAAACAGATAGGTTTCCACAAATTATTTGACAAAAATTGACATCATTTATGTCCACATAATTGCCCAAAAGGTAAAGGGAACTAAGGTACCTCTGTATTTATTATCAATACTTTTAAATATTTTGGTTTATTAGAACAAAATGCAAACCTAAAGGTTGTCATTCAGAAAGATGTTTCCTTTGTACATAATAAGATCACAGAAGATTCATTTAATAGATATAGCCACAAATGAAATTTGGTTCAATGGTCCTCCGATTATCAATGTAATCAGGAAGTAATCCTTATAAGCAAGACATACTGAGCTTACAGTGTGAGGGGAGGAAGTGGAGATGAAAAAGGAAAAATATGTCCTTCTTCTTCCCCTCGTGAAGGTATAGCTTTCAGTTTGAGAGTGAGAATTTTTTTAAATGCCCACAACACCAAAAAATGGTAAAGGCTAGTGATCTGAAAGTGAAAGCCAGAATTCCCATTAAGATGGTGACCTGATAGGTCATACAAAAGCCCAACTCACATTTGCTTGGCAACGAGCTACAAAGAGCAACAGATTGAATAATCACCAAGAAATACAAAGAGAAAGATCAACGAACTCCTTCATCCACTCCAAAACTACACAAAAAGAAATCCACAAGCTGTGGATACTGGAAGAGGGGTCCTAGCCAAGAAGTTGACCCATAAATGGGCCAGAAACCTGTGGTATTACTCCAAACAAAGAAGCCTGTGAGGTAACAGAAACCACTCACCACCCTGACCCTGGGAAATCTCAGGTAGGGACAGAAGAAGACCATCACACTGACTAAAGAATCTTCAAAAGGGACAGAAAACCACTGAATAGTCACACTAGAGAAACACCAGAGGGAAAAGGACAAAGATCAACGTTGTCCAAATCAGGAAAGTTCCAGAGGGGACAGAAGTAGCAGTTCCCTCACCAGGGAAGATCTGAGGGAAACAGAACGCTGATTGGGGAAATGCTATCCAAGAGAGTTGCTTTTGACCACCTAATGCCCTAGTCAAGGAATCTCCATGAAAGGATGAAAGAAAACTCAGTGCCTTGATCATGTATAGCCAATAGCAGAGATTCAACTAGAGGCACTGAACCTAGTCATTCCTCTAAGCACAGATACACCAAGAGAAGTGGAAGCCAGGGGCAAAAACCCAGAGAACCAATATGAGGAACAAACAGAACCTGACCCTAGCATCAAAGAATGTGGAAGGAGATGGAACCAGGCCCTGGCACAAAGTTCCAAATTAAGAACCAAGGCTAGGAACATGAGTAAACAGAAGACACCATACACCATGACAAGAACAGAGAGTAGAGCCTTACAGGAGAAAAATAAATGTCTTCTCCACAAAGACTGCAAGAGAACCTGAAGAAATGAAACAAGAGATAAAAAAATGACATCTTAAATGACATGATAGCCATGGAGGAGAAAGTTGGAAGGAGAATTAAGAGCTTAGAATACAAAGTGATAAATCTTACCCAAAGAAAGAGACTCCCTGAAAATTAGAATGGACCCAACAGAAATCTATTATTTTATGAGACAATAAAAAAATTTGACTGAAACCAAAAGATTGAAAATAAGAGAAAATGCAAAGTATCTACTATGTAAAACGAGTGATCTGAAAAAGTAAATGAATTAGAAATGATCTAAGACTCATCAGACTCTGTAAAAACTATGACTAAAAAGTGCAGATACCATATTTCAACAAATCATAAACGAGAACTTTCTGGATTCATTAAAACCCAAAAGCAATTGAAAATAGAACACAATAATCAGCTGAAGAAGGAAATTTCCAAACGGAACCTCCCAGGAGTATCACTGACCTTGAATCCATAGCTCCTACCTCAAAGTAAAAAAAAATACTACAAGCATGAAGAAAGAAAAAAATCAAGTACAAAGAATCTACAACAGGATCACAGATTTCTCAGCTACTGCAAGAAAGGAAGAGGAAATCTTTCCCAAAGGCCAAAGATAAAAGCTTACAATTAAAAGCTTAATCTGTAAAAGTAAGTACCCCAACAAGGAGAAAAAAAAAAACCTGATCTTTAATGGAAAATAGGGCTTTCAAACATTCCTGATAAAGATACAAGAGATGTATGGAAACTTTGAAAAGAAGGAATAAAAGGGGAAGGAAATAACCACTGATATAATATCAACATAGTAAGCGCTTTAATGAAAACCCAGGACTAAAGGGAAAGCTAGAAAGGTTAATGCATCTGAGCACTTGGAAGCGGCTATACACTGATGAAGTATATATTCCATTAAAGTGAAAGAATCAAGTACCCTTTCAGAATTTGTTTTTAAGGTTTCAGAGGGAGTTAAATGAGACAAAGGACACAGAGGTGAGTCAACTTTGTTTTGAGGGTTTTAAGAGAAGAAATAAAAAGGATGGGGAGAAAGAATGTCCTAGGAAAGCTAGGAGTTAAACCTATTATTTCTCACAATAATGTGCTTTAGAAGAAGAGAATATAAATATGGTGGAAGAGGTGGAAAAATCAGACATCATGTGAACCTCATTCTTAACTGAACAGAGAAGAGTTTGACACGTATACAATCACATGAACACGTGTGCACACAAACGAAGAAATAAATTAAGCCAACAGGAAAGAGCAAAACCGAGGAGCATGGGAAGAAGGGAGATACAGGTTTAAAAAAGAGAGAAAATGTGAGGGAGGGTTAGAACAGCCTATCAAAACCAACATAAACTCTAGTGAGTTGAGGATTAAAAGGGGAAAAAAGAGTAATTCATGCTCTGTGTAAGGAGAGGAGGAAAAGCAAAAGAGAAGCAGAGAACTTAAGTTAGAAATCACTCGAATCAATCACACTTTTTACCGTATCATCTTTTTGAAGGATGGAACAGGGGTAAAACATGGTGGGAAATAGGTTTGAATGGACAAAAATTCACAATTCACAATCATAACCATGAATGCGAATGGGATGAATTCACTAAGAAAATAAGACAATAGGATGGTTTGGAAAGCAAAACTGAATAATATATTGTTTACAATAAACATATCTGAAACATAAGTATTAAAAGAGAGAGAGACTTCATTAAGGGACTGGATCGGAATTCAGTATGCCTCAGGTGAAGTTACCACATCAGGGATAATAATCATGATTTCAGATAATACTACTGTAAACGTAGATATGGTTAAAAGAGATAAACAAAGAAATTACATTATGCTTAAGTGCATCATAGATAATAAAATATCACCAATATTTAATATTTATGCACTGAATGGCATAGCATTGAAGTACTGAAAGAAAAATTAATCAAAATAGGAAAGATAGACAGCAAAATTATAATAGACCTTCAATAGTATATTGAAGACCTCAATGTACCTCCAAACAAACTAAACAAAAATAAACAAGAAAGAAGACTAAAGTAATGTATCTCTGAAAATTGCTAAGTGGGAACCAAAAAGTGAATACATATTTCTCCATGTTGCACTTCACATTTACAAAATCTAACCATGTACTAATGCATAAAAAATATATAAATATATTTAGAAAGGCAGAAATATTAGACATCTTTCACTATCTACAACACAATTTGATATCTAAACCAGGAAGAGACACAGCAGAGAAAGAAAACTACAGATCACCATCCCTAATGAAAATTCACACATACACACACACACAAATTATATATTAGTGAATGTGCTATAACATTATACTAAAAGATTATAAATCTGGCTAGGAAAGTACATTTTGTTCAATATATGGAAAACTATAAACATAAAAATCATAGTAATAACAAAAATGATAAAATAACAAGATGAAGAAAAGTTGAATCCTGCTGCTATGTGAATTTATTGCTCTCTGATGCTGGAGAAAGGAAATTCTCTTAGGGGCAACAGGTTGCCTTCTACTGTTCTCTATTATTTGAGAAAGACAAACAGGGGACTAAGGCAAAGTCAGGCTTTATATCTGTTTTAATGTAAACTGTACCAATTGGAGAAGTGCGGCTTTACTTTGTTAGAAACTGATTGGAAGAAAAAGAATCTTATTGAGTAAAGAAGAGGTAAGATTTTAAAATGTTCTCTACCTCCAGACAAAGAAGGAATAGATTCAAAGTACAGATAGAAGCATGTTGTCTTTTCTTTAGTCTTTTCTTTCTTCCTTTGGACATGGCTAATGCAGTAATTTATGTATGTGTGTTGTGTATGTATGTGTACACACACACATATATGTGTATACACACACACACACATATATAGAAAAGGGATGAAGGTAAGAATTTGGAACTGAAAATGAAGTAAAACTGAATGAAAGCAAAACAAAAAGTGTCTAGGCTTATCAGCATAGTACAGAGAGCCAAACTGAGTAGCTTTGTGATTCTTTGGCTTAAAGGAACTGTTTGTCCCTGAAGAGTTGCAAAATTGAATTTTTTTTTTTTGCTAAAATAGTCTAATACTTTCTCAGTGTTATAGTAAGTTTAGGAGTGAGTTCAAAGAACGTCTCTGCATTTCAGGGGCTCCAGAGCAGAAGGGGAGGGTTTTTTGTTGTTGTTGTTTTACCTAGTAGAAGAGCAATGAGAATCAGAAGGGGAACAGTCAGCAAAGAAGGTTTCATATGCTAGTGCTTGCTCCTGGAGGGAACAAGGACATCAGGCCCTGCTTTGCAGAGCAGCAAGTTTTCCTGGACGTAGAGTTTTCACTGATAGATTTCTGCATGTGTGTGCCCTCTCTCTCCTGAAGATACTATATCCCTGATGACTAGGGTTAAGTATCCTACCTCCCGCAAGCTTTATTGGCAATGAACCAGGAAAAAGCAGGTCTCTTTGGTACAGCTCTTTCTTTGAAGTAATCTCTAGGAAGATTTACTGGATAAGGATAGATACCTTCTGCTTATAGTTCTGATTGATCCTCACAGGTCCCTCCTTATTCTTTCCTCAGAACAGAGGAACCTAGGCCTTAAGTTCTCTCCCCCCAGGACACCATACACAATAGAGAAATATCATAGGTTGCCATGAAGAAGCAGGTTTCCTTTTGCCCAAAACAGTTGAAAAAAAACAAAACTCCTTCCTAGAAGGGGCTTCAGAGACCAAGGAATGGAAATGTTGAGACGTGTCTTACTTTCTAATGATGAGGAGGTGAAATTCCACCTGAATGCCACAGTAGCTGCAGTTACCATTGGAAAGGAGATGCCTTACTTGACTTGATGGCAATAATAAATAGATGGATAAAAGTAAGGGAGAATCCTTGCCAGCAGAGGTCTTTAACTAAAGGAGAGATTCACACACACACACACACACACACACACGCACATGCACACGCACACGCACACACACACACAATGGGGTTCTAGGGAGGCAGAGGTCCTACTTGATAGGCCAAGGAGTGCTAACTGGTGAGGGTACAGGCCAAGTCTGGTATCAACCCTGGCAGCAGGACGGCTGCATGCCAGAGCATAATGACCCTTTAGCTACCTTGCTACAGATTGACTTTGAACCTAGGTGAGGGTCCATGACCGTTTCTGAAGTATCATCTTCTGTGCTGTCTCTCTGATCTTTTGATATTACTCCTGCTCATTGTCAGCCCTTTACATCCACTCATGACATGGAAGAGCCAAGGGTTAATCTTTCAAAAGGTGAAAGACAAATTGGATTTCTGTTTTTTATTCTTTATATTTGAAGATTCTAAAACTGCATTCCTTCAGAAGACTTGCTTTTTTAAAATCGATTTTCCTTTTCTTTTAACTGTGTTAAAATTCTCTTCCAATTCTGCCTATGCCAGATTTCTTTCATCCATGATACTACTGTTATACAGTACAAATTCTAGGATTAAGTGGTGAAGTATCTTCAAAAAGGCCATCCTGAAGCAGATCTTTAGGACTTTACCACCAAGATGTGATCCCTATCATGTCAGCTGGCCTAGATTTTCCTTAAAAAAAAAAAAAGCAGGGAAGATGGCAGCATAGAAGCTGGAAAACTGTGCAGCTCCCCCACAACCATCTCAAATACCCATAAAATATGACTCTAAACAAATTTTAGGACTTTAGAAGTCGCAAAATTACAGAAAAACACATCTCTCGCTGAAGGCAGCTTGGCAGGTGGGACAGGAAGGACTTATCACAGCAAGCTAGGAGCTGACACCAGCCCCACATGAAACCTAGGCTCAGCCCAGGGCCACCAGGACGAGCCATAGCTGGAGCCTTCAGGAGACTGGATCACCGGCAGCTGTGGCAATTTCCAGAATTATCAACCCATAAGAAACAAGGACTAAGTGAAAGGTCAGTGGAACTTGGCTAAATTCAGGAGAGAACGGTGGGTCCAGCCAAGCTGCCTCCAGGGCAAGGAAGCAGCAGAAGCTGCGGCCCTACAGCTGCTTCCATGTGGCTGCTTCAGAAGCTCCTGGCCTGCAGATTGCAGGGGAGCCAAGCAATCATTCAGATGTTAAGTGCTCTTGCCTTCAGCTGCCTGGATCCAGATCCTGGTCTTAGGTGGTGGTCCTGGGGTGCGTTTTCAGTGAGCCAAAGCCGGTGGGAGCTGTAGCAGCCTCCTAATAGCCCCGGCAGCTGCGGAAACCCCAACAATTTGGGACAGAGCTTTCCCTTCTGGAAGCAGAGTTCTACTGAGCCCAAAAGTCAAGTAATTGACTGGAAACATGAGCAGACAAAGGAAGCAAAGCAAACCCAGCAATGTAACTTTAGATTGCTCTTTG
>CM053590.1:200944249-200962592 GCA_028646515.1 Pseudochirops corinnae | reverse complement strand
TCTGGGACTGTTCTACAGGCAGAGAGTGACTTGATGAGGACGCTGGCTATGGCTTTGTTGAGTCCTTTCTCCCCAGGAACTGAGATTGCTGAGGGCTTGCCTCGAGTGAAGATGAAAGAAGGGCCTTTCCTTGGGTATTCAATGCTGAGTTTAACTTTGTTGTAACTTAAGGGTGGATGGATGGCCTTTTGTGTTCTCCGGCCCCTTTTGAGACTCAGTGGTAGGAAGCCTTTGAGTTTTGTTTTTGTGTGTGTGTGTGCTCTGTGATTGACCAAATGAGTGTGCTTTGTTTATGGTTGGAGACTAATCTCCATTTGAGAAGAGACTTTTGACTGACTCAATGAATGTACTGTCTAGGGGTGGAGCAGTACCTGGATGGAATTGAGAACTTACTTGCTAAAGGAACAAGTTACATTGTTCTTTGACTTTCTCTGTTCTGTGAATGTTTGCTGAATAGATGGGGTTTGCTATGCTGGTCATCCGAACCTTGGAAGTTGCCTTTGCTTGGAATTACAAGAGTCTGCTCAATTTGGCAATTGAACATGGTGTAAGTACATTTGTAATGATCACGGGTGCTGTGAATATTGCATTGGTAATACATTTTCCTATATTTTTAATTGTGTATGATGGCCTTAATTTTTCTTGAACATTAAAATCTACAATTGCTATGATTTTTTAAAAATATATATATATGTAGATCTAGACAACTGGAGATAACCCCAGATAGAATAGACCTTGGCCTCTTTATGTTAAAATACATAAGTTTTGGCATATGGTACAAAGAAGGAAGAGAACACACACACAGAGACAAGCACACACACTCTTATATGATAGAGAGAGACAGAGATACATATATATGATAGATTTTTATTCACAACTGAATATGTGCATGTATTGCTTCAAAGAGGGAAAAATATATATGTCTGTGTATGTGTGTGCATGGGTGTGAGCATGTGTGTGTTTTATATTACATATTATAATAAATTATATTATGTATGTGTTATATTACATAATATATTCTGTTATATATGCATGTATTCAGTTGTGTATTTTAAAAATCTATCTTATTCAACAGAGAAATAAGAGAGGAAAGGGATATGAGAAAGAGGAGAGATAGTAAAAAGGGAGAGAAAATTAAGGAAGACAGTGTTCAGAAGCAAAAAAGATTTTGGGGGAGGGACAGGACAAAAAAAGAAAGAAAGACAAATGGAAGAAAATAGGATGGAAGGATTTAGCTACTTTGATCAATACAATTAACCCAAAAAAATTCCAAGGGACTCATGATGAAAAATGCTGTCCGCCTCCAGAGAAATAACCAATGAACTCTGAGTACAAATTGAAGTACAGTTTTCTCATTCTCTTTATTTCCCTTACTTATCTGTGTGTGATATGGCTAATGTGATAATATAATTTGCATTATTTCCTATGTATAATTGAGATTATATTGGGAGAGAGGCAAAGAATTTTGAACATTAAAAGTTTTTTTCTAAGAATGTTAGAAAAATAATGAATATAAAAAGAAAAAACCAGGAAAAGCATTAGAAAAGACTATTCCTATTCAAAATAACTATAAAATATCTTTGAATCAATCTACCAAAGTACACTAAATACCTATATAGATACAATTACGAAATATTTCTTAAAAAAATAAAGAACAACTTAAATAATTGGAGAAATATTCAGTGCTTATAACCAGACCATGCTAGTAAAAGAAACAAAAAGACGATACCCAATTTAATGTTATATCAATCAACAAACTGAGAATACATTTATTGAGATAGAAAAAAAATAAATAAATTGGGAGAATAAAGTATCAACAATATCCAAAGAAATGAGGGGAAGATGGTCCATCCAGTCCTCAGACAATATCATAAAATAATAATAATGAAAACTATCTTGTACTAGTTCAAAAAATACAAAAGTTGATAAATGACTTGATACACAACTTTATACACAAGACTAGATGAGAGGAAATAAAAAAATAATTGAATTCAATAATCCAGTGCTCAGTAAACCCAGAAACATAAATTGACCAAGAAAAAATTCCAAAAAATTCTTTGACAAGAATTTCTGGGAAAACTGAAAAGCAGTCTTGCTGAAATTACCATAGGACTAGTCAGGGCTTCTCGGTCTGGGGTCCATGAACTTGTTTCTTAAGTATTTTGATAACTAAATTTTAATATATTTTGCTCCCTTTGTAATTCTATGTATTTTATGTATGAATTTTAGAAGTATTATTCTGATAAGGGATCCATAAGCTTTACCAGATTGCACATGGGGTCTACAACACACAAAAAGACTGAGAACCCCTGCTCTAAACCAATGTCTTGAACTATATAACACAACAAACTCAAAGTTGATATGTGACCTGAATATCAAAGGTTATACTATTTTTTAAAAAAATTAAGAACCAGATCAGGTGTTTTTCAAAATTATAGCTGGCAAACAAGGAGGAAGGAGGGGAAAATTCTTGACTAAACAAATAAAGATGGTAATAGAAGAAAAATTTTAAATCACTGTATGGAATTTACAAGTTTTTTTAGTGGACAAAATTAATGCAACTAAGTCAAGACAGTAGTTGATTGAAAAAATTTTTATATAAAATATCTCTGATAAGGTTTTGATAGGCAACTAATAGAAATGTATGTCTAAAAGCTACTGTCCAATAAATTATTGGTCAAAGAATATGAACAAAGTGCTCAAGAACTGCAAACTATTAACAACCACATGGAAGAAAACTCTACTTTCTCTTCTAGTGCTTTCTTTCAAAGAACTCATGCAAATGGATAATAATGAGGTTTCTTCTCACTCCTAGCAAGTGGGCAAAGGTGACAAAAGATGAAAATAGTTAGTGTTGGGCAGGGAGCTATGGATAGCGGGAGGTACTAATGAACTTAGTGGAGCTATGAATTGTTCCAAATATTCTGGAAAACGATTTCAAATTATGCAAAGAAAATGCCTAAAATGCTCATAATTTTGATTAAAGGATGTTATTACTAGGTATAGAGCCCAAGGTGGTCAATGACAAAATGGAAGTTTCCATATAAACTGAAATATTTATAGCAGCACTTTTTTTTCCTAGAAAAGAACAGAAAATGAAGGAATTGTTCATTCATTGTGCTATCTGAATGTATAACTACACTGTAAGGAACAACGAAGATATAAATTCAGGGAAGTATGAACTAATGCAAAGTGAGGAAAGCACAAATAGCAAAAAAAAAAAACATTCAATAGGACTGCGCGAGGGAAAACATAGTAACAAAAGCAAAATAATAGAAAGTAATGGGAAAATAGAGTGCTGAAAAATGATAATCATCCAACTTAGCCCTAAGGAAAAGGCATGAGAAGGCATTCCCTTCTGCTTCTTTGGCAAGGTCGGGGGGCTGTTGGTGTAATACCACATACAATATCAGACTCTTTAAATACATTGGTTCGTTTCAAATCGGCTTTTTTTCTTCTCTTTTAAAAAATTTATTCTCTTTTTTTATTCTTTGTTATAAAGCCTGAAAGACACAGAGATTGGGAAATAAATGCAGGTTAAGAAGAAACAAAAGTTATAATGAAAAGATATGCCTCAAAGAATGATAGCAATAATCCTAGAATTGTTTCTATCGGAACCCCAACATAAAATAGAATTCAAAGAAGGAGACAAATATCATCATGATGATGATATTAATAACCCCCTCAAAGCCCAACCCATCTCGTGGATGGCAGGGGAGAGGGTAGGACAGCACAGCTGGGAACACAGAGAGCTTTAAGATTTGCCAAGCTCTTTGCCTATATTGTGTCATATGATCTTCACAACCCAGTGAGGTGTATGTTATGTTAGTCCTACTTTACATGAGAAAACTAATGCTGAAAGGAATTGAGTGACTTACTTAGGGTCACATTAAATTAATGTCACACTAAGTGTCCAGGATTTTAATTTAAGTCATCCTGCCTCCCAAACCCAGCACATTATTCACAGTGCCACCTAGCTGCCTCACTGCAACATACAAGGACAAACCAAACCAGAAATCGTCAGAAATGCCAACATTCCACCTGCTGGAAAGGTTTCAGTGCTGATACTACTCCCCACTAAAGAAGGCAAACCACAAGTGTGGATTAGATGGATTTGAATATGTTCATTCTGCAATAATATTTTATCACAGGATTGGAAACATCTCAACCAATGTGGGCAAAGACTTCCTATTGCTTTTTATCAACCCTAGTCTCAGCTCAAAGTCCTAGAATATAAAGCCAACAAGTGCAAGGCAACCATAAGAAACAGCATCATTCTTAAGCCTAAATCAGATTTTTTTTAAAAGAAGTGAAATTCATGAGGTATTAAAATCTGAAGAGATCAAGGTTAAAGAACATGATATCATTTAAAATTTCTACTTAAGAAAACCTTTCAAAGTTGAACCTAATAAAAAAGCAGACAGTCAAGCAGTATTAATTTCTCAAAGGATTTTGAAAAGGAGATAAGCGTATTTAAACTGGAATTTTGAAAAGTCCTCTGTGAGTCTGATGGTATAAATGCAACTAGCTGATGTACCAAAACAGCATTTTTTTTTTTTTTTGCTTTTTGGAGGGGGGAAGGTAGGACAGTTGGAGTTAAGTGATTTGCCCAGGGTCACACAGCCAGTAAGTGTTAAGTGTCTAAGGCCTGATATGAACTCAGGTCCTCCTGATTCCAGGGCTGGTGCTCTATTCACTGCACCACCTAGCCTCCCCTAGCATAATTTTTTTTTAATCTAGCATTTGCTAGAACTTCTGTGAACCAGCCACTCTTTAAAATATCTGACTGAATATATAAAAACATTTTGGGAGTTGCACACAAGAATATATGTGATAGCCATTAACATTGTAAGAATCATAAGATGAAAGGTATGATTATTAAGGGATACCTTTAAAGAGAAGTCAAATACAGCTATGAGAAGAGCAACTCAGGGAGGAGCTATTGAAAGGAAACACGTTAGAGCAGCGTCCTCAACCTGTGGGTTATGTTCAATTTATAACAATGAAAATACATCTTGCATATCAGATAGATTCATAACAGTAGCAAAATTACAGTTATTTAGTGGCAATGAAAATAATTTTATGGTTGGGGGTCACACAACATGAGGAACTGTATTAAAGGGTCATGGCATTAGGAAGGTTGAGAACCGCTGCATTAGAAGAATACCTAGGTGGATCATACAGAAGGGGGAGAATTCATATTAGGCAATTGAAGACAACAAAAAAGAAACATTGAAATGGTATCTGGAAAACAAAAGTAAGACAGAAATTGTAGACTCCCATCATCCCCAACACCATTTTCACATTTATTTGAAAGTTACCATGTGCTAAGTACTGCATTAAGCGCTTTACAAATATCATCTCATTTGATCTTCACAACTTGGAGAGATAGGTGCTATCATTATTTACATTTTATGTATAAGGTAACCAAGGCAAACACAGGTTAAGTGACTTGCCCAAGAACACACAGTTACTAAATATCTGAGGTCATATTTGAACTCAGGTCTTCCTTACTCTAGACCAAGTGCTCTTATCTACTTCACCACATAGCTGTGACTGAAAGTGGTTTGCTTCAAGATAGAAAACATGAAACAGCTGAGATCCAAGAGTGTAATCAAAAAGTCACCTGTAAACAACATCCAAATGAGCTCAAATGTCGATACATGTGGACGAAGAACCAGTAAACAAATGACTGAATACAATTTGGTTATGGAAACAAAGGAGTTTATGATGAGAATTCAAGGCCAGGTCATCACCAACAGACATTATACAAATTTTCTTCTTAGACTTAGTGACCAATGCAGATTATACAAGGAATGGAAATATGGCAATATATTAAGGCAACTATAAATATTTAGCTCTTAACTAAATATGTAGTAAGACATGACCCTGTGGTTACATTTATAAATCAGAAACTTCTATCTTGCTATCTTTCATGGACTGACAGATGACAAATCTCCATACTCCAAATATAGAATTCAAAATATACTTGGGAACTCAATTTATTAACTAGATTGAGTTATGAATCTATCTGTTACGCAGGATGTATTTTCATTGTTATAAATTGAACATAACCCACAGGTACTAGAATAAGAGAATTGTCATCCACCAAACTTTGTTAATCACAATCCACTGGACTTAACATTGATGCATAAAATTTAAGAATATCTCTAGTAAATGTTGCCATGAAAAATACTATGAAAATCTCTAAACTGCATCAAAAAAATTCTTAGAATATTAATTCTTAGCAGAAAAAATTAAAATTATGTACAAAATGAACAAATTATGAACAAAATGAGGTATCCTCTGTCATCCCTGTCATCCTGTGTGCTATACTGAGGATGCTTTTAATATTAGCTTACTTGTTGTTGTTCAGTTATTTTTTTAAGCGTGTCTGACTCTTCATGACCCCAACTTGGAGTTTTCTTGGCAAAGATACTGGAGTGGTTTGCCATTTCCTTCTCCAGCTCATTTTACATATAAGGAAACTAAGGTAAACAGCATTAAGTGACTTGCCCAGGGTCACACAGACAGTCACCAAGTTTCTAAGGCTGGATTTGAACTTGGGTTTTGTTGCCTCCAGGTCTGGCATTCTCTACACTGCACCACCTCGCTGACCACTAATTTATACCATATTACCTTTATGCAGCTTTAAAAATCAGTCATTTTATTCAACTCTGAAAAATTCACAGAGCACTAAAAACAAAGGAACAGAAAGAGAGCAGGATAACTTGTCTTGGGACTGCTTCTGTATGAGCTCTATTGAGCAAGAAGAAAAGAATGATTTTTCTAAATAATGATGATGATGGTGGTGAAGAAAGCAGATTGTACAGCAAAACTGCAAACATTAGGCAGTGTCACTGTAAGCTGAAAAAAAAGACACCTAACAGATACCTAGAAAGGCACGACCTGGTGGCTAGAATTATGCATCAGATGCTCTCCAGCTTTCATGGAATGAGAGATGACAAAACCCCATGACACAAATTTGGACTTTAAAGTATCCTTAATCATAAATGTAGAGTCTATATCCCATTGTGGGCCATCTTGGGGAGGAGTGGGGCAGGAGGAAGGGAGAAAAGCTGGAACTCAATGAATAAGTAAATAAATAAACAAACGAATGAATGAATGAATAGATAGACAGATAGATAGATAGATAAAGATAAATAAATAAGTGGAAATGCTGAAAACTATAAATAAATTTTAAAAGAATAAAAATGAATAAAAGCACCTTGAGAACCCGCCCACTCAATGAAATGTCCTAAAACCCGAGAATTATCCAGACTAGGCCGTTTTCGGCCATCACTCAGGCATAGTGATGAAGCACAAAAGCTCAAGAATGACATTTTAACAAATACCACAACAAACCTTCACAATCTCCAGGAGATGTGAAGCAAAACATTTTCAGAACGTAGAGACCAGCCAGAAGAAATTAAAGCACGTGTATGGAGGGTAAAACATCTGTATCCCTGTCATCACGTCTGCTGCCGGGGTTGTCCTGTCTAAAGCATCTTTGAGTGAGTCTGTGGGAGATGAGCTTACATTCCAATTTTCTTATGAAATTACAAGAAGCAGTCAATAATTCCAAATGGCTAACATTTAGGTATTGTCTTAAGTTTGACAAAGTGCTAGACATATGGTACCTACTTTAGTCCTCAGAATAATTCTGTGAACTAATTGCTATTGTTATCTCCATTCCACAAATAAACAGAGACTGAGAAGAGCTATGTCACTTACCCAGGGTCACACAGCTAGTAAGTGTATGGGGTGGGATTTGAACTCAAGACTTTCTGACTCCAGGCCCAGCATTCTATTGTAATGATACTGGGATCTGAAGATCTTCCATGCCCCTTCAACTTGCTGACACAGCAGGAAGGGGTGGAGCAAGAGAAAGCCGGAACCAAGCTAGCATCTGTGCCATGGTGACTGGGAAGCAGCAGCAGCAGCTGAAGTTGTGGTGCAAACTCCTTTTTCTTTGAGCCTGCCAGAATCTCTGCTAAGGACTCCTGCAGAGGACTGCCAGGGACAGAAACTGCGGGGGGCTGGAGCTGCTGGGAGCAAGCTGCCTGAACGCTGAGCAGTTGTTGTGAGTGAGGAGAGGAGGATCTTTGCCTGAGGTAGCCTGTTCAATTTTGAGGGCCTGAGAATGTGGGTGTTTATTACTTTAACTACATGTGCCAACTTCATAACTACTGTATTGGCTTTGACTTTCTGGTTTGGGGACTCAGTTTTCTGGTATTTGAATAAATGCTCTAGCTATATTTCCCATGTAGAGAGCCTGTTACATTTTGTGATTAATAACCATATCAGCATACTTATAGTTACTGTAGGCATCGTGAATACTGCATTGTTGATGCATCTATCCACTGTCAGTCAGTCAACGAACATTTACTAAGTACACACTATATGCCAGGCTCTTTGCTAACTGCTGGGGATACAAAAAAAAGGTAAAAGGCAGTCCGTGTTCTCAAAGAGCTTACAGTTTAATGGAGAAGACAACAGGCAACTAACCATGTCCAATCATACCGGATAAATTGGAAATAACCAAAAGATGGAGGACGTTGGAAGTAAGAGGCAAATCCGGTACAAGGGAGAATTTTAGCTGGAACCTGAAGGAAGCCAGCAGGCAGAGATAAGGGGGGGGAACACTCCACAAACAGAAGCCAGCCAGTGAAAATGTCTGAGTCTGGAAACGAGTGCTCTGTCTAAGGAACGGCACGGAGGCCCGTGTCTGTGGACCAAAAGCACACAGAGGAGTGTAAGGCGTGAGAAGTTTGGAAAGGCAGGGAGCAGAAGTAGGTTATGAACTACTTTGAGAGCTAAACAGAGGGTTTCAGATTTGTTCCTAGACGTTACAGGGAGCCGCTGGAGTGTACCGAGCAGGGGGATGCTATGTTCAGACCTCGGCTTTAAGAAGAAGCCGCGTGAAGCAGACCGAAGTTGGGGGATGCTTGTAGCAGGCTGAGCAAAAAGCAGACCAGAGCAAAGTCCGAGTGGGAGGCAAGGAGGGCCTGCAGCAGAGCTCTCTGCAACAGCCCAGGAAACATTACACGGGAAAGACTAATGGAAGGATAGCGATATCTTCAAGCTGTTTCTGTCTGAACATCACCCCAAAACATCACACGGCGGACATAAAATAATGATATAAGAAGGACTCGCTTTTTTTACAGAGTTTGGACATTTTAAGAAATACTTTCCTCATAGCAACTCTGGTAGGTGGTGCCCGTATTGTTAGCCCCATTTTGCAGATACTAAAACTGAGGCGCAGAGACATTTTGGTGACTTATCCAAGTCTTAAGGCAGGGCACTGAACCCTAGGACTCTGCCTCATTGTCTAAGCTTGGGTAGTAACCATGTGTGGGAATGGAAAGAAAGGGATTTCTTTCATAGAGACTGGGAAAAGAAACAGGAGTTGACCACTGACTAATCTGAAAAATATGGGACAGAGAGAAGACAAGGACGGTCCAAATGCTGGGAACTTGCTTTCCTAGGAGATTAACATTCCTGTACAGGACTCGTATCATCCCTAGCATCAGCACTTACACAGTAAGTGCTTTATAAATGCTGGTGGTTGAGTTATTGGTAGGCAGGGAGATGGTACAGTGGATAGATACTGGGCTTGGAATCAGGAGGACTTGAGTTCCAAACCAACCTCAGATCACACAGTAGCTTTGTGACCGGGGTAGGTCTCCTGACCTCAGTTTCCTCGACTGTAAAAATGTGGATAATAGCACCTGCCTCCCAGGGTTATTGTGGGGATCAGATGAGGTAATATTTTTAAAATATATGGCACAGCACCACACTATATTGATACTCGCTTTGATGGTGATGATGAAAATGACAATGATGCGGGGCAGCAAGGTGGCACAGTGAATAGAGCACCGGCCCTGGAGTCAGCAGGACCTGAGCTCAAATCCAGCCTCAGACATGTGACACATTTACTAGCCGTGTGACTTTGGCCAAGTCACTTAACCCCAACTGCCCTGCCTTCCCCCAAAAAAAGCAAAAAAAAAAATGACAATGAGATGACAAACAGAAACAGGAAAAACATAAGTTGGCCTTCATTGGAGAAGGAGGAAGGAGTTCATTTATATGTGTTTATATTTTGCTTGCTTTTCATTCTTTGTATCCCCTGGGTACCTCACGCAGTACTCAGTATATGGAAGTATTTGTCAAAAATATCTCAATTCATTGATTATTTAAAATAAACTTGAATTGTGACCAAAGAGGCTTGGATGTTTTTTCATTACTATGTTTCCTATCTCCTGATGCAGACCTTTGAGTTTTTAACATGAATATTTAAATGTGGCTGTCATTTGCATGGGCCAGAGCAGTAAAATGGTGACAAATGTTCCTTGCTACTTGTTCATGCTGAATCCCTATTAAACAGCATTAAAAACCTTCACACAGGTTAGAGGGAAATAGTCGAGACAATGGTGTATTTTCTCCCTATGTCCCTGTTTCTCTTCCCATCCTGTCATTCACTCCACCTGGAAAGCAGAGGAAGCCATGCCAAGCCGGAGGCTGAGGGCTCAGAAGCCCAGGGCAACAGGAGTTTTTCAGTTTCATGGGACTAATCTTGAGTACATTAGTACTAAGACTCACATCTATAGCCCTTGGCCTTCTTATTCTTCCTATCATAGATTAGCTGGACTCCACTGTTTTCATTAAGAAGTAATTCAGTAAATTTCACTTCATTATCATTTCAATAATGGCTGGAAGGGGGTGCCATGGTTTTTGTTGATGTTATTTAGTTTTGTAATGGGCTCAGTCAAACTCTTGGACCTAATTTGAACTTAGAAACAGCATAAAATCATCTTATTCGGTACCAAGTTAGATGAATTCTGTCAAAGAGAAGAACTAGGACTTTTTCATTCTTTATTAGTAGTTTTAAGGCATCTCCCATCAACATTTCCTTTTTTTTTTAAACTTTCATGAGCACAGAAAATGGAGTCAGGAATCTGGATGTGAGTTTTGGGTCATAAACAGAAACGGTTGGGGCCTCAGAGATGTTCTAGTTCAGGGTGGGGAACCTGAGGACTCAGGGGCACATATGGCCCTCTAGGTCCTCAAGTGTGGCCCTGATTCAGTAAAGCATTCACACTTGAGGAATTAGAGGATCACAAGCTCCCCACCTCTGATCTAGTCCATACATTTTATTTTGCAAATCAGAAAATAGAGGCTTAGAGAGGTTAAGTGACTTGGTCACGATCATAAGTAGTGGAGAATGGATTCAAACCCAGATCCTCTGAACCCAATTTCAGTGTTCTTTCCACTACACTTTATAGAGACATTCTCATACTTTAGTTCGGGGTAGGGGAACCTGCAGCCTCGAGGCCACATGTGGCCTTTCTAGGTCCTTGGGTGCAGCCTTTTGACTGAGTACAAGTTTACAGAATAAATCCTTTTATCAAGGGGATTTGTTCTGTAAAGTTTGGATTCAGTCAAAGGGCCTCATTTGAGGACTGAGAGGGCCATATATGACCTTGAGGTCACAAGTTCCCCACCCCTGCAGTTGAAGATATGTATTACTGCACAGGACCCATAAGGTGTTGCTGGAATGGTCCTAAGAATCTAAAATTTAAAAAAAAGTTTTTTCCATAAAGCCAAATCACGTGTAGTCATTTTCATCGTGGGCTTTTCCTTCACTATTGGTCCCCAACATAATTTGGCAAATGTTTCTGACTTGCCAAAAAGAGAATATTCCTACATAGCATTAAATTAAAATGACCCCCAAATCAATAATAGGATAGTTTTCCACGTACGTTACGATTTACGTCCAGGCTAATATAAAGGAGACTTTCTTTCATACTAACATGGTATTGTATTTGGCCGCAAAACATGAAATACTGTGGCTCTGAAGAACATATGAGTGTCACTCAGAAGGCAATGGAGACATGCATGGGAGGAGTGAGTAGGCTGCCACGCACAACCAGTGAGAAACTAAAGGGAAGGGGAAAGGAAGAAGCTTTTACATAATACTTACCTACTGTATACCACTAGGCACTTTACAAATACAATCTCATTTGATTCTAACAACCCTGAGGGAGACCAAGGTTAAGTGCCTTGCTCAAGGTTACACAACTAGTCAGTATCTGAGGCTTCATTTGAACTCAAGCCTCCCGACTCCAGGCCAGGGACTCCCTCCACTTTGCCACCTAATTGCCTCATGAAGCATAACTGGAGTAAAGTATGTCATCAAGCAATGGGATGACGGGAAGAAAAGACAGACTAGACAGTGTCAGGAAAAAGGGATGATAGGTGGACGGCTAGTCTGCTCCCTGGTACCCTCACCCTCTTGATCCTGGAGAAAGCAAGGAAGCGGCACGTGGGTGGAATTTGGGGGAGAACACCAAACCAGTCACACCAGACAGGTAGAGGGAGATGGAATGTGACTAACACTGTTGAAGGGAATTCCTGAATCAATGACATGACTTATCTCTTCGAATATCTGCGTGATTATTTATTAATGAATCTGAAGCTTTTATTACTCATCTACTTTCTTGTGAAGTCCATTCTTTTTGTTTGTTTCAGTCAGGGATTTCAATTCCATAGCACTTAGTGAGTTTCTACTATTCACAAAGCTTTGTCCTAGACCTTGGTGCTTTTGTAAGGGGGACTGAGACATTGCCCAGACCCTCCAGAGCTATAATATGTGATGCATTATAATACATATAGATATGGAGCATCCCCTGAGGGATACACAGTGGAAAGGCCTTCTTCCCACCTTCCCCACTGAAGCAATCCTGACTGCTTATTAGCAAAGTGGATTGGCCTTGGATTTAGTAAGACATGAGTTAAAAATCCCATGTCAGATACTTACAACTTGTATTAATTAATGAACCTGCTTCCCTGCTTCCTCACATGTAAAAATGGGGATAACATAGCACCTCATTCTTAGTGTTGTTTGGAGGATCAAAGCAGATAATATTTGTAGAGTGCTCTGAAAACCTTCAAAACCCTATATAACTGAAAATCTAAGTGGAATGCAAAATGATAAATTACCTAGATTAATAGAAGAAGAAATAAAATATTTAAATAATCCTGTCTTAGAAAAAGAAATTGAACAACTCATCAATGAACGTCTTAAGAAAAAATACCCAGGGTCTGATGGATTCACAAGGGAGTTCTACCAAACATTTAAAGAACAATTAGTCCCAATACTACATAAACTATTTGGAGAAATAGGTGAAGAAGGAGTCCTACCAAATTTCTTTTGACCTAAACCAGGAAGAGTCAAAACAGAGAAAGAAAATTATAGATCAATTTCCTTAAGGAATATTGATGCAAAAAATTTAAATAATATAATAACAAGGAGATTGCAGCAATATATCACAAGGATCATACACTGTGACCAGGTACAATTTATATCAGGAATTCAGGGCTGGTTCAATATTAGTCACCCACCTAGTAAGTGTCTGAGTTTGGATTTGGAATTGAAGTCCAGTATTTAAATTCCTGTGGGAAGTTTGAAAATAACTTTTTTGCAATTTATTGCAAATTTATTTTTTGTTTGTTTTTGCAAATTGCAAATTGCAATTTATTGCCAAAAAAATTTGCAATTACAAAATGAATTTCATTCATAAATCCAGAAGATAGTATCATATTTTGCTGTGGCTATTATAACAAACATCAGAGAAGTAGAAAGAAAAGATAATTATTTCTTGGGAAATAAATTTAGAAGCAATTCTTAGCTTTATAAAGTCAATATGTGGAGGATGTTTTTTATAAAATGATGAACTCCCCAAAAGGAACTTTCAATTCCTTCTTACATTCTCAAAGATCTGATACATTTTAAAAAAAACAGTTGATAAAATCTTTGCTTCTGTAGGTCACAATAATCAATAATAAAAGTAACTTTCACATTTATTAATTATCTACATTGTATCACTGAATAATGTAGCATATATCCCAAATTTGACATATCAAAATATTGTTCCAATAGGAATTAGATTGGGTTGTCTTACTGCATCAATAGGAAATAGCCCCAACCTAGAAGGCAACTATTTTAAGCCACCCATTATATAATCTCCAGGTGGAAACAAACCAAAAAGCTTGTCTCCTGACAAAGCAAGAAAGAAGATCGAAGAATCTAGTAGAATGAGAACTAAACAGGAGTCCACGTGTTACAGCTTAGGCACTACCAGCTCCTGGAAAGTTTACGCCTGCTCTGTGAGCAAGGAAAAACAAAGGGGTGGCCAGCGTCCAGAGATACTCACAAAACATTCAGATTCCTAAAGGAAAATCAATAGCCTATTTGGTAAATCATCTAGGGAGGATCTAAGGAGGGATCTGTTGACAAAACAATCTTACCCAGCATTAAGTGACCATGTCACTCCTCCATGCAAGAACTTTCCAAGGTTCCTAATTACCTCTAGAATAAAAAAAAAAAAAACTCCTCAGCTTGAAATTGAAAGTCTTACATAACCTGATTCCCGTCTGCCATTCTAACTTATTGTACATCATACCTCTTCTTGAGTTCTGTGCTTTGACTATTTGCATTTTGCCCAACATAACATTATATTTCCTACCTCCAATGCCATTAAATAAGCTGCTCTTGCTAGCCTTCCCCACCTAGAATGTCCTCCCTTCTCACATCTACATTTTACAACTGCTAACTTCCTTCAAAGCTCAGTTTATGTGGCATTTCCCATGAGAAAACTTTCCCAACTCCCCTCGTTACTGGCTTCATTATTCCCCTTAAGTCATTCTGTACGTATCTCCTAAAAGGATATGTTTCTTGAGGGCAGACACTACTGTATCATTAGTGGATAGTACAGTGCCTTATGTATCATAAAGTGCCTTTGGAGTTGAATTGGATTAGATTGGGTTCTCTTACCGCCTCAAGCCTTTTCTCATTAGAAATAGGTCACTAACCTTCCTCTTATTCACTTTCAGTTTTTCTGTGCATAAAAATAAGATGTAAAAGTGGCTAATGAGATCTTTAGCTAAAAGCTAAAACATAAATTGAATCTTTATCTCCTTAGTGTATTGACACTCGTGGACAACATAAATTTATGCCCATATTTATATATGGGTGTCTATGCATTTGTATATTCCATATATAATATATATGACATATATGTTTACAAATTCTAAATGACAGACACAGGTGGTACTCAAGGGACATAACTGATTTTTAAAAATACTGTTGGCAAGTATGTTGGCACTACTGAGGCAGCTAGGTGGCTTAGTGGATACAGTGCTTGGCCTGGAGTCAGGAAGATCTGAATTCAACTCTGGTCTCAGACACTAGCTGCATGACCCTGAGCAAGTCGCTTCACCTCTGTTTGCCTTAATGCACAGGAGAAGGAAATGGCAAACGACTACAGTATTTTTGTCAAGAAAATCCCTATATGGGGTCATGAAGAGTCGAGCATGACTGAAATGACTGAAAAACAACGCCGGCAAATGGTGAAAGTTACTGCGGTGCAAAGATTTTGGAGAAGTGAGCTCGACGCCCCGTGTTGGACAGACTCGCTGATCACTATTTGGATTTTAATTACGTGATGCAGTAAATGAGAGACTTAGATGTTACAAGACTAGAAGATGCTTTTTTAATATTTTCTAAATTTTATATTTAAATCCTAAAACTTAAATACACAATAGGAAAAAGAAAAAGAAATATATTATAAACTTAAATATTAAACCTTAAAAACAAAATGAGAAAAGAAAAGCATGTCATGTGCACGGCAGAACATAAGAGAAGATTCAAATTATACAGCAATAAATTACAATTTCAAGAAAGACTCCATAATAAATCCTACATGTTGTGCTGAAAACTGTCCATCTTTTTCTTTGCTTCCTTGTAAGTTCTCTTCTGTTCTCTGCCCTGCACTTTTCACTTTATTCTTTAAATCCCTCTTCGTCACCCCACCACCACCATAGAAGGCTACAATTAAGCACGAATAAATATAGATACAGATACAGACATACACATGTGTGTGTGGATGGATGAATGGATGGATGGATGGATGGATGGATGGATGGATGGATGGATAAACAGATAGACAGACAGACAGATAGATAGATAGATAGATAGATAGATAGATAGATAGATAGATAGATAGACAGATAGACAGACACATGGTTGTTTGGTTGTTTGGTTGTTGTTCTACGTTCTCAGAGAGGACCAAAATGACATCACTATGTGAGAGTCAAGTTATGGTGTGTCTGACTGTGGCTAATCAGACCAAGACAACCTCAAAAGCTCTACCACAGGTCTGGCACAAATATTCCACGTGAGTTATTTGGGGTAGATTCTCTAAATCTGCACATTTCATGTTTCTTTTGAGCTACTTCAAACCTGCTTTGCTCATATAGCACAGCACCTTCTCTGATGAAGGCATGCCATGCTGAAAGGTCCTGTGGAGGCATCTCCAATGTTGCTCAATCAAGTCCAAAATTCTTTTTTTTTAATTTATTTATTTACTTTTACTTTACAACATTCAGTTCCAGAATCCCTTAAGTTTCAAATTTTCTCTACCTCCCTCTACTCCCTTCCTCCCCCCACCATGGCAGCATGCAATCAAATATAGGATCTACAAATATATTCACATTAAACATTAGTCAACTTGTAAAGAACGATGAGAAAGAAGGAATAAAACAAAACAAAACAAAAAAAAGAGCAAATAGCTTGCTTCAATCTGCATTCAGACTTTGTGGTTCTTTCTCTGGATGTGGACATCTCTTTCCATCATGAGTCTTTTGGAGTTGTCTTATAACCTTACGTTGCTGAGCGGAGCCCAGTCTATCAAAGTTAGTCATCACACGTACGTTGTGTCTGTCATTGTGTACAAATTTCTCCTGGTTCTGCTCTTCTCACTCAGCATCAGTTTATATAAGTGTCTCCAGATTATTATGAAGTCCGTCTACTCCTCATTTCTTATAGCACAATAGTATTCCATTACATTCATGTACCACAACTTGTTCAGCCATCCCCCAATTGATGGGAGGATTTGATTTCCAGTTCCTTGCCACCACAAAAGGAGCCGCTATAAATATTTTTGTATGTACAAGGCCTTTTCCCACTTCTATGATCTCTTTGGGATAAAATCCTAGAAGTGGTATTGCTGGGTCAAAGAGTATACACTTATTTATAGCCCTTTGGGCATAGTTCCAGATTGCTCTCCAGAATGATTGGATCAGTTCACAACTCCACCAACAATCCATTAGTGTTCCAATTCTTACACATCCTCTCCAGCATTTATCATTTTCCTGTTTTGTCATCTTAGCCAATCTAATCGGTGAGATGTAGTATCCCAGAATTGTTTCGATTTGCATTTCTCTAATCAATAGTAATTTAGAGCATTTTTCATATGGTTACAGACATCTTTAATTTCTTCCTCTGAAAACTGCCTTTTCATAACTTTGACCATTTATCAATTGGGGAATGACTTGTATTCTTATAAATTTGACTCAGTTCTCTGTATATTTTTAAAATGAGGCCTCTATCAGAGACACTGGTTATAAAAATTCTTTCCCAGTTTTCCACTTCCCTCTTAATCTTGGTTACATTGGCTTTATTTGTACAGAAACTTTTCAATATAATGTAATAAAAACTATCCATTTTGCATTTTATAATGCTCTCTAACTCGTATTTCATCACAAAATCTTCCCTTCTCTGTAAATCTGACAGGTAAACTATTCTTTGCTCTCCCAGATTGCTTACAGTATCAGCCTTTATATCTAGATCATGCACCCATTTAGACTTGATTTTGGTGTATGATATTATATATTGGTCTATGCCCAGTTTCTACCATACAATATTCCAGTTTTCCCAGCAGTTTTTGTCAAACAGTGAGTTCTTATCCCCAAAACTGGGGTCTTTGGGTTTATTAAACAGTAGATTACTATAATCATTGACTGCTGAGTCTTGTGTACCCAGTCTATTCCATTGATCCACTACTCTATTCCTCAGCCAGTACCAAGCAGTTTTGATGACTGCTGCTTTGTAATACAGACTAATATCTGGTGTGGCAAGGCCACCTTCCCTGGCATTTCTTTTCATTAATTCCCTTGATATTCTGGACCTTTTCTTCTTCCAAATGAATTTTGTTACTATTTTTTCTAGCTCTATAAAGCAATTTTTTGGTAGATTGATTGGCATGGCACTAAATATGTAATTCAATTTAGGTAAAACTGTCATTTTTATTATATTAGCTCGACCCAGCCACGAGCAACTGATGTTTTTCTAATTAGTTAGATCTTACTTCATTTGTATGAAAAGTGTTTTATAATTGTATTTCATATAGGTCCTAGGTTTGTTTCGGCAAGCAGATTGCCAGATATTTTATAAAGTGTACAGTAACATTAAATGGAATTTCTCTTTCTATCTCTTACTGTT
>CM053590.1:200883507-200936244 GCA_028646515.1 Pseudochirops corinnae | reverse complement strand
GACATGTGTTTCCACTGACCATGTAGACAGAGATAACCAGCTACAACACCAAATATGGGGGGCCAGTACCAAAGAAAGCTCATCAGCTTTCTTCCGTTTTACCCCAAAAATGGTCCCATCTCTGAGGCATCTCAAAAAAAGTTTGTCTTAACACACTATCCGTCCTCCCGAGAAAGAACTAATATTTGTCAGAATATAGACTGAAGTATGCTATTTTTCACCTTCTTTCTGTCTTTCATTTTTTTTTGTTTTATTCTTCTTATACAAAATGACTATTTTGGAAATGTTTTACATGATTGCATATATATATGTATATATATATATATATATATATATATACACATATATACATATATATACATACATACAGAGATTGCTTGCTCTCTCAGGAGAAGGGGAAAGGAAGAAGGGAGGGCAGAATATAATTTAGAACTCAAAACGTTTTTTAAAATGTTAAGAATTATTTTAACATGTAATTGAGGAGAAACAAAATATTATTTAGAAAAACAGAAAAAAATCTTTCAGTCTTCTAGTTCCTAGGAATTCCAGGGCAATGACTGGCTAAGTGGGATGGCATAATAAGATGTGAACATTCTTAGGAGGTAGAAACTGTTATCTATAGTGCTATAAACTAGGTACCACAGATAACAAAAATAAAAATCTACTTCAACAGAGCCAAGATAAGCATTAAATATAATTTTGGAAAGAGGGAGAGATCTTTCAAGCAGTTTGGAGGTAAAAGGAAAAATGTTGAGGAGTAACATTTTGCATAGGTGATAATAATAAATCACTAGTACAAACTGAACTCCTAACAGAGGTTTGGTGTTTTTTGTTTTGTTTTTAATTGCTAAATAATGTGCCCCCCTGCCAAGAGGCATGGTCTTGAGCCATGTTCTTTTGATATTTGCTTTAAGGAGTGACAGCTTTCTCTTGGTAGAATGGAATGAACATTGTCTCTGTTATTCAGAAGACCTAGGTTCAAATCCTGCCTTTAATATTTATTTCCTCTGTAATCTTGAGCCAATCTCTTAACCACCCTAAACCTCAACTTTTTCATCTGTAAAATGAAGGGGTTTGACTAAATGGCCTCATAAGTCCCTTCCAGCTCTAGATATGGGATCCTTTGTAAATTTCTTACAAGCAAAGCCAATTCATTGAACTGAATGTTAATTTTAATTCACTAGAAAAGCAATTGCATCTTTAAAAATTTTGACCAAAATCTCTTCTTCTTTCTATACTATGGATAAGTGCATAGATCCACAAGTGAATCACTATGGAAATGGATTGCTTCAGTCATACTTTAGCTGACCCTGTCATAGGCAGACAGTATTGTACTATTTGGATTCAAATATTGCATCAATGCACTTGAAAACTGGACTGATACCTTTTCTCTAGAAGGATGAGGAAAGAAGAACTTAAGTTATCTATTCAACAAGACTTTATTCAAATGTAACAGACCTTCTTATAAGATAGGTTGATCCACAAGACTTGAAGTGTTCAAGAAGGGACTGGGTCATCAATTTTCGAGGATGTTGTGGGAAAGATTCATGCATCAGTTAAGAAACTGAATTAAATGGCCTTCAAGATGCAATGATTTTATTTTCTCAACCTCTTTCCTGTGCCCTTTAGGTTGAACCAATTATGTCAAGACTGAAACCTATTGATAAGGAAGAATTTTTGTTGTGATTATAAGTTTACTATTAATATGGTACTTATAAGCAATACTCATATTTAGTGCCTTCATTCAGTGAAATGTTTGCTATTTCAGCCATAAGACACTAAAACCCAAACTTGCCAAAGGTTATCATTAATTATTAATGATGCTACTTAAGATACCCCAAAACTGACCATTGATTAAGGAACACCACAACCTGAGCACCTTCAGATCAGAATGTCTATTATCCCTGGAATTTTTTAGTACTTTATAAAGATGCTGATTCCTAGAATTCCAATCTCATATTTTTACTATATCCTATTCACAGAATAAACACTAGATAAATTCTGAAGAAAACTTAAAAGAAACTACGCTTTTTAATAATTTTTCAATAAAACAGATATCTGAGTGGGAAAAATAGAAATATGAAATGAAATATTCCAATGTCGTTTTCCCATGTTAATACACCAGTGCTGTTGGTTTTCCTCTCACCTATGGTTTATGTAATCCATATGCACTCCAAACTTCATGTCCAAATAAGGCTACTTATTTTCCAAGATATCTTTGTGTTAAAAGCACTCAGTTCTAGGTCACTTTAATATCTCTGCTAAAAAGGGATTCCATAGCCTTGGACATTGTATAAGAAAACATTCGAGGATACCCAGAAATTATTGATTTCTGTGTCTATGTCTACTTCCTGATGATGAACTATTGCTTCTTATCATTAACTTTTCACCTTACAGCATTGGAGCTGTGCTTAGCCACAAAGCGCATGATATAGCTGAGGCAACATTTTCTCATAACTCAAGGATAATGTCATCTGAAGAATGGAATTGTTCACAAATTGACAAAATGATTATAGAAGCCAAGAAATTCTCCAGCTAGATCTGTAGCTATGTCTTTAAAATTTATACTCATCTCAAGCCTTTTGGAGAACTCTTTCAAAGGGCATCTTTGTCATCTTTTCCTCACATCAAGCCAAAATTAACTTCTATGCAATTTAAACCCACTGCTTCTTATTCTGTCCTCTAGGTCCAAGCATAACTAGCCTAATCCTGCTTCCACATGACAGTCCTTTAAATACCCAAAGATAACTAGCCTGCTCCTAGCTCCAAGGATTCTTATCTCCAGGCTAAAACAATCCTATTTCTTCAGCCATTCAAATGGAATGATCTCAAGCCCCCTCATCAATCTCCCTTACCCTACTCTGGACAATCTAGTTTATCAATGTTCTTCTAAAGATGTTGTCATTGTTATTACCCTGGGGATATAGCTTGGAAGTCTTTTACTCAGCGTTCATGACCTCACTTATCTACAGGCCTAGAAAATGTCGTATCAATTACTGATATACAAATATGTCACTAGAGGTCTCAGACTGTGTTATGTCACTTCTGTTGAAATCTGTAATATTAAAAAATCTCATGATTGATTAATCAAGATCTCATATTGTCCCTTGTTTTTAATTGTAAGTGAGGAGGTCAAAGGACCCCTGTTATCTTCCCATTTTCCCAAAGAAATGCTGGGAAATTCAAATCCCCTGAGAGACCCTTTCAAATGAAATCAACAGACCAAAAGACCCAGGAATTTCTCCTCCTCCCCAACTAGCATGAATCAGGTCTGAGCTCCTTGCTTCCTCCCTGCAATGCCTGGTCTGACATGACCAAGTTAAAAACCCTACAGAAAAACAACCAAACTTTCCTGGGTTTCTGTGTCCAATTTCATCTGAGGTCCTAGTAGATCTGACATGTTTCCACGCTCCTCTATGACTGCCATTCATTTTGTGAGTATGTCCCCTCAACCAGCTGGCTTAGTTCACGGTCTCATTGTGGGCCCCATGTTTTCCTTCTGCTGAAGTAGTGAACTGAAGCTTACTTAACCTGCATGGAAACAAGGGGGCATACAGCAGAAAAACCACCTAAGTAATTCAAGTCAGTTTGAAATAATTAATGATTATATATAACTGGTTAATTATATTAATGATTAATGATATAATTAATGAAATTGTTCATTTAAATTATCTGCCTATTACCAATATGTCTTATGGCAGTGGTTCTCAGTCTATGGGTGATGTTCAATTTGTAACAACAAAAATACATCTTGCATATCAGATATTTTCATCACGATTCATAACAGTAGCAAAATTACAGTTATGAAGTAGCAATGAAAATAATGTTATGGTTGGGGGTCACCACAACATGAGGAACTGTATGAAAGGGTTGTGGCATTAGGGAGGTTGAGAACCACTGTCTTATGGGAAAATCACATCATTGTTGCAGTCTCAATAAGAAACTGTGTCTTGTGGCCTAAAATAGATTGTGATATTTGAAAAGCTGCAAGAGAGTGTAGCACATGCCCAATTAATTGGCATAACCTGCTCAGACCTTAAACTGACTGAACTATTTGGTTGTTTGGGTTTCATGTAATAAAAGTTCAAGCTTCAACTTCAGTAAGCTACCTCGATCACATATAAAATCAGTAGTAAATGGTGGAACCCTGATTTTTTTACTTCCACTTATCATAGCACCACTGAACCATAACCATTTCTCAGTCAAAACTGCAATCAGCAAGACCTCTGATGATGCATTCATTTTATCCAAACAGTGTACTCGATGACACTCACTTAACAGCATCGAATAAAAGATGTACTTACGTGAGGAGAATGGGAGGAAAAACAATCTGTTATAAGAAAAAACCTCTACCAAGCCCATTCTAAGAAAAAAGTGCTCGTCTTGTTTTATTTGGGCCGTTTTTGTTTCCTCTAATTTCTTATAAAGGGGCACTGTCTACAAAGCCTGCTATATCGGAGACTTGCAAACATGCCAGAACAGTGATGCAGCAGAGTCTCACAATGTTGGTGCATCCCAGAAAAACCAACACCCTCTCACCCCAGTCATCACCTCCTACCATGAGAGAAGTTCCAAGTACAAGTAAGTACAGCAAAGACAGTCAAAGGAAGGGAAAACTCAAACACAACACACATCTCAGCTCTCCTTCCCACAGGTCAGTTTCAGGAGATGGTGAGGTCAGGGAAGTCTCCTGGGGATTCCCCAGAATTCATAAATGTCCTTCCCATGCCTGGGAGGCTTGCCCAAGTCTAAATCACTCCCCATAAAAATAAATTAAAAACCACTAGTCTAAAAATGACTGAGGCAGTTAGCTAGGTGGTGCAGTGCTGGACTTGTGTCAGGGAGACCTGAGTTCGAATCCTAACTCTGACACTTATACAGCTGTGTGGTCAAGTCACTTAACTTCTCTCAGGGAAAAATACTTTATTTTTTATCAGTATTGTTTGAAACTAGCTTTATATGAATGGATATTGTTTATTTTGGAATATGTAGGTCATGCTGACCCCAGAGACTCTCCAGAGGGGCCTCGAGATTGCTGCAAGGAATTTTTAGACCCCACCTTAGGTCTTGCATTGGGACTTCACATGAAATCTTGTGTTCTGACTTCATCCAATCTTTATTCATTGTTTAGACTTACCTGCTGATATACTTCTCAAGCAACCTATGTGTCTGAACTCTCTATAATGTAAAGTTAACAGAGACTTGGGGGGAGCCAACTACACCTTTTTTTGACTCTCTTCTCTGCTGAGTTGACTGAATAAACTTCTTTCCAAAAAACATTTTTTTTTTAAGATTTTAGGCTTGTTTTCACACAACTTTGTAAGTGCAAGCAAGGTGGAATTTTTGTTGTTTTTCTTTCTGGAGTTCAGTTTCCCAGGCTCATACTACATTGTAAACATCCGAAGGATCAATCTCCTTTGAACCCTGGCAATTCACAGCTGTACTAAGTCACATAGGTTGTGATGCCTTCTGACTCTAAGCCTACTAGTTGAAAACTAATACTGGGAGGTTGGTATTTTATTTTGGGGCTCATTCATGGGAAGAGTTTTTCTTTGTGATTTGGCCGGATGAGACTCTAAGTAGCCATGGTAAAGGAGTCCCCCACCCCCAGTGTTGAGAGCCCAGCTGTTGGCACTCCCTGGTCTGGAAGTTATGTATCTTATTACCTTGTTTAGATAGTTGGAGCCCCAGCTATTGGATCTCTGTGCTAATCTCTCTGTGTTTTTCTGCTTGTATTTTCTCCACATTCAGGATGCTAACCCTTTCCCTGTACTAGTAAACGACTTTTACCTTCTTTACTTCTCTACTTGTATTTTCTCCATGTTCAGGGGGCTGACCTTTCCCCTGAAATAGTGAATGACTTATACATGTTTAATTAAAGCAAGATTGTTGACCCCTTTGAAGCTATCTTTCCTTTAGAAAAGCAGATCAAAGAACCTGTGCTAGCAGCCACACTGGGCATGCTAGAGTGCTTGCTACTATAAGTCTCAATTTTTTCATCTGTAAAATGAGAATAACAAAAATTGTACCTCTTTTGCAGAATTGTTAGGAAGAACAAATGAGATGATGTAAGTAAAGTGTTTTTCAAGACTTAAACCACTGTATGAATGCCAACCATTAATATTACTGGCCACCATTCATCCTTAAATTTCCCTGTTCCAAACTATATGCCCAAAATTACCTTCTAAGACAGTCCATGTAGAGCCACTTCTAACACACAATAGCTACGATTCTGACCAAGCCAGTTATTGCTCAGTATCACTGCTACCAGTAGCTATTTTGCTGATAATTTATGTTATTGTGTTGGGGGGCTGGGAAGAACAACTCCCACATGTGCATTAAATTTAATCCAGTTTGTCCAGCCTCTGGCTGGAGTAATCAAAATAATAGGTTTTAGAAATGGAAAGGCTTATGTTAATGTTTTTACTGAGCGAAAAGACATTTGAGGACAAAGAGAAGAGATGAATGCAGATGCATGCTATATTTCAAGATTCATAAAAAATTTGAGGCAAGACATGATAGTACATGCCTATAATCTCTGCTACTAAAGGAAGCTAAGCTTAAAATATCAGTTGAGCTGGGTAGTCCTGAGTTACAGTAGGGTTAAAGTCCATCAGGCTTCCATACTGTGTATGGCATCTATGTGGCAAGCCCCTGGAGTGAAGTGATACCAGGTTGAGGGATGAATTGGCCTAAGTCAAAAAGGAATAGTCAAAATTTCTGTGCAACATTGAGATCTGGTCCATGAAGGGCTGCTACCCTTCCTGCCTGAGCAATATAGGAAGACCCACTGGGGACCAAGGGAAAGCAATGGAAGAGAAGAGAAGAGGAGGGGAATAGAAGAGAGAGAATGAAATGTGGGAGCTGCAAAAAGCACATGACATTGGTTGGCTATTCTTCTCTAAACAATTGTCCTAGGCTGTTGGCCAGCCTGTTTCAGAGAAACTATGTGCCCATAATTCACAGAAGATGCTGAGTAAGTATTCAGGTGGCTATAAAGAGAGTGTTTTTGTCCTGGAATAAAAGGATAGACCTGGAGGCCAGACAAAAAGAATCTTGTGTACTCAGTGAGCATCAGAAGAATTATGAGACCAAAAACTTTGCCAAGGCTTTGTATGACAGTTAAACTGTGATGATTTACTTCATAGTATCTGGCTTGTGGTTTTGATGATTTTTCTTATAATCTATTGAGCAATCAATAAGAATTAAGGAAATACTTATTATGTGCCAGGCACTGTAGGTATTAAGTGCTAGGATTAAAAAGACAAAAGGGAAACAATACCTGCCCAGATCAAATAAGACAATATGTCTGAGATTAGTCTAGCCCCCACTGTCTCAAGACCAGGCCTCCCTACCTCCCCCAGGGTTGTCCAGTGCACTGAAGAGGGTGTGAGATCTCTCATCACTGCCATTCACTTAAACTACCACCAGTTGTATTCCCCTAATTTTAGGAAAACCAAGAACTCCAGTTCCATTTAACCACTTAACAGTCAGATCCATTTCAGTCGTGTCCAATACTTTGTGACTCCATTTGGAATTCTCTTGGTAAAGATACTGGAGTGGTTTGCTATTTCCTTCTCCAGCTCATACAGATGAGGAAACTGAAGCAAACAGTGTTAAGTGACTTGCCCAGGATCACACAGTTAGTGAGTATCTGAGGCCAGATTTGAACTCAGGAAGATAAGTCTTCCTGTCTCCAGGTCCAACATTCTATTCCCTGTGCCATCTACCTGCCTCAAAAGTCAGATTAGCCTTTATGAATGTTTACTCAAATGAATAATAAGAATAAACCTACAACATATTCCTCAATACCTTGAGGTCCTGTATCTTGGACTGTACCCCTGTCCCTAGAATTGCAAAAGACAAACAAAACAAAAACAAAACCCCCAGCCTATTTCTGCCAGCCACCAGGCAGGAGGGGGAGGGGAAGGGGAAGGCAGCATTTCCCTGCCTATATTACAGCATAGTGTCCCTGCTATGAGTCAGTGAGTCCTCCTTTGGATGTCATAGAAAAAAGTGAGCAACCATACCTTAGTCAGACAAGTTTAAAGACTAGTTCCAACTACACAGTCAAGGAAAAAAGATTTCATCTTCTCACATGGTAGAACAATGCAGAATGTCTTCCCCAGAAACCCCCTGGCACGTTCCACTTGGGTGCCTCTGTCTTAGGTGGTCCAAGCATGCACCAAAGCACTCTTATCTAAGTATCTGGATAATACATAAAAAATAACAGATGGTTGTTTGGAGAGGGAGAGATGTGTATGAGGTTAAGTTTGCCCTTTAGAATTTTGTTACTGCAAGTTCCATCCTTCTTCTGAGGGATGCAAATGGAATGATATTTCCTGCTAGAGAATATTTACAAACATATAGCTATGTTAATAACAGAATTTTTTCCATATTAGAGTTTTTTGTTTATTGTTTGTTTTTCCTGTATGGAATGTGAATTAGTATTCGTATATAAAATCCCATGTGAAAAAATTATAAGTAGCTCCATAGGAGGGTCTTTGATCTTTACACGAGACACCAGCCTAAGATCATTATATAATCATAAAATCATATCTCTGGAGCTAGAAAGAAACTCATAGGATATATCTAGTTTAACCCCTTGGCTCCCTCCTACTTTACAGATGAGAAAACTGAGGCCCATGAATATTAAGTGTCCTGCCTAATAGAAAATGTTAGGGGTGGATTTGAACACAGGTCCTTGTCTCTATCATCATGTTTTTTCTATGCATCCACAATGCTTCTGCTGTACAGAATTCCCAGGGAAGATTCATGTTCATAATAGGAAAATATCTTGCATACCTATGTAGTTTTGTCTTTCACTCTCTTTTGCTCTCATGCTTATAATTAGCTGAGAAGATTTCTCTTGTATCCCTAAACATAATTCACAAATATGTATTCACCTGGGTGCAAAGAACCCCCAAAGCACCAAATATTTAAGATATTTGTGGGGGAGTCCCTGTTTTCTGCCATTGGTTAGATTCCTCACCTATTGTGTTCTCCTAATTTTATGAGTGCAAGCACCCCAGTTCCATCTAACTAATTAACAGTCAGATTGGCTTTAACAAAGACATATTTACTGAAAAAAGCAGCAAGAACAAACATACAAACACAATCCTCCACCACCAACACCACCACCACCTCTACCACTTCTATGTTATTTCTGTCTCTAAGAAAGGGAAAGGGATTAGGTTCACAGCTTAAATAAAATCCTAAGTAGCCTTAGTGCCATCAAAGCCATACTGAGATAGCATCATGGACCCTGACATCTCAGGACTTTCTCTGCTGGGCTCGTTACAACATCCAGCCAGAATCTTGAGTTTCAAGATACCCATGGCCAGCGCTCCCCATTCAGGCACTGTCCTCCCTGTTTCTAAAACTAAAAAGGAAAAACAAAACAGGCCCAAATTCCATGTCTATTTCTCAGGACCAAATGACCTAAGTAGAGGGAAAGGTGGTCCTCAGGTCTCTTTCTCTATATACTACATGATGCCCATCAAGAGGGCCATCTCCAATGGTCCTGATCTCTGTCTTGCCACTGAACCCAGATGACTCCAGAGGAGAAAGTGAGCCTTGTTACTTTTCACAGTCCTCACTCCCTTAAATACTATTCACTTGCAAGTCATGGCATCATCTTCCTGAGGTCATGGCCCTCTTCCTGAATTAAAGACAAACAACAACAACATGGTGCCACTCGTGATTGAGTGAGTCCTTTACCCCTGGACGTACTGGAAAGAAAACAACTCTGTGCAGTAAGGCTGTTTTACAAATACAAGCCGTTCAAGCTGCACAACCAATGGAAAGAAGCTGTGCCCAGCACACGATAGGACAATGCAGATGTCCACAGCTATTCCAATCTCCCAGAAGCAGGCACCTTGGGTTTCCCAGAGAAATGCTTCCATTTTGGGTAATCTGGGCATATGCCAGATTCACGTCACAGAGATAACAAATAACACATTGTTTCCTCACCACTCTCCAATCCAGAAAAGCAAAAACCTATAATTGAGTGAGCATTCCTAACACATGTCAAAGGTGGAATTTTTCCTGTGCAAAAGGGAAAAGGCATGGAAGTCATCTTGGAAGGTGCCAAGCTTCCATGTCAATCTGGATTAAGATTTGGAGGAATACTTTGTCCCTCCTGTCTCCAGCTCTCCTAAGAGTTCAATTGGCTGTGCTCGATATCCTTTAACAAATCTGATGAGTCTTATCTGTACGTTTTCTTCTCTTTCTTGGGGGCGAAAGACAGAGACAGAGACAGAGGAAGGGAGGGAGAGAGAGGGGAAAAGAGAGAGAGGGTGGGGGGGGAGGGAAGAGAGAGAGAGAGAGAGAAAGAGAGAGGGAGGGAGAGAATGAGAGAGAGAGAGATGTGTGTGTATGTGTGTACACATATATACACATACACATATACGCAATCACTCATTTGTAGAGTCCTTTGTTGCCAAAAGCAGAAGTTGAAATTAGGAGAAACTGATCAAGACTCTTTTTTTTTTTTAAGTCCTAGAACTCACACAAAGCCATCATTCAAACTGCTGTAGTGAATGACCCTAATCCACATGATTAGGCATCGAACTGCAGAAGCACAAACCTTCTGTTTAGGGCAGGTGTTGTGCTTACCTTTCATCACAAAAGAGGTCTTTGTTTTGCACTTCTCTACAGCATTGACCATATATCACTGTGTACGGCATCTACCTCCCAGGTTTTACTTTTTTACTATGTTATAATTATCTAGGTTAATGTCATGTCACTAGCGGACTGTATACTCCTTGAAGAGAGAGAGTGTGTCTTATCTAATCTCCTATCTTCCCAGAAGCTAGCACACTCTTCTCTGTCTAATACATATTTAATAAACTTATTGTTGTAAAGTTCTTTGCAGTCCTTAAAGCAATACAGAAATGTGTTTTCATTGTGACTATTGAAGCTACAAACACCTTGTTCTGTCTTCCTCTCCCTCTGCAGTATCTATCAGAGCAGGAGGTGAACAGTCTATAGGTGAATAAATACATAACTGATTCATTAGTAATGGTAATTAATAACCAAATGGCAGGTGCCAAAGCTCATAGGCATGTTTCAGCTCCAAGGTCTAGAGTCTCTGGGGTTCATCCATTCCCTTGCAAAAGGAAGCAGAATCCAAATTCCATCAATCAAACTCCCTTATTTAACCACTCACATGACAGATTGGCTGGGTACTCAGTCTGGAAAGGACGTCATCTGCTCCTATTTAAATAGAGTCAGTTTTTTATGACTGTTTGTAGCACACTGGCTCCAGAGCCAGGCTTGTTTCACAAATCCCATCATCATTCCTGTCACACTGGCTTCGATGTGGAGACATAAATGTAGGCTAGGTTTTAAATCTTTAAAAACATGTATAAAAGATTTTCAGGGCATATACATCATTCCTGATGAAGGCTTATCGCCGCTGACTTTATGGGGTCACCCACAGCAGATAGTTTGCATCCATCTAGACCATCAGTAAAAGCTCATGAGACTCTCCTTTTCAACAAAAATCAGGTAGAACTTACCCTGCTCTGAGACCAGACAAACAGATCCAAAAGAGACCATTGTCAAATACAGCATGCCCAAATGGTCCAGGGCGTACACTCCACCTAATCCATGGGTTTGTCATTTAAGAAGTGAGTCATTAAGAAGTAGGCATGGAAGCCAGGGCACTACCCTCACCCATTCCCTTTGTTCTTCTGGACTCATTGGAGGATGAGGATGAGGATGAGGATGATGATGATGAGGATGATGGTGATGATAATGGTGGTGATGGTGATGGTGATGATGGTGATGATGATGGTGATGATGGTGATGATGGTGATGGTGGTGATGGTGATGGTGATGGGGATGATGATGATGGCGATGACGACGATGATGATGATGGTGATGGTGATGATGAAGGTGATGGTGATGATGATGATGGTGATGACGATGATGGTGATGGTGGTGATGATGATGCTGGTGATGATGAAGATGATGATGATGGTGGTGGTGATGAGGATGGTGATGACAATGATGATGATGATGGTGATGATGGTGATGAGGATGGTGGTGATGGTGATGGTGATGATGGTGATGATGATGGTAATGATGGTGATGATGGTGATGGTGGTGATGATGATAGTGATGACGATAATGGTGATGATGGTGATGGTGATGATGATGGTGATGATGGTGATCGTGATGATGGTGGTGATGATGATGATGGTGATGGTGATGGTGATGATGATGGTGATGGTGATGATGATGGTGATGATGGTGATGATGATGATGATGGTGATGATGGTCATGATGATGATGATGGTGGTGATGATGGTGATGGTGGTGATGATGATGGTGATGATGGTGATGGTGGTGATGATGATGATGGTGATGACGATGATGGTGATGATGAAGATGATGGTGATGATGATGATGATGGTGATAACTAGCATTTATACGTAGGTTTAAGGTTTGTGAAACACTTTACAAATATTATGTCCTTCTACCCTCACAACAAGCTTGGGAGGTAGGTGCTATTATTATCTCCATTTTACAGATGAAAAGTTAGTGTCTTTCCTGAGGCCACACAGCTAGCAAGTTCCGAGAGCAGATTTTAATTCTTCTGTTCCTGAATCCAGGCCCAGGACTCTATCTACTTTGCTCCAAGTCCCTGCTTCCCAAGTTTATATCTCAAAATAAGGGCCAAATGCTGACTCTGGAACTCACCCTAACAAAGCTTTCCCTGTCCCTGCCTCTGAACTGGAGGAACCTCAGCAAACCAAAGGGTCTGTCTCTTGAGAGTTGAAATGAGATCAGAGGGCCAAGGCTGATGGTCTGCCTAGCCCTCTTTCCAATCTACTATAAGGTCTGCATGTAGATTCTTCATAGACAATCTGATGGAAACTAATGAAGTTTTCATTACTACTTAATTCAGAGCACGTGAAAAAAAATACTGAATCCTCTTCCCTCAGTACAAGCTAGGGGTTATATTCTCTAATCTTACTATATAATAGGATGTAAATGATCCTGGAACTTAACCAAAAGTTGGAGGAAGGGGTTGGGGAAAATATGGATGGATAATGAATAGGACCCATCTCTCAGTAAGTTCATGTATCTGGAATCAGTCTTGTGGTCCTACAGATCTGCTGTACTTCTATGAAAACCCCACCTCCAACACACACACACACACACACACACACACACACACACACACACACACTTCCCTTCAACCAGGAAGATGTGGGGTTTAGATCACTGGGTCTTCCTGCTGGGTTTTTTTTTTCCTATTATCTTGTCTCTTCTCAGGAAGTCAATGTGATATAATGGGAAAAAATGTTGGATTTGGGATCAAGAAGTCCTAGTTGTAAATCCTACCTCTGAAATTAGTTTTAAATAATTTTCCAAAATCATTGAAGCACAAAAATTCTAGCTTGCAAAAATCTGCATGGACTCTACCAACAGGTACTACTGTCAGCCTCTCCCCTTTCCCATCCACAACTTTCTATAGCTGTCCATCTCATTCTAAGTACCCTATCTGTAGCTCAGGAGTCTCAACACTAAGAAGGATGTCCATGGAAATGGAAGAGAGAAGTAACATATATTGAATTCTTCATTAGGCTCTCTCTGATTTATCTTGTGCCCAAAGCATGTGGGTCAGTGCCTGTTATAATGCTTTATCTAATCATTCCTCTGTCTTCAGGCCAGAATCTACCCAAGTCCTCTGATCCAGATGAAATTTATCCTAATTTTTAAAGGGCTTCAGGACAGATTATACAGCTGATCTCTCCATAAACTGTTAACAATGTTTAATAATCACCAAGTCAGGAAATTCTTCTTAATATAAAACCTAAATCCCCAGGGCTGCTACATAAGGCAGTTTTCTCTTGTTTCGTATTTTGAGACAAATGCATAACTGTGCCCTGGATACTCGAAGGGTTTTAAGTAACACACTGCAGTTATTCAGTAAATGTTATGAATAACAAACACATTCAAGGAGTCTATGCCCACTGTCACTATTAGTCCTCTATTGATCTACGTTCAGCATGTACTTGACTAGGGCATAGGGACAGGAATTGAACTGTTGGCGCAGGGTTCAGCATCTGCCTAAGTCTACCAAACAGGTCAGAGAACCAGTGAGAAGGTGGAAGAATTTTACAACAGAAAATATCAGAGTATCAGAATATCAGAGGACCTAGGTTCAAACCCTGCTTTTGACACTATGTGAGTGACCTTGGGCAAATCACTTAACTTTCCTGGGCCTCAGTTTCCTCATCCATAATATGGGGAGTTGGAGGGAGCTTCAGTTCTATGAACCTGTTTCCATGCTATATAGAAAGCCCTAAATTGCCGGGATTTAAAGTCAATTTCTGTGCTTCACAGATCTCTCCACAACGTACATCTGGGAAGTGAAGGATGTTGTGAACAATCTCAAGGCAATTTAATCATTTCTGCTTCTTCAGAGCTCATCTCACCTTCTCTTCGGTTGCAAAATCCATACTCTTTGCATAAGATACAAAGCCACTGCTTTGTATAGCAGTCGTTATAATTGTCATCTCTCCAGTATGCAAAAGATAATAAAAGACATATTAAATTCTATTTTCAGGAGAAACCATATTCATTCAGAAGCAACAACCACATCTCATTTGGGTAGAGAACATCTTTTTTTGTTTTTGTTTTTATTTTTAGTTTTAAATTTCTTTTTGGAGGGGGGAAGGCAGAGTAATTGGGGTTAAGTGACTTGCCCAAGGTCACACAGCCAGTAAGTGTTAAGTGTCTGAGGCCAGATTTGAACTCAGGTCCTCCTGACTCCAGGGCAGGTGCTCTATTCACTGTGCCAGCTAGCCGTCCCAGTAGATAACATCTTATTGCAAAGATCCATGCTTCCTGGAACTAGGAGAGGTGGACATGATGCCTAGACCTTCCCAAAATAAAACCCCCTTCTCTAGTCTGGTTTATTTGACAGTCCAAGAAGCTAAGAAACCTTAGTGGGCAAAACAAAGATCACAAAAAAGAAGACTTGGAGTACAGGCAGATATTCAATTTGTCCTTTTCAAGGAAAGAAAGAAAGGAGGGAAGAAAGAAGGAAGGAAGGAAGGAAGGAAGGAAGGAAGGAAGGAAGGAAGGAAGGAAGGAAGGGAGGGAGGGAGGAAGGAAGAGAGGAAAGAGGGAGGGAAGGAAGGAGGGAAGGAAGGAAGAGAATTTATCCCTGCAGACTGGCAAGGAAGACCAGAAAGAGAAAGAAGCTCTGAGTAGCTGATATATTCCCTTGGGTACATCAGGCACAGGCTACACAGAGCACAAAGCAGTGGGTATCAAATGTGCTAACAGAATTTTAAATCATTACAATTTTTTAAAGACATTCACATTTAAGAAAAAAATCAAGCTAAACATTACTACAGAGAAGAAAAGTTATCCCTAGAGAGAGTTCTTATCCAGATCTATAAATCATTCTGTCAATTAGTGCTTTAATTCTTCAAAATTTCTCAAGCTTCTTCATATCCTGCAGCACTCATAATTTATTAAACCATCCCATACTCCACGGCTCTGTCTGTTTTTTTATGGATATGAAAGCTCTGTATGTGTCTGTGCCTATGTGCACATCTGTGTGTGTGCACTAGCCCATGAATTGAAGACAACTCCTAAACACGTGATGCACGAAAAACCCCAATTCCTATATAAAAGAGGAAAACAATAATCTTTGAATATCTACACTTATGAAGCAGATAAATTAGTCATTATCTTCATTAAAGGAAGGATTCTTCATTTTACAAAAAGGTCTGCAGCAGCATTCTTCCAAATAAAGAGCTCCCCTGAAGCCTTTAAAAATAGGCTTCAATTTACAGAAATACAAGCTACTCATAACTTTGCAGAAACACATCTGTTGCATAAAGTGAAGAACCCCTTTATTGTGTCAGGGTGACAATCACAGAAAATATGTTGGCAAGCAGGAAGCCAACAAAAGCTGACGGCAATTTGCTGGAAATAGATCATTTGATTAAAGGAGGGTTCATGACTGAACCCAAGACACCCATCAACACCATTTGTTTGACTTTCTGAACAAAATACCAAGCAAGAAGGCAAGGGTTTAAAGACAATAGAAATGTGTCTATCCAGGTTGCCCCCAACAGAAAATGCACATCAGGTCCTAAGCCTATAAAATTCATCTTTCATTCTACCTTTCATGGTACCCTAAATGTACCCAGACGAAATGAAATTCACTTTTGCAAAATACCAGGTTTGTCTGTTAACAGAAATTCTGAACTTCATTATGAAGACAAATCACATTGTCCTTGGATTAGTTCACCTTGAGAGTAGGTTCTTTCACACATGCATGCTTGCTTTCTCTTTATGACACAGATTTCAATCAGTCAACTAGCATGTGTCTGGCACTGGGGATGCAGGGATAAAAATCCAACCTGCCCTCAAGGAGGTTATTTGACCATCAGTGGAACCAATGTATGTGTGTGTGAAGTAATATAAAGTGCACAGGATGCAAATGCAGGTAAGTGTGGGAAGTGGGGGGACGGGGGAAGAGTATGCAAATAGTAGCTGGGATGATCAGAAAAGACTTTATGTAGAATCATAGCTTTAGACATGGAAGGGACCTTAAAGTACATCAAGTCCAACCCCCACATTTTATAGATGAGGAGACTAAGGAAAAGATAAGTTAAGTTGGATGGCATAGTGGATAGGTCATTCGATCTGCAGTCAGAAAGACCAGAGCTCAAATCCAGCCTCAGATAACTTACAAGCCAAGCTACTTACCCTCTGAGTGATTCAGTTTCTTTTTCTGTAAAATGGGGATAATAATAGTAACTACCTCCTAGGGTTGTTGTAAGGATCAGATTAGATAATATTTTTAGAGGCTTTAGCCCAATGTCTGACATATAGTATGTGCTATATAAGTATTAGTTACTATTATTATTGTCCAAGGACACACAATTAGTAAGTGTCTGAGATTTGAACCCGTGTCTTTTTTATTATGAGTCCAAGGTCCTGTGTACTACACCATGCTGCCCTTTGGGCACTTGAGGTAAGCTCTGATTAAATGACTTTCCCAGGGTCACATAACTATTCCATCAGAGTGCCCTTATTAATATCCTTTCTTTGTCTCATTTCCAGTTTCTTCCTCTCTAATGGTTCTTTACCTTCTTTGTATAAACACACCCAGGTCTCCTCTGTCCATTATGGTGATCCTCCAGGATTGAAGAATGTCTAAAAAAGAAGTGTACCAACTCAGGAGAGAAAAAGTGACCAGGCTAAATAAAGTTTCTGTGCTGATTACAGTTGGGATTGGGTCCTGTGAATGACAACTAAGCCTAGGCAAGATAGAGCAATCAAGTTACAAGCAGATGGATAGATGGATAGATAGATAGATAGATAGATAGATAGATAGATAGATAGATAGATAGATAGATGATAGATAGATAGATGATAGATGGATGGATGGATAGATAGATGATAGATAGATGATTGATGGATGGATGGATGGATGGATGGGTAGATGATGGATGGATAGATGGATGGATGGATGGATGGATAGATAGATGGATAGATGATAGATAAATAGATGATAGATAGATGGATAGATGGATAGATAGATGATTGATAGATAGATAGATAGATAAACTACAAACTAGTAATGACTACATGAAAGAATTTTGCAAATCAGTAATAGGAGAAATGCAAATCAAAGCAACCCTAAGGTTTCACCTCATACCCACCAAATTGACAAAGATGACAAAAGACAGGAATAGTCAACTAAAAAGTAAATAAAAGGAAATGTGGAAAGACAGGCAGACTAATGTATTGTTGATGAAGCTATGAATCAGTACAACCATTCTTGAAACAGTTTTGACTTACACAAATAAAGAGTATAAAATGTTTATACCTTTTGACCCAGAGATTCCGTTGTTAGACATATACTCCAAGGAGGTCATTGATGAAAAGAAAAAGAAAAAAGAAAGAGAGAGAGAAAGAAGAAAAGAGAAAGGAAGGAAAGAAGGAAGGAAGGAAGGAAGGAGTAAAGGAAGGAAAGAAGGAAGGAAGGAAAGAAAGAAGGAAGGAAGGAAGAAAGAAAGGAAGGAAAGAAGGAAGGAAGGAAGGAAAGAAAGGAGGAAGGAAGGAAGGAAGGAAGGAAGGAAGGAAGGAAGGAAGGAGTAAAGGAAGGAAGGAAGGAAGGAAGGAAGGAAGGAAGGAAAGAAAGAAAGAAGGAAGGAAGGCCCCATATGCATCAAAATATTCATAGAAGCACTTTTTGTGGTAGCAAAGAACTGAAAATAAAATTGACACCAATCAACTGGGGAATAGCTAAACAAGTTATGGTAGAACAGTACACTATCAGTAATGAGGGCAACTAGGTAGTACAGTGGATAGAATGCGGGACTTGGAGTCAAGAAGACTCAATGTTTCTGAGTTCAAATCTGGCCTCAGACACTTATTAGCTATGTGACCCTGGGCAAGTTGCTTAACCCTTTTTGCCTTAATTCTTCATCTGTAAAATGAGCTAGAAATGGAAATAGTAAACTTCTCTCCTTCTTTACCAAGAAAACCCCAAATTGGGTCATGATACAAGTTGAACATGAGTGAAATGACTGAACAACAGTAAGTAATAATGATATGATAAATACAGAGACGCATGGAAAGACTTACTTGAATTGATGCAAAGTGAAATAAGCAGAGCCCAGAAAGCAGTATACATCATGATTACAACAATATAAATTGAAAGAATAAGAACAAAAACTAAAAATTAAATGTTAGAAAATTACAAAGAACAGTCTTGGTGCCAAAGAAGAAATATAAGCAGATACCCTTCCTCACTGCACTGCAGAGGTAGGGGCCCCATGGGTATGAAAGACTGTACATATTGTGTTGTTTTTTCCAATGGACTGATCAGTTCTGCTGATTTTTTTCCTGCCTTTTCTTAAAAAGGGGGTGGGGTATATTTTATGGAATGACTCTCTGGAGTGGGAAAGAAGAGAGGAATGTGGGGGGAAATATGGTCTATATGAAAACTAAAGTTATCTATAAAATTATTTTTTTAAATGAGCGAGAATACCCACCTTTTGTCTTCCTTCCTTTTCCTATCTAACAAACATAGCAAAGATTCTGAGCCTCTCCATGGGTCGCCTCACACATAGTCTTCAAGTTTCTCAGTAGCTACCACTGTCCCACAAACCTCTGCTGCAAATGTAACACTTTTTTTTTTTCTGGGGGTGATACTCTCCATACAGCTCTTCAAGTTACTATCTGTAAGTCGGACACAAGGATTGCTCAGGTTTGCATAGGTCAATGCTGGAGCACGTATGGGGCGGTTCTCCAATACTTTGAAAGTATGTTCACAGTAGTCTTCAAAGAAATCACAGATTTAGAGTTACAGATTACTTCAGAAGCCATCGAAAACAATATCTTTATTTTATAGATGAGGAAATGAAAGCTCAGAGAGGTTCAATGATTTGTCCAATGACACAGGATTAGTAGGGCCTTATGGGTACTGAAACAACTTTATTTTTCACACACACACACACACACACACACACACACACACACACACTTCCATGCCTCTTCTTTCAAATATGCCCAAACTACAATAAGAGACTGAGGCAGAGCTCTGAGACGATGGCACTTTATTAAAGGATCCATCGTCCCCTCTAATAAAGTGGATGTCAGATCTTCTTCATGATGTGAGATGACCCCTTATTCCAGGACCTTGTTTTTATAGAGTTTGTTACCCAAGTGTGCAAAAGAGGCATGGTTAAAATGCAGAATTTCATTGGTTGATAGACCTTGCTCTTGAGAGCCAAAAAATAACATATTAGCAGGGCTGTCACAGATTGGCTGAAGCACAGGGCATCTCTACTGACTAAGTGGTCAGAAGATGGTCACCTGCTCATGTCGGAAAAAAGAGAATGGGCTAGAGGTATAAAAATAAATTGGAGGACTTTCCCTATCATTGAGTCACATCCACCACACTGGACTTAGTCACCATAACAAGGCAAAACTTGGGCGGAGGACTTCTAGCTAGTTTCCTTTAATTACACAAGCGATCTTATAATCTGCATCTCAAAATTCTGGGACCTAATAAACAGAACTTATCTACCCCTGTGGAATCATATCAAATTAAGAGATACTGATTGGAATAGAGTAGGGAACAAAATGAATTATTTCTCACATTCGTTCAAGTAAGTTTATTTAGTGACTTAGCAATAGAAAAAAAAATCCAGAAAATTCCTCAGATTTTGAATATTCTTTGGATGTGGCTAAGTCAAGAGAGCTTATATCTTTCCTTGGCGTTCTGTTCACACATTGGTACAATTGCTATATCATTCACATAACTGACAGAGGCTCTACAAAACTGGCATTTGTCAATCAAAAGCTTTAGGACATTTTTCTCTAATCGATCCAAATATTAACATCAGTCTTTCCTTGTATTCTTCCAGGCTCTTACAAAGACAATGATATCATCTAGGCCACCGACACTAGCAAATACTGCATGTCTGTGTTATCCATCAGTATTTGGAAAGTAGCAGGTATTCTCAAGCTGCCTTGGGACATGCCCTCAGCTACTAAAATCCAGCTGAGAAAAAGATAGCTGTCTTCCTTGTCTTCTGCCTTGGGAATATGGAAATAGCAACCACATATCTATTACTAAGAACCACCAGGCTATCTTGAACTAATCTAATGACAAATTACGCTATTTTGTTTCTTTTGGTTCTTTGGTAGTGTGTAGTCTATACATAAACATATTTTTCAATTTTTTTCATTACCATCACTGTAGGTGATACTGGCTTTTGAACCCTGTGATGATGACACCAACTAGTAAATTTTTGAGATAATCTCTGAGATCTATGGAGTAATCTTTCTAGATTCCTCTTAGAAGGGTTTCCTTTGACTGCAAAAGGGGCCCATGACACAAGAAAAGGTTAAGAACCCCATGTTCTAGAGGCCATATAAGTATTTTCTTCAAAGTTTCCCATAAAATGCCTGGAACATAATGATCATTTTGCTGAACTCTCTAGGATAGTAGGACAGTCCGATCTTTAGTCTTCACCATCACACCCCATCTGGAATCCTAAGGATTCAGGTAGAAAAGACTCATTAGGAAATACTGACGAGATCATGCAAATCACTTTCAGAAAATGGAGTTAACTCCTTCCCTGATCCATCCCCTTCTCTCAAAACGGGCCCTGTGGCTCTCTGCTTGTGCCCCATTATTGTGCATGTGATCTCTTTATGGGAATCTTCTACACAGTTGTAACAGAAGGATGTTCTGCCTTTCTGGTTTTCTCTTAGGGACAGTGTTAACATGTTGGGCTAGTTTGGTATCCACTCTTCTGTCTTACTACATTTGTAGGTGTAATACATCTTCTTTTGGGTTCACTTCTCACCACATTTTCTTCCGATTTCTTCAGATGACTCTGCACTTGTAAAACTTTCTTCAGCTTAATTTCCTTGGACCATGAATGGGTTTCCTGAGGTTGATAGGTTGCATATCTATGAGAATGGACCTCTTGTCAAGACTTTTGCATTAACTTCTGTGCTTTCACATGTTGTGTTGTTGTTTTGGAATTTCTCCCATGCCGAATGTCGCTGCTTTGCTACATTATCGTTTAGAGGTACCATCAAATCAGCCCAGATTGTTAGTCTTTTGGCTGCTTGATTCCATGGGTTCACATTCTTTTTTTTTTTAAGAATAACCATTCACGTCTGTAATAGGCGTCTGTCTCACCCATGCCAAAAAGATCCAGAAGTAGTGGAAGGTCTGCTTCTTACCCCAAAAGATGATGGCAGCAGCCAGTGGCAGCAACCTACCTCTCCTCAGGGCCTTTGGCAAGGTGACCCCATCTAACATTTTCATCTTCAAGCTCCAAGCTCTTGAATAGGGCTTGCTTCCTATTTTCTTTCTGTCATATCTTTTTTTTCTTAGTTTCAAGGTCAGCACATCTGCCTAGTCTGTCACTCCTGGCCAAGAGTAACTTCATCAAGATTCAAGGAGTTGAATCCTGGGGGTGGGAATAGATTTCCATCCTGACCAGCAGGATATGCATTTCCTCTGTTCTTGGCAACTCGAAAGTGTGCTACAAAAGAATGACCAAAATCTGGTACCAGAGGAGCAGTACTGTTGAGGAACTTAATAGGCCCTAGACTATGTCAAGGAAATGCTCATCAAAGCCCTTTGAAACCTGCCAGGGGTGAGGAAGAGACACCTACGGCCTGGCTTTTTAGCAGTCACACTCAGTTCATATTCTATAAACACAAAGAGCTCTGAGACACTATACTGGCCTCCTGTAGTGACTATTTATGTTTCAATGTGTGTTTTTGGAATGAAAAATATCTACAGTACTTAATTTCAAAAGTTTGGAGAGAAAATACACCTCTTGTCATTGTGTTCACTATAGTCCACTGGTCACGTTCTTCCAACCATCCATGGAAAGCCTTGAGTACTATACTGACAGCCTTTCAAGTCTGTGGGATTCACAGCATGAAAGCAAGACCAAAGGACAAATGCGACTATTCACATAGACTTCTGCACTGTGGACACCATTGTATCTGACTAGCATGTGATGGATCCTGCTATTTTTCTTCCAACCTACTGACAAGCCCTGTGAGGGGTTTTTTTTCCCCAAAATTTAGAAATTTTTAGAAATTTACAAATTCTAAATTTACAATAACAATTCAGTTATTACTTATGTCTTATTTCTTTCTTTCTTTAGTAAATCTTAATACCTTTTCTTTTTGCACCACCTACATTTCCCATTGCATCCTTCCTTTCCCCTCCCAGAGAGGCATCTCTTAAAACAAAGAATTTCTAAAGGAATAATGAAAAAACAATTTGTCAAAACTAACCTAACAGATTGAAAAAGTCTGATGACTGTATACAGTGTTTCAGTCCCCTGCATTGGAACTTCATTTTCATGAAAAAACAGGGGTAGGGGGGGAATATTTTCATACCTCTTCTTTGAGGACAAGTTTGGCCTTTATAATTTTGCAACATTCAGTTTAAATATAAACCTTTATAGCTGTCATTTCAATTTGCATTGTGGTAGTTACTGTGTATATTGTTTTCTTAGTTCTACTTATTTCTCTTTGAATCAATTAATATGTCTTTCCATGAGTCTCTGCAGTCATCATACTCATTTCTTGTAGCACAATAACATTCTGTAACATTCATGGATCACAGTTGTTTTAGTCATTCCCCAATCAATAGGTATATTATTTGTTTCCAGATTAGGTCTACTAAAATGTGCCACTATAAATACTTTGGTGCATATGGGAACTTTCTTTTGGTTGGAGTATATGACATCATTGGAGTATGTATATGTCCAGCCGTGGAATCTCTGGGGCAGGGGGTACAGAAAATTTAGTAATTTTTTTCCTATTAATTCCATATTTCTCTCAAGAATGATTTTACTAATTCACATTTCTACCAGAAATGCCTCACTAGCATATATTTAAATTTCAGTTGAGAGCAGAGACTTTGTAACCAGCCTCTCAGCACCGCAGCATAATAACACATAAGACAACAATGTTATAGTACTGATGTCATGAAGCTACTCCACCAGGAAAACATGGTATAATGGAACATGTTGAAATCTAAAGTTTTATCTTAGTTTTCATACACCGCTCTCATCATGTCACTCCCCTACTTAAAAGCCTTCAGTGGCTCCCTATTGACTATCAAATAAAGCATATTCTCATGAATTGGAACTGAGGTTCTTCACAACCCACCCCTAATCTACCTTTCCAGTTTTATCTCAGACCATTCATTTTCATACACTACTTTTCAGACAAATTGTTTGTTTTCGATCTTATCCTGTGTTTATGGCTTTGCTCCATGTGCTTGGAATGTATTGCTCCTCAACTTCATTTTTCTCTACCCTTCTCATAAGATCAATCAACTGATCAATCAATAAACATGTATTAATTATCTGCTACTATTAGACAGGCATCAAGCTAAGTGCTCCATTTACAAACACAAGAAATAAATCGGCCTCTGCCCTCAAGAAGTTTATATTCTTTTGGGGGGGAAACAACATGCATATACATATATGTGAATATAGATGGATAGATAGATAGATAGATAGATAGATGATAGATAGATAGATAGATAGATAGATAGATAGATAGACAGACAGACAATATATACAAAAAAATAGAACATCCAGCTTCGATGCCACCTCATCTATGAACCTTTCCATGGCCCTCCTAGACGGAAGTAAGAAGTGATCTCTTCATTGTTCTGTCTGATGGCCTTTTCTCACTCCACGTCCTTGACCTCTCTGGAGCATCTGACACTGTTGATCATCTGTTCCTCCTGGATGCTTTCTTCTCTCCTGGTTTTCATGATGTTGCTCTCTCTTGGTTCTCCTTTTACCTATTTTCCTATAAGTCCCAATTAAAATCCCATCTTCTAAATGAAGCCTTTCCAAATCCCTGCTTTCCCTTTCTCAATCATGTCCTGTTTTTCATGCATGTAGCTTGTTTTTACACATTGTTCTCTCCCCCATTAGACTCTGAGCTCCTTGAAGGCAGGGACTGTGTCTTTTGCTTCTTTTCCTGTCCTCAGCACTTAGCGCAATTCCATAGCACAGAACAGATGCTTAGGCAATATTTGCTGACTTCTGAGCCGTGTGAGCAGTCTGTCTCAGGTTCTTTCACTCAGTAATCATCTCTATAATGTCCACTAAAGCTTTGTCTTGGGCCCTTACCTCTCTTCCCTTTGTTCTGTGACTTGGTAGCTTCAGCAGATCCCAGCGGTTCAATGATCATCTCTGCTCAAATCATTCTCAGATCTCTCTTTCCAGCCCCAGGCCCTTTCCTGATTTCCAGTCTCCATCACAGACATCTCCAGTTGAATGTCCTTTGGTATCCTAGACTCAGCATGACCAAAAGACAACTCATTATCCCCTCTCCAAATCCCCTTTCCTCTATTCTTCTCATTACTATCAGGGGCAACACTATTCTTTTAGTCACCTAAATTCACAACCCCAATGCCATCCTCAAGTTCTCACTCTCACTCAGTCCACATATCCAATCAGCTGGCAAGTATAATTGTTTCTATCTCCACAGCATCATGGATGTAAGAGTATGTGTAACTATAGTTGCTATAGGCAGATATAGATAGATGAGATAGATGATACAGTTAGAGATGGTTTGGATATCTATATATGTATATATATATAGATATATATGTATATGTGTATATATATAAATATATATATATACATATATAGATATAGATATATAGATATATAGATATATAGATATATACACACACCCATCCCTCTACTCACACAGTAACCATCCTACTTCAGGGCCTTATCACCTCAGTCCTAGGCTACTGCAAGAGCCAACTGTTTCCTTTCCTATATTGTCTTTCCCTATTCCAATCAATTCCTCATGAAGGCCAAAGCAATTTTCCTAAAACTCGGTTCTGACCATCTCAGCTACCCCACTGACTCCCACACTGACTCCCAATAAACTTCATTGCCTCGCTATTACTTATATAGTCAAATATCACCTCCTCTATCCAACATTTCTTCCTTCTTCCCTATGCATTTTATGGTCTAGCTAAACTGGCCTCCTCCCTTTTCCTTGTATATGATGCCTCATCTCCCCTCTCTAAGCCTTTTCATTGATTGTCCTCCATGCCTGGGATTCTTTCCCTCCTCACTTGCTCTTAGAAGTTCTTTCTTCAAGAGTCAGTTCAACCACTTTTTCTGTATAAGCCCTTATGCTCTAAGGTTATCTTTTTCTCTCTTCTATATGCGGTATTATATACATGATGTTTCAGTATGTGAGTTCCTCTCACACTTTCTCTTTATATCCGTCATAGAGCCCGGCACATAGAAACTGGTGTTTAGTAAATGCTAATTTATTTATTCTCCCTGAATCTCTCCTACCATGCTGTCCTCCTATACATTTATCATATATTATCTCTTAATATTTATAACTCAAATGTCTAGTTATAACAAACACATTGGGTTCTAATTGAGGGATTCTCAATGATGAATTCCCTCATATGACCCATGTGTTACACCGACCCAAAGAATTTCTTACTCTCTATCACTTTGGGAACCTCTGAATTTGGTTCACTTTTACCATGGTAAAATTAGCTGACTTTCTAGAAACCAAGAAACATTTTACACATAAGTAAAATACATCTAAAAACATAACTGAAATTTGGGCCTAAGTCTAGTACAAAGGAACATATTAATGACATTATTAGAAAAGTTACTATAACATATGTGAATCTAGAATTTCTCTCGTAAGGACCATCCCCTCTGAGCCCTGGTCCACCCCAGCTCTGCTTTCCCCTTGGGACACTGTCTTGATCACTCTGCTCAAGAATGCCCAGTCTGTGTCCCTCAGCCCCTCATCTGCAAAGTCCAGTCAAGTCCCTATCAGGAAAATTCTGCCTCAGCTCAGAAAGCATCAGGGATAGGTCACATAACTCAGCATTTCCACACCTGCCGCTGCCCCCACTGGTTACTACTCACAAATGCCTCTCACAGTTCCCATAAGTATAGCTCATCTTCCTCCCCCCAACAACTGTCCTCTCCTCCAATCAGCTCTGGTTCTTTGTACGGTCTGCCATGTGTTTTCAGCATTTTGGAAAATGTCTTTCGTCCTTCGCAGGTAACGCATGTATCCTCTTGCCTCAAGGGGCAAAAGGAAGTGAGGGTAATGAAAACCTAAGCACCTGTCAGCCAAAATGTTTGTTCCCTTATTGGACTCATTGTTTTAAATGTAGGGCCTTGTGTCTTCTTTCATTTTTGTACCCCCAAACTGGTCTATACTATACCACAGTGCTAGCACTATAATGTGCATATGGGGGGACTTTAAATATCTTAGAGGTGAGATAACTATCCTAGTTTATCTGGGCAACACCCTTCATTTTGTAGGTAAAGAAAGAGGCCAAGAAAATTTGGTCACTCAGCTAGCCAGTGACATAACAATAACTGGAACCTGTATTTATTAACTTAGTGAATGAACACTAGTCACTCAACTATATCATGTTGCCTTCACCACTCTCAGACAAGAATTTTTTAAAAAAGTAAATGCTCAAAGGCAAAATGGAATGTAATTAAGCTAGAAAACTTAAATTCAAGTCATTGAAACTAATTTCAAATCCTAGCTCTGTTACTACCTCTGTGATCCTAAGTAGGTCACAGTCTCTCTGGGGTCACAATATCTTATATCTCTATAAGAGTTTAGTGCTGAAAGAGACTTTTGAGGTCATTTTACAGATGAGTAAACTAAGTCTCAGAGACATTAACTAGTTTACCTAGGATTACACATAAGTGACAACGACAAGACCCAGGACCTCTGACCCCAAATCCAGTGCTCTTTCCCCTACATTGAGTCTCAGGTCCCTAATCTAAAAAAAAAGATGGTTGGCCTCAGTGATCTCCAAGCTCCCTTCCAGCTTAAAGCCTTCAGTTCTATGGCAAGAAAACAGGTCTGATGATAATCTGTGCTTAAGATTTTTTTTCTTTTAAAAGCATCACACTCCCAAATTCATTTTATCTCACTTTATTTGAGCTTTTGTTGTTGTTGTTGGAAAAGGGAAGCAGATGCTTTAAGAGCAGGAAGGTTAGCAAAGCAAACTAACACTTTTTTCTTTGTTTAGCTTGGAAGTAAAGTACTTTCCCTGGGGAAATCGAGCCAACTGCTGAGACATAAGCCAGCCTGAATGTGGTATTTTTTTAAATAAAGTTTTATTGATATCTTTTGTTTACATCTACAAAATTTCTCCCAATATCCCTTCCTTAGCCCTCCCCCAGGGCTATCCCATATATAACAAATAATATTTTTTAAGAAGAAAAAAATAAAAGAGAAAGAAGGGAGGAATTATCAGCAAAACCAATCAACACATCCAAAAAATCTGAAAATATGTGCAAGTCTTCCACACTTGTGTACATGCCACCTCTGCAAAAGTGAGTGGGGGTGTCTGCTCATATCTTTCCTTTGGGGCATTCTTGTCCCTTGTAATTTTGCAACAGTCACTTCTAATTGTTTTGTGGTTGTTCTTTACATGAATGTAGTCATTGTGTTTGTTGTTTGGCTGACTCTGCTTACTTCACCCTGTACAAGCTCATGTCTTTCCAGTGCGTGCGGTTTTCATGCCAAGAGTCATCTCAAGTCATCAAGAATTCCATACGCTCAAGGTCTTGACTCAATTTTAAGAGAACTGGAGCATTACAACAGTACATTTTAGTCAAAGTTTCTGCATGAGAATGTTAGCAGTTAAGAAAATTAGTAGAAAAGACAGAAAATTACACACGAACATTTATTTATTTAAAAATTTCTGGAATGGATCATCTTTAAAGAGGGGACTTGATTACTGTTTGCAGATTTTTTTCTGATAACTTTCTTTTTCATAAATCAAGTGTGAAGAATTCATGGCATTAGTCTCAGGAAACACTCGCCTTATGTATCACACCATAGCTAAGGGCAAACTGATACCATGCATGAGGATAATCAAGTGGCAAATTTAACAAGAAGTGAATAAACCACGGTTAAAGGTTGACCCCAACAACACCAAGTTATTCAATGAACTTCAACAGGATATACTGAGAATCTCCCCGTGTGTATTACAAGGAACACAGATGAGTAAAACATTCTTCTTGAACCCAAGGACTTTGGTTCTAGTAGTATGCTGACCTACTCAATAATTGCTAATAATATCAAGTATTTAGATAGCACTTTAACCTTCACAAACCGTTTTGCATTTGATTCTCACAACTCTGTGAGGAAATGGAGGCTGGAAAAGGTTAGTGACTTGTCCAGAATCACGCAGGATAAGTTTCTTCATACATAGCGTTGCATCTCCCCTGTCTATGCCTTTGCATTGACTGTCTCTCATTCCTCGAATGTTCCCCTTCTTAGAATCCCTGACTTCTTTCAAGACTTAGTTCAACTGACTCAACCCCTGACTAAGCTCACTAAGCTCAAACCCATCTTCTACAGAAACCATTTCCAGGTCCTCTTAGCTGTTTGTACATTCTCCTCTAAGATCAACCTGTATCCTACTTGATCTATATGTACTTTGTGTGTGCGTGTGTGTGTGTGTGTGTGTGTGTAGATACACACATTCTCCCCCATGAAAATGTAAATTCCAGATAATGTTTTCATTTTTTCCTTTGTAGCCCAAGCACTTAGCCCAGTACCCAACAAATTATAAGTGCTTAATAAATGCTCATTAATTTCTTGATTAAAGATCAATTTTCATTATAATTACTCCAGTCAGAGTCAGATGAAACTATCCTGAATCCATATTTGTTTTAATGCTTCTCACTGAAGCACTAGAGTGGGATGAATATACCCTCAGATATACGTTAACCAACACCAAAAAGCAAATAAACCCTGCATTCATCTGTATTTATATGTCTGTATCCGTCTGTGTGTGTATCAACGTCTCTGCCTCGTGTCAAGAAACTACTCTATTTTATCAGTGGAAAATGCTTGGAATTAGAGGTCTATTGCTCGGTTTTTTTTTTTTTACTTTTGGCTAGATTTTCAGTAGTACCTAAGGGTTCTGTTTTGGACAAGCACAGGAACATATAATTTTTACAAGTGGACATTGTCTTCAAATATACTAGCTTACATTTTATTGTTCAGAACATTTTCACTCAAAGAGTTACTCTCTACAGGCTTAACCAACTCAACCAAAAGACATGTCAATTCTGTACTCTTAGGCTATTTTCTATAAAATCAGCAGCTATAACAGCTGTTCCCAAAAGCCATGGGCACTTTATTAACACAGCAAGGCTTCAACTCAATTCGGGATATGTAACTAGGAAGATAACAGAAGAAGCCAGTGCTCAGAATGACAACTCAATCCTCAAATTAACAAACAACATGGCATATTTATTTATAAATCTATGTATTCAAATTAATGAGGAATATCTCAATTGTATACACATACCTGTGTATATACATATAATATATTGCTTATTAACTTTAGAGTTAGGATATTATTCCGAGGACTGGCTTATTTTGAGATATATGGACATAGATATGCAAATATGTACATACCTATGCAGCTAAACCCTCTAATTAAGAAGCATGTAACATTTGGATACATAAAGCATATATATTTATATATGCATATATGTGATATTCTGCTTATTAATTGGACAGTTTAGTTGTCACACATGTATATGCATATATAATATATGTATATGTATTATGTATAAAATATATAAATCGAAAGCCCAATTTTCTAGCTGGGTTTTGGGCATGTTTCATTCTCCTAAATGGTAGAGAAAATTTTGATACAATGATATGTGACTGTAAGGATAGATTTTATGCTAGAACATTGGAGAGACATTCTTTATGCTGTTTTGGAGAGCATATGTATGTATTAGACTTTCATAGGGAATGATTCCAGACATATGAAAAGAGAGATAGACTTTAGAAGCAGTAGAGATATAGAGTATTGTTTTCAACATGTCACAGACTTCCAGTTTGACTCCCTAAAGATTTTGGGGAATCTGTCTATCTATCTGTGTGTGTGAGCTTAGATATCTTTGCTCCCAGTGAGATATCTCATTTATTCTGTGTCTTTCACAGTTAATTCTAATCCATATAATTCCTCTGACTGCTATTTGCTACTCACTTAGATAAATGAGTTCACTTGCTATTTGAGATAGTCTTTCGTGTAGCTAACATTTTGGTAAAGAGTTAAACTAGAAAGTATAAGCTAAGGGCTCACCATGACTCCCTTTAAGAGCAACCAGGAAAGAAATAGGAGGGGGAGTACTATTATAGCCATAGCTTAGCAATATATAGGGGGGTCAATAGATACAATTGTAGGCCTGTATCCCTACCACCCTACTCAACAAATTCCAGTGGCTTCCTATTGCCTCCATGAGCAAATATAAAATGTTTTGACCAATATTCAAAGCTCTTTATAACCCAGCCCCTATTCACTTTACAATCTTCATATACCTTCCTGCATGACTTGTACTCTTTGATCCAGTGACACTGGTCTCCTGGATGTTCCACAAACAAGCTATTCCATCTCTTGGCTCCAGCATTCTCTCTGGTCATCTCCCAGACCTGGAATGCTTTCTATCCTCTGTTCCAACTATTGAACTCCCTCGTTTTCTTTTGGTCTTAACTAAAATCTGATCTTCTCCAGGAAGCCTCCCCCAGCCTCTCTTAATGTAGTGCCTTCCCCCTGATAATTACTTCCTCCCTCTCCAGTACAGAGCTTGCTTCACATACATAATCATTGACATGTTGTCTCTTTCATTAAACTGTAAAGTCCTTGAGGGCAGAGACTATCTTTTGACTCTTTTTGTATCCCCAGTAGTTAGCAGAGTGTCTGACACTCAGTAGGCACCCAATAAATGTTTACTGATTGATTGATTGATTGATTGATTGAATGAGCATCCAGGCTCATGCCCCTTCTCTTGCTCCCCTCATGGCAGGGATTGCCATCTTCCTTGGCGTGAGATAGGTGAGATTTCAGAACTATTTCTCCATACCTCTCTGAAAGCGACATTTAGACATACATATTTTTTACATTGGCAGTGAAGTTATGGCTCCATAGAGGGGATCGTACTTACGTTGGGCCTTGAAGGAAGAAATCTTGGGCAAATCATTTTACCTATCACTATTTCTTCACCTGTAATAGGAGGGCATTAAAATACATGATCTCTGGGGTATCTTCTAGTATTAAATGCCTATAAACTCAAGATAATACAGAATGGAGTATCAGAAGGAGGTTTGAGGGACAAAGCTCTACGTGCTCTTGAAATCTTAACCTTAATCTATACTTCCTACCCCAGAGTGAGATAGAGCAAGGAGGCAATAGAAGCACGTCCTAGCCACTTAGAACCTCTTTAGAAAAGCTGTCAAAAGAACTTAAATGGAATGAACACCTACAAGAGGCCTGAAGATGAGACTCCTAACTCCAGCCCTGCTTTTACGGGCTTTTTGACCTTGGATCTTCCCAAGAAAAATGAAAGCCGATGGACATGGGTGTCACATCCAAAAAACCAGCCCTTCTCCTGAAGCAAGTATATCATCCATTAACCCATGGAAATGTTAGGCTGATTGAACCAACATCAAGGCAGTGCCTGATGTTGGTGATGTGCTTGGCTCTGGCTCTGCCTTACCCATACTTCCACTTACTATGTGCCAAGTAATGGGCTAAGCTCCTCAAAAATATTGTATTTCATCCTTACAACAACTTTGGGAGTATGTACTAATATTATCCCCATCTTACAGTTGAGAAAATTGGGGTAAAGGAAAGTTGTGACTTGCCCAAGGTCACGTAGCTTATTAAGTGTCTGAGGTCACATTTGAACTCAGCTCTTCTGTCCATCCTTTACTCCATCCACTGCATCACATAGCTGCCTTAGACCACAAGGAATTCTTTTTTAATAATATTTTATTTTTTTCTGAGTTACATGTCAAGATAATTTTTAGTATTCATTTTTATAAGATTTTGAGTTCCAAAGTTCTCTTTCTCCCTCCCTTCCTCCCCCTTTCCTAAACTGGTAGGCAATTTGATGTAGTTTATGCATGTGCTATCATGTAAAACATATTTCCATATCAGTCACAGTTGTGAAAGAAGGATCAGATCAAAAGGAAAACAAAAAAGAATAAAGTAAGCGGGAAAACTGTGCTTCGGTTCGCATTCAGAGTCCATCAGTTCTGTCTCTGGACGTGGAGAGCATTTTCCTTCATGAGTCCTTTGTACTTGTCTTGGATCATTGTGTTGCTGAGAAGAGCTGAGTCATTCACAGTTGATCACCCCATAGTGTTGCTGATACTTGATTCTGCTCGTTTCACTTTGCATTGGTTCGCGCAAGTCTTTCCAGGTTTTTCTGAAATACGCCTGTTCATCATTTCTTATTGCACAACAGTATTCCATTAGATACATGTCCATTCTCCAGTTGATGGGGATCCCCTCATTTTCCTCTATTTTGTCACCAGGAAAGATTGCTATAGATATTTTTGTACATGTAGATCTTTTTTCTTTTTTTTATAATCTCTTTGGAAAACAGACCTAGTAGTGGTATTTATTGGATCAAAGGATATGCATAGTTTGGTTCCCCTTTGGGCATAATTCCAAATTGCTCTCCAGAAGGGTTGGATCAGTTCACAACTCCACCAACAGCATATTAATGTCCCAATTTTCCCATGGATGTTTTGACATTGCTGCCCTCTTCTGAGTTTGTGTCTTGATCTTCCCTCTCACCATAATAGCTTTCCATGGGCAGATTCTTTTTTTGTTGTTTTTTGCTCATCTTTTTTTTTTTGCTTTTTCATTTCTTTTAAATTTGAGCTCTGCTCCCAAGGTGGAAGGGGCACTATCTCAGGTTTTTTGTGCCATGGGCAGCAGGCCCTGACTATTTACCTGTTGCTGCACTGATATTACCATGAGGACCACAGCAGACTCTCGTGCCTGTGCTGAGGGGGCTGTGCTGAGGGGGTGAGGTGGGTGTGTCTGGTGCCACTGGAGGCCATAGAGGTCTGTCAACTTACCTGGTGCTGAGGTGGGGTCCTCCTGCTGATGGCTGATGTGTGCTGAGGCCAGGGGGTTATTTCTTAATTTCCCTGGGGCTACACTGAAGCTCATGGGAGTCTGGCCACTGGAGGATGCCTGCTTGCCCAGGGCTACGCTGAAGCACATGGAGGTTCTCAGATTTGGAGTCTGTGGTTCCCCTGGCTATGCTGAGGCATGGGGGAGAAGGGGGATTCTGGTGTTGGTGTTTGCCTGATCCACCATGCTAGGGCTCAGGATCTCTTGTTGGTTTCCTAAGGTGGAGCTTGCCATTAGCTTTCTGGGACACTTCCTGTCTTGGACTGTGCTCCCCTTTTACCCAAATGAGATAGATCTTTCTTGCCAATCTTCCAAGTTTCTTGGGCTTAAAGATTGTTTCACCTCATCTTTTTGCTGATTCTGCTGCTCCCAGATTTGTTTTGGGGTGCCATTTTATGGTTGTTTGGAAATGAAAAAGGGAGTTATAGTGATTTACTGCTTACTCTACTATCTTGGCTCCCCAGATTTCTTTTTTCCCAGAAGGAGTTCTAACTGGTATGGTAGATAATTAATAATTACTGAGAAAACAATCCAAGCAATACAATTTATTAGCAAAACAGGCATTATAAATAGGTCAATAGAATCCCCAATCAATCCAAAGACCCTGAATACAAAATGAGACCGAGTTTTGTCCATTAAAAACAATTAAATAAAACCAATTAATAAAAAAAAAAACTAACCAAGATACAGAATTAAGTAATCTGACTTCTGACTGGGGAAAAGATTAAGGGCTTTCCAAGTTGAGAGAGGGAGAGTAAACTGGTACTATTCCCTAAAATAAGAAAAAAAAGAGGCGTCCCACTCCCCCCAAGTATCTGTGTTCAATCAAAGGAACAAAGATATAATAACTGATTGACCAAAATGGGACCAGTTTTTAGATAAGATATATGGGTTGCTTGAAATGTATAAGTGTGAGAAAACTCCTTGCATCAATCTTCAGATCTGATTGGGTGTCTGATCAGCATAACCTGGGTCCTTAGTAAAGGGTCTCTGAGCAGTGATAGAGGTAGTTTAGTTACATAAAGCTCGGTTCAAACAATGCAATAAAGCTTTCTCACAATTCCCATAAATGAATAAAGTTTTCTCACAAGACAGAAATTGGATCAGACCCATAAGTGAATAGAAAGGGAAGTGAGCTGGATCCAGAATTGAGTCACAAAATAGAGTCAGTGTGGTTCACTCAATTCCCACTACCGCTTCCTGTTTTAATGACCTCACTGGCACGTGTACTTGAGTAGTGAAGAGACACTTTGTGACATGAAGACAGTTTGTCACAGTAAGACAACACAACCAGGGAAGTCTGTAGTCTAGGGGTACTTTCCCTTACATGTATATATAGAGGCAGCTAGATGACACAATGGGTAGCGTACTAGATGTGGAATCAGGAAGAAGAATTCAAATCCAGTCTCAGACACTGTAATGGTAATGGGAATCTGAATATCTTCCCTGCCCCTAGGCCCTTTGATAGGCTTAAGTGAATATGAGAACCTTCCCTGATTTGCAAATATACTCTGCTCCCTAATAGGTTGAAGGTGGACACATGGAGCCTGTGGCCGAAGGCTTGTTTTTCAGGAATGCTCACATCTTGTTACTTTGTGATTGGGCAGTGGGTCAAGAGGGTTGTGACATTCTCTGACCCAGGAGAAGGCTCTATATACCCTGATGTGAGGTTTTGCTTTGGGGCTCACTTTAGGAAGAGTTGTGTGATTTGGCCAGATGAGACGCTAGGCAGCCGTTGAGCCCCCGGCTTTGAAAACCCAGATGTTGGTGCTTCCCTCTCTGGTAACTAACTAGGTATGGATGTAATGCTCAGACAGCTGGAAGCCCTGTCTGCTGGTCTGTTTCTCTGTCTGTAGTTTTTTTTTTTTTGTCTGCTTGTAATTTCTGTTTGTATTCTCTTCAGCTCAGGGTGCTGACTTTTTCCCCTGAACTAGGTAAAATGATATGTTTGATTAAAGTAAGATTGTTAACCCATTTTGAGTTTCTTCCCTTTAGAAAAGCAGATCTAAGAACCTGTGCTAGCAGCCATCCTGGTTGTGCTAGGGTGCTTGCTGCTACAGAGACTCATAAGTTGTGTGACTTTAGACTAGTCATGTAATCCTACTCAGACTCAGTTTCTTCATATGCAAATAGTCACTGGGTCATTGTGAGGATCAAATGAGATACCATAAATAATGTGCTTTGCAAACTTAACTAAGCTACATAAATTTTAGCCATGAAGATTTGATGTCCTTATATACTGTTAATACACGTCTTACCTAGGAAAGACAATCAGCAGGGTGTGTCACATGTCCCAGTACAAGTTTTTTTTAATCTATGTCCACATTTTAGATATATTAAAGGAATTACCAATTGTCCACCAAGTATCTCCGCCCAATTGTCTCATAGGTATTTCAAACTCAATGTGTCCAAAATGGGATTCATTACATTTCCTCAGTATATGTATGTATGTATACATGTGTATGTGTGTGTGTGTGTATTCCCATCCAAACTTAACTATTGCTGTTAAGGAGGCCATCATCTTTTCAGTTACCCAGATATGCATAGCATCCTTGGAATCATCCTCGACTCATTTATCCTTCCCATGACCCTTTTCTTCCTCATATCCAATCAGTTGCCATGTGGTGTCAACTCCACCTCCACAACATCTGTAGTCTTGTGTTCATTCACATATAATTTATGTTCATTCTACCCTAATTTAGGCTCACATCACCTTTCACTATTAAAATAGTCTCCTAATTGGTCTTCCCGCTCTCAGTCTCTCCCCTTTTCTTACCGACTCTCCATATACCTGCCAAATTGATAATGTTTAAAACAGAGACCTGCCCATGTTGCTCTCTTACTCAAAAATCTTCAATACCTCCCTATTTGTACTAAGATAAATGACAAAATCCCAACCTGGAATTTAAATCCTTCTACAGATTAACTCTCATAAACCTTTGCAGTCTTATTTCATGTTGTTCTGCTTTGCATTCCCCCTTCCACTTAAACTGGCCTGATACTCTTCTCTAGCTTCCCATCTCTATATTTTTTCATAGAAGGTCCCTTGTGTCTGTAATGTACCTCCTCATATCCATCTCATAGAATTCTCTGCTATCTTCAAAGTATATTAGGTGCTACCTCCCATACAATGCATTGTCTAGATCCTTTTAGCCCCCCAATACTCCTGTCTCTTGAAATCACTTTGTAGAATTTTTATATTTACGTATCTATGCACATCCAGTAGAACATAAGCTTCTCTCAGGCAAGGCTTGTTTTTCTATTATCCAGAACTAGTCATGACATATATGAAGTCAAACTGTGTGTAGGGCAGCTAGATAGCACAGTGGATGAAGTACTGATCCGGGAGTTAAGAAGATTCAAGTTCAGATCTGACCTCAGACACTAGATTTTTGATCCTGGGAAAGTCACTCAAGCTTCTTTGCTTCAGTTTCCTATCCTTAAGATGATCTAGAGAATGAAATGGCAAAACGCTACAGTGTCTTTGCCAAGAAAACCCCTAACAGAGTCATGAAGAGTCGAATACAACTGAACAATAAGAATATTCAGCACATCCCTTAAAACATGCACACTACAAGGAATCTATGTTAAGCTTGTGCTCATTAACATAGAGATCCGGGATATACAATGAAGCTCTCAAGAATTAAGACACAGACACAACTCGGAGATATTGCAGATTGGGATCCAGACCACCATAATAAAGCAAATATCACAATAAAGCAAGTCATGCAATTTTTTTTGTTTCCCCGTACATATAAAATATATTTTTACCACTGAAGTCTTATCTATGCGATAGTATTATGTCCAAAAAAAATTACCTACCTTAATTTAAAAAAAATTTATTGTTTAAAAATGCAAACCATCATCAAAACCTTTAGCAAGTTGTAATTTTTTATTGATGGAGAGTCTTGCCTCCATATTGATGGCTGTTGACTAATCAAGGTGATGGTTGTTGACGTTTGGAGTGGCTTTGGCAATTTCTTTTAAAAAATGCAACAGTAAAGTTTGCCACATCAATGAACTCTTCTTTTCATGGAAGACTTCTCTGTAGCATGTGATGCTGTTTGATAGTGTTTTACCCACAGGAGAACTTTCAAAATTGGAGTCAGTTCTCTCAAACTGTGTCACTGCTTTAGCAACTAAGTTTATGTAATAGTTTTCAGTAGTGTTGTAGGGAGTTCAGTAGGGAGACCAAGGAGAGGGAGAAAGATGGGGAACAGCTAGTTGGTGGAGCAATCAGAACCCACACAATATTTATCAATGAAGTTCTCTATCTTAGAGGGGCACCCCAAAATAATTACAATAGTAATATAAGAGATCACTGATCACAGACCACCTTAACAGATAGAATAATAATCAAAAAGTTTAAATTTTGTGAGAATAACCAAAACATGATGCAGAGACATGAGATGAGCATGGTATTGGGGAAATGGCAGCTATAGACTTGCTCAGCGTGGGGTTGCCACAACATTCAATTTGTAAAAAATGCAGTATCTGTGCGGTACAATAAAGTGAGATGTAGTAAAATGAGTTATGTTTGAATAAGCCCAACCATTCAACCCTGAGCGAATGAAACATTTATTGTGTTTACAATGTGCCTACCATTGTACTAAGCCCTGGGGACACAAACAGAAAAAAAACAAGACTCTCAAGGAGCTCACACTCTAATTGGGGAAGACAACAAATAAAAGGAAGTTTGTCTTCAGAACAGGTGGAGAGGCCCAGGAGTCCTAAGGTTTCCATAACAGGGAGACTGGAACAGTCTAGTGGTCCCTAGATTACATCATCAGATTTCATCCAAACCAGGTAAGCAGTCATGTAGTCTATATGGCTTCTAGACTGGTTAAGGAGGAAAGAGACATGGAGAAGGTTGCCCACAGTGATGGTCTTCCCTCCACCCAACTGTGCAGGAACAACACTACATCTTCTTCATTTCTTCTGATGGTGACTTTCTAAATGGTTGTTTTAGTTTTTTCTCCCCACCATTTGGCAACTGGAACAATTGGCCTTAGAGTATTTGCTCTTAGACACTTAATTATGTATAATCATATGGCTGCTACCTGCTTTAAGTACCTCAGTGTGTATGTATACATTAGCAGGCACACATGTCCACATATGTGGACATTTGTGAGTTGGCACATACATGTATATATATGTATAGGGGTGTGTTTTGTCTCTCCACCAAGAATATAAGGTCCATAAGGGCATATTTTATAAGTATAAGGGCATATAAGTATATTTTATACTTATTCTACTAAGAGCAGATGTTTAATAAATATTTCTTAATTTGTTGAAATAAAGTATCCTTTGTGACTTACTTTTATAATTCACAAATATTAGTTTTTTCACATGGCAGATGACTATATGGGTATATATTTTACTAAATAAGGGTTAAAATATTAAAGAAATATGTTACTTTTCTTTAATACTACAAAAAAACTATGATTTCACCAGTGTAGGTACTCCCTATGACAATTTAAATCTTAGTCTTTGCAAGGTTCACTAGATAGTTTCATTAGCTACCGTGAAAATTTACCCTATACAATTTATTCCCTGTAGCCAGTCTGGTGGAGCAGCCAGGTGGATAGCCAGGTGGATAGCACTAGAAGAACTAGAAGACTCATCTTCCTGAGTTCAAATCTGCCTACAGATACTTACTAGTTGTGTTACCTTGGGCAAGTCACTTAACCCTGTTTGCCTCAGTTACCTCATATGTAAAATGAGCTGGAGAAGGAAATGGCAAACCACTCCAGTATCTTTGCCAAGAAAATCCCAAATGGGCTCAGGAAGAGTCAGATACATCTGAAATGACTGAACTGACAATAATAACAGCTAGTCTGGCAAAAAAAAAAACCCTTTAAAGTTTATCTAGTTTTGTCCTGGGATAACAAATACAATCCAATCTCAAGTGTATCCTCAATCTTTTACATTTTTGCGTGTCTGACTACATAGGCTGACATCAAATCCAAGAAACCAGGATTACCTTCCTACCACAATGAGGTACTGCAATAAGATGTTAGTGGGAAATAAATACTGTCATATATAATTGCATACTATAAATACACAATATAAGTATCATGGCATTATAAACAAACACATGAAGATATATGTGTGCATACAGATATATAGATACGTCCATATCTAGATCTAGACCCATGTTTATATGTATAGAGGGAGATGTAGAATTAAAAGTAGTGGCAGAGTGAGAAATAGAGGCAAGAGAGGTAGATGTGAGTAAAGATGGAGATGGAGATGTGAATATAGAGAAGATCTGGACTAGAAAGTAAATCAGATTAACTATAAATTCAGAGAGGTGCTTCACCGGGTTAGCCATCAGGCAATGGATTTTGTCACACTATGTGATACTGTCTACTTAGGTATAGAAACATTATAAAAATTGGATCAGGGAGTACTTACATAGATGAACTACAGATCTTTTGTAGTATTAACATAAAATAATGTACATGCTTCCTCAACACTTTAACACTTTTTAGTTTGTTGTATGCAACATCAGCAAGTCAAAGAATATGGAAGACCTAAATTTAAGCCCTGACTCTAACATATAATGGCTGTGTGACAGTGGGCAAGGCACTTGATCTCTCAGGCAGCTCTTTCAAACCATGAGTTACAAATGAGTTGCTCTTCTAGATCAGAAGAGTCTCCATGATGGGGAGTAGGTGGTGCAGTGGATCGAGTGCAAGGCCTAGAGTTAGGAAGACTTGAGCTAAAAATCCAGCCTCTTATAGTTCTGTGGCCCTGGGAAAATCCCTTACCCTCTATTTTCCTCATGTATAAAGTAAGAGTACTAACACCTACCTCACAGGGTGGTTGTGAGAATGAAACAAGGCAATATTTGCCAAGCACTTAGCACGGTGCCCGGCCCATGGTAAGCAATGCATAAATGTATAAGAGCTATTATTATTTCAATTTTCACTTCCCACACCAAGTGGTGCTAATAAGTCACCATCCTGATTCTGTTCAACAAGAAGTGGCCTTCATCTCAGGCTGCCCAAGGCCTTCATGTTCATCTATTCCCACCAGACAGAAGAGCTCTCTCTCACTGATGACTTTTAATCACTCAGTACCGCTTCCCTCTATGTAAGCAGGACTGATGAGCTCCCTAGAATGTGTGGTTTACTGTGAATTGACCTCATCAAAATTAGCTCTTCAGCAAACCCTGCGTCTTCCTTGTGTTGCCATATTTCAGTGAGTCCTAGTTACATAACCTTGGCCTAATGGAGTCAGTTGTCCACAGGGGTTGACAGGAATGCTTCAGTACTGCATACACCATTTTTCCCTTTGCATAGAATTAAGAAAAAACTATGCATGAGTGAAAACAATACATAATAAAATAGCTGCCCCCCCCCCCCCCTGCTTGTGTATGCACAGGCTTTCCAAGACCCTGTGAACATGTAAAGTATACAGGTGGAACTCAGGAGTTCTAGAAAATGGCACTACTTAGTTGACTTGGCTCTCCCATCCATTCCTCCTTTGAGCAGGCAATGAAGTGTTGACAATATGACGCAATTTAAAATCAGTGCTAAGGGGCAGCTAGGTGGAGCAGTGAGTAGAGCACTGGCCCTGGAGTCAGGAGGACCTGAATTCAAATCCGGCTTCAGACACTTAACACAAAACTAGCCATGTGACCTTGGGCAAGTCACTTAACCCCAATTGCCCTGCCCTCCCCCCTCCAAAAAAAAGCAAAAAAATAAAAAAATAAAATAAAATCAGTGCTAAAGCCAGGCATCCAACAAGGCCAATCATCAGGTGAACAATCAGGAAATTGGCAAAAACTCTGGACCTCACCTAACTATCCATACCTTCCCAACTCCTTTCACCCCTCCATGAGTGTGACTTTCCATCAATCAACATGGGAATAACCCAGCCAATCAGAGGACAATGTGTGAGCTGAGCCTTGACTGAAGAGTCCTCCTACTTACCAAGGTTCTTTCTTGATCGTCACTGTTTTAACTTGTTTGTGTCCAAGGTCGACTGTGAGGTCCGGGATGTGGAACTGCAATCTGGTGTGAACTGGAGCTTCTAAAGGCCAACAGTTTTCTTTTCAGTGGCCAGGATGTCTGTGGAGTCTCCACCAGGGGAGTAAGCGTCTAGAGCTGGACATTCCCATGGTGGGGATCTTTCTGCGGTCTTTAACAAGGTTTCATATCTGAGATCCGTTCACAGTGATGCTTCCCCTTTTCAGCAGATCCAGGCCCTTTGTGATATACAGGGAAAGGATCTCTCTCCACTACAGTCCACTTATTTGCACCTTCTCACCAGTGCAATGCCTCTGACTTAAGGGAATTAGCTCTCCACCCAGGCAAAGGTAGAGAGCTTTTTGCTTTGACAGGGAAAATATCCCAGAGGAGAAGTTTGGTTCTAAAGGCAAAGATCTTGCCTCAACTTCCTTTACAAAGGGGAACTCTGGCACGTGCCCAAGCCTGCACTTCATCTGTTGCCTCCCCTCATCCATGGTGTATGCAGCACTGTTGCAGCTTTTCTATAATACTCCTCCGCTACTGGGTAAGGATTATAGGTCAGTTCTAGGTACTGCCCTTAACTAATTTCAGGAGGCATTTTTGAGTGATCAAATAAGTCGGAAAATTCACAGAGCACATTAATAGAGTCCTGATCTCATTTTAGACTATTTTATAGCTTCCCCAATTCTTTTATCCATCAAAAATTCTCTAACATCTCGGTCTATAAATATGACTACCTTAAAAATCAGTAATTCCCTATGGTTGTTAACACCCGTGAGATGACATATAGTACTTCCCAAATACTGTTCTTATATTTCTACAGTATTAAAGCACAACAGCAATAATTAATCTATAATCAAAAGGAAAATGTATTAACTGATCAATTCTAATTATTATATACATAATTTAACCAAAGTTCTAAAATAATTTATGTGCAGTAAGAACTGTAGCAAATATCCAAATTTGCAACAGTAACAGACTATTTGCACACTCAGACAATTACATGACAGGATATATGTCAGCATCACCAAATAACGGGAATTCATATGCAGATAAAACATAGAATTGTAATTCTTTTCAATACAGTGAAAATTGTCACCTAAGGAGGGAGAGAAAAACAAAATAATACAAAAGAAATTAGATCAAGAAGTAAAAGAGCTTTCAAAATAAAAATCCACTATCAACCTTAGAGAAAGGACAGAAAGATAGAATAGCAGAATTCAATAAAAGGGTTCGTCCAAAGAGAATAAAATAATGCAGCAAATTTCACACCCCACAAACACATATCAAAAGTCTTTCCAAAAGGAACAAAATATTTAAATAAAAGCAACTTTAAACTTAAAAATTTTTTAGGAAAAACTGAACAGGAAGCATAAATTTTTGGAAAAGACCATCAAAACTCTGGAGAGCTAGAAAGAGACAGACACACAGAGAGAAATATTAATAAAATATATTTTTTTCATCCCATAGACAAGCCCACACAAGTAGTAGGGGCCAGGCATTTAGCTCAGCAAAAAATGGCTGACTCCACCTTCAAAATCCAGACATATCCATACCTTCCCAACTCCTTTCACCCCTCCATGAGTGTGACTTTCCATTAATCAACATAGGAATAACCCAGCCAATCAGACGACAATGTGTGAGCTGAACCTTGACTGAAGAGTCCTCCTACTTACCAAGGTTCTTTCTTGATCGTCACTGTTTTAACTTGTTCATGTCCAAGGTTGACTGTGAGGTCCGGGATTTTTTTTACTTGATTTAGAGAGTTTATAAAATATTTTAAAAATCAACATTTATAAAATACTTCCTCTTTTAGCTCAAAGTGTCCAGTCAAGATATAAGCCTGGCAATGAGAACCAAGGGTTCGTACCCCAGCCCTTCGATCTCTTTATTACATATCAGTCCTTTCTCATTTGCTCTCCTCCTTCCTCTTCGCAAATAATGAAGTATACGACCAGGGAGCTAGGATCTCTTCTATGTCTTCATCTAAAGTAGAACTCATTAAGTCAAAACACGTGAGCATCTTTACTTTCCCAGTCAAAAAGCAAGACTGTCTTTTTCTACAAGAGAGAGGTGAGGTCAGAAAGCATCATCACCATCATCCATCTTAGCAAAGTTAAGCAGTCTCACTGTCTTGTCTTGGTCCCATGTGGCATCCCTATGGCTTAGCCCTTGATTATATAACGGTATCAATGGCTGCAACAGTCAGTGCCTCCTTTCACCTCCTTGCCAATTTGAAAGCAAAAACTCCTCCCAATGGCCCCCAGCTGCACTAGCCTCAATCCCCAAAACTCCTTGGGCTGAGGACCCCATCCAACATGCACAGGAATCTTTTTAAGCCATAAAGTTCTGTTCTGAACTGCAGAACATCATTTACCAGCGTGTAATTTCTCCACATTCTAGAGATACCACAAGTCACACCTTTCCTTGTCGTTTTTACCTTCACTGACACTAAAAGATGTTTTAAATATTGATGAAGTTATTGCTAAACATGGGAGCCAGTGTTACATGGTAGACAGAGAGATGCATCTGAAGTCATTCTTACTTGGGTTAAATCCTGCCACAGTGAAATACATGTTAGCCATGGATCCCTGGAAAGTCCATTTAACCTCTCCGTAGCCTAGGAAACTAGAACTATCAATGTAAAGTAGCTGCCAATCTGTATTGGTAGAATTGGTAGAGAGTTCCCTAATGGGGAGTTTCCTGTATTGATAAATTCACAGGTCTGCTTTTTTTTTTCTTAAGCTTTTTTGGCTTTAACTATGAAAAACGTTGTTTGCTCTGAGCAATGAGAAATGATGAGCCAAGGCAATAGTTGGAAATATTGACCCAAAGATAATGCTTGCATGTGTCTGAAGCCACAGATTCTATCTTTGTGATCTTGGGCCTCCCTGAGCTTCAGTTTCCTCTGTAAAGTCAGAGGATTGAACTCTGCTTCTGGCTTGCTTCCAGCTCTAGATCTGTAATACCACCCGCAAATGACCGCATTTGCTCGCTGATGAAGGAGGGGAAAAAATTTCCATTCGCAACTAAAATACTTATGGGGAAAGTATTTTGAATTGAAACTACTATGTAGCAAAAGTCAATAAATCTTCACCGTATCATACAACTCTTCTACCTGCATGCTTTTTCTCACCAAAATTATTAAAACATCTGAGCTCTGAAAGCAGAGAATATGTGGCTGTTTTTTGGTCTCTATTACCACACACACACACACACACACACACACACACACACACACACACGGTAAGCTTTGCACACAGTAGACAATGGATAATTATTTTTGAATAGTGATGACAAAGATGATGATGATTGCTGAGAACAGATAATCTGGCTTTAAGCCCATTTTATTGACAGTTATGAAGCAAAGAGATATATCTTTCTGAGTATTCAGAATGCCGAACCGAAGAAAAAACAAGGTTCACTCCACTTGAAGGAGGCAGGGTAGCTTAAGAGCCTTAGGCATCCTTGGGAGCCTGTATGCAGGGAAAGAGGAACTATTTCCTCATCTCCCAAATAAATGGGCAAATAGTCACATGGGATGCATGAGCTATGAAACTTCGACACTGAGATGTCAGCCAGGAACAATAAGCTGGCTAGTCTGTCTCAACATGCTCTGGTGAAACCAGTCACTGGGACTTTACCTGTTCCTGTCTCCCAGTAGCCACTCAGAGAAGTGGTTCTTTCCTCCTGTGAAACATGCTCTTCTTCTATACTCCCAGAAAGAAGCAAATTTGGTATTCTTTTCTGCACAAAAGAAAGACTCTAGCTCAAAATACCCTCATGATTCTTGAGTGTTCATGTAACCTGTGCCCATTTCAGAAACGCATGGAGATGGATAGAAGAAATGGCTTCAGTGTGGTCTAAATGTTCTTCCAGGATCCACATACAACATTTATAAGCTTCAAAAATTTTTGCTTGCCAGGCTAGCCCTAAATAGTCTCTTACTCCCGCTAAGTCACTGTTCCTGCAGTTTGGATAACGACCATCAAGTGAAAACTCGACCATGTTTTGTGATTGTGTGGCCAGACAGCTAGGCTTTACATTTGTTGTGGTTGTTTAGTCATTCCAGTCATGTCTTATGTTTTATGACCCGATTTGGGATTTTCTTGGCAGAAATATTGGAGAGCTATGCCAATTTCTTCTCTAGCTCATTTTACAGATGAGGAAACTGAGATAAATGGGGTTAAGTGACTTGCCCATGGTCACACAACTAATTAGCATTTGAGGCCAGATTTGTTTGTATTTTTTAAACAGTCTTTTTGGGTTTTTTAAATTTTTTTTAAATCTTTTTGCTTTTTGGAGGGGCAATTAGGATTAAGTGACTTGCCCAAGGTCACAGGGCTAATAAGTGTTAAGTGTCTGAGGCCAGATTTGAACTCAGGTCCTCCTGACTCCAGGGCGGATACTCTATTCACTGTGTCCCCTAGCCACCCCTTGAGGCCAGATTTGGACTTTTTTTACTTCCAATCTGGTATTTTATCCATTGCACCACCTAGCTGTCCTTAGTCACGTGTAACTGAGAGAGAAAGATAATATAACACACAATTTAGTCACAGGGTAGGAGATGTGGTTCTGCATCCCTACCCTGGCCTCATACCTCAACTCAGTTGATATAGTAATTTAGAATGCCTATAACTTAATCATATGGTATTAATGAGATGTCAAATTAACTGGAAAAGAAACATATACACCATGATCTCTCTGTGAGATGTGACCGTCACTCTGATTGGATCAAAAGAGGAATTGTATGATTGAGTAAATTAATTGACCATATATTTGGGTGATTTAGATGCCTAAGCCCTAGATCAGCGGTTCTCAACCTGTGGGTTATGTTCAATTTGTAACAATGAAAATACATCCTGCATATCAGATATTTACATTATGATTCATAACAGTAGCAAAATCACAGTTATGAAGTAGCAACAAAAATAATTTTATGGTTGGGGGTCACCACAACATGAGGAACTGTATTAAAGGGTCGTGGCATTAGGAAGGTTGAGAACCACTGCCCTAGATGAATCTCAATAGTTTAAATTCAAGTGTTGGGGACATTTAAAGCCGAGGACTTCATCTGTAGGAGAAATTCCTGCAAAAGATTAGCAGGGACTTTCTTTCTCTTCCCCTCTCCCCTGTATCAACCATGGCACTTTGAAGGGGAACTATTGAACCACAGGGAAAACTACATCCAGCTGGGAACAGATGTATACTCTAGACAAATTCTAAACATGAATACAGACAGTGACCCGGGGAGGAAGCAGCTTCAAAGATATCTGCCTTGGTAATGAAGAATTCAGCTGTATAGAGGAGCAGACCTGCATTAGGACTTGCCCCACAGTATCAGGACTTGTTAAGGTACCTTAGGCACATGTGTATCCTACAAGAGAGCCTCGTATTCTAAGCTGAGTCTGCTCTTCTCAAAGACACTGTATTTGTGGGGAGTGAACCCCATATTTAAGGAAGGGGCAGCTTCAGGGAGTACTGTATAATTACTGTTGTTATTTTGAATAAATGCCTTTAATAAGAGCTAATAGAGCTCATTGGCTGATTGTCACTATCAAGCACATTGGAGAGGGTTTCTGAGTTGTAGTTGTAACTGGGCTTTACTCGTGCAAAGATGAAGGTGCCCAGTGGAAAATGACAGACACTTGTTTCTGGGAAGAGACAGCCTATCTGTGTTTGTCACATATGGACGGCTTCATTTTTGCTGTAGCCCAGCTTCTTTCCATTGGCTGTGTAGGTAGAACAGGCTGCACCTTTAAAACTACCAGACTGAGGAAATCTCGCTCTCTTTCCAGGGGTATACGAGGGTTCCGCTTATGTTCATTCAAAACATGGCTACCATGCGCTTGAGTGAGCGGGGAAGGCGGGACATTGGGAAGGTCACCTTACCCTCTTACTTTAGGTCCCATGGTCCCAAGAAAGGGGTCTAGGGTCTTGATCACTTTAGTTTGTCCTTTTTAGTTCTAGCCACCAGAAGAGGATTCTCTTCCTTAGCAAGAGTTCCAGTCATGGCTCCTTGGAGCAAGGATTCAAAACCAGATATTGCTGCCAACCCAGCAGAGAAACCCCGAAAAGTCAAAGTACTAGGATATAAGGTGAGGAGGGGCAGGGGGAACAGTTATGGCTTTGGCTTGAACTTGGTGCAACTATACGGTATAGGAACTGAGTTAAACTGTGAACCTAAACTCTCCCATTCAACAGAGACTGACATGGGGTGGAGAGGTGACGTTCCTCAGGTGTTAGGGATGAAATGTTTGACATCTGTCTTGTTATACTTTCTTTTTAAAGCTAATCTGAATAAGCAGTTAAATGCAACCAGGTTACTGAACTGAATTCGGAGAACATAAGTTAAGGCAGTTTAGATCACCATCTAGGATGCCATAGAGATTAAATGACTTCCCCAGGGTCACACAGCCAATATATGTCCAATCATCATCGTCACCATCATAATCACAATTCCAGCTAGTACTTACGTAGCACCTGATAAGCGCATTGTGCTCAGTACTTTATGAATATTATCTCATATGATCCTTACAACAATCCGGGGAGGTAAATGTCATTATTATTGCCATTTTATAGTTGAGGAAACTGAAGCAAAAGAAACCCAGGTTCAATGACTTGCCCAAGGTCATATAACTAATAAGTATCTGGGGTTAGATTTGAACTCAGGTCCTTCCAACTCCAAGTCCAGTACTCTGTCCTGTACACCACCTGTTGTTGCTGTTGGTGACTTGTGCAGTAGTATCTGAGTCTTCATCACCCCGTGGCCCTGTTATCCGTGAGGTTTTCGTGGTAAAGACACTGGAATGGTTTGCCATTTCCTTCTCCAGTAGATTGAGACAAACAGAGCTTACAGGGTCACGCAGATAGTGTCTAAAGTTGGATTTGAACTTAGAAACTTTCCTGACAAAAATCCAGTGCTTTATCCCTGAGTTACCTGTCTGCCTCCAGGACATCACCTAGCTACCTGTTAAAAGCAGGACTCGAACCAGGCCTTTATGGTGGTAGTAAGGCCAACTCCCTCCTAATGCCATGCTGCCTCACTGTAAGCATGTATGTATTGTACATATGTGTAATGTACATGTGTACATATGTATTATTACACATGTACATATGTATGCTCACAAATTTAAAAAATTAACTGTTCAACCACATGAGAAAAAGATGTCATTCAGAACAAAATGTAAATAAAAACCAAATGCATTTTTGAGCATATCTTAGTCAGTTCTCATAGAATTCGTTGTATTCAACCTCTCCCATATCTTCTTTAAACAGGGAGGGGAAACTCACCTGATTTCTACTCCAGTACTTTGGTTTAAGCTTGAAAGGGAGAAGATATTGGCATTGGGGAAGGGAACAAGCTGTGCCAGGCAATGCCAGAAGTACTTTTTACAAATCAGAGCCACCTAGCTGCCCTTAATTTGTCATTAGAAAAATGATTAGTCTTCATGAATATATTTTTCATCGTGCCTTTGGCTGCCTTTCACATCAAGGAAAAATTTATCTCATAATTAACTTAGTCCTTGGACGTTGAAGCTGGAGCTTGTCTAAAAGTCAATTTGCATTGAATTGCCTTTCGTCTCCTCATCAGACCTCCAGCTCACTCCTAATGTGTTGAGGTTTATCTCTCCTACCCCCTACTGACATTTGAAAACATATTCCTGATACAGCAGAACAGTGACTCTACTTAAAGGAAGGTCTCAGATGCAGGCTCTGCCACTGTACAAATTTAGCTAAGTCATAAAGAATTATCGTTTTCTCATCCTTAAAATGATCATGTGATCTCTAAGGTCCTTTCCTGCTCTGATATCCTATAATGCTGTGAAGAACCATTTTCAAGTGGAGAAAGAAGTGTAACTAGCATTTTTTATGCGTAGGACAAATTTCATAAAACATGCCCAAGGCAAACTTTACAAAATAGGCCAGGAACCTTCAAATCAATTTTTGAGGGCACAGAGACACAAATCTTGGGGCATAGCCTGGTAGAGGCCAGGAAAGAAACTCACTTAGGGGACAACACAGGCAAAAGCATCTGCCAGTTTCCTACTTTAATTAATTATTCTTGGTAACTAGGAGCTAGGGTTATGTGCTATTAGCACCCTAAAAATGTCAATGCCCCCAGATAAATCCCCAGTCATCCTGCCCTAGTTTCAGCTCTGCAGAGATACCCAATAGTTTCTTTACAGACTAAAATAACTTTTCAGTGGATAGAAAGACTGTTTACTTTAAAGACAGAGCTAGCATATGAAGAAATGCAGATGCACAAGCTTTATTTGTCCAATTGCCTTTTGCTCTATTTTTTTCTTTAAATAATGAATTGTTGATTATCTTGATTTCCTGAAAATGTGAATAATTGGTTCCTGAAACAACCCAAAGGTCAAAACCTGTATAAGGAGGTGGGGGTGGGGGGCGGGAAATGACTGTATTTTACCACCAACTTTCCTGATTTCCTGGTCAGGGAAAAGATGAGTGTAATGGAGGAGGGAAGTAAATATTGCTTGCTATAATGTCAGCTAGCTTTTATTTCCAATGTTAATTCTATAATTACTTTCCTGCCCATTGCCCTCTGCTAAGAGGTACAATCATGAGATGGGTTTTCTTTCTTTTTATCCTTTCCTTGCTTATTCTGGGCTCGTGTGACAACAGCTGGGAATGAGAGGATTTACCTTTTGTGTACCCATGAATCCATTTCAGCATGACAATTTCTAGCTTTTCCCAGTGTGAATGTGCAGGCAGGCTAAGAGACTTCGATTCTTACATTTTTAATATTCAATGCTTCAGACAACCTTCCCAGCCCATGGAGCATCACAAATAGCCTGCCTCTTGTTTTGTCAACAGTTTTCAATCATTCATTTAAAATTTAATCATAACCCACTCCAGTCCAAGTCAGACTACCAAAAGACAGTGAAAGCTGTCAGGTTTTGTACCCCTTGTCTCTGGCAAATCATTAAAGAGGGTGATGCTTAAGAGCTTGGAAGAGGGGAAAGATGAGAAAGAGGCTATTAATTTACAAACAGGGTTTGGAATAAAAGACTAGGTCTCCATGTTGGTCCTTGAACTAGCCAAGCACTAGTGCTGAAAACTTGTTTCGATTCCATTAAGAGCTTTCTCCAGCAGAAAATATATCACAAAAAGAAAAATACATCAATTTTTAAGAACAAACAAAGCAATGGGATTTTTGTGGCTGTTTTTTGGCAGAATGAATAAGGAAATACTTATGTTTTAATAAGAAAAGTAAAGAAGTGTCTTTCAAAAGGGTTTTGGCTCCTAAATAAAGTAAACTTTTAGGGGTGGGCAGCCCTAGTAAGCTAAGCTTCCCTTATTATCCCTTTTCTCTTCTATTCAGTGACCCACATCATTTAAGCTGATAACCAGCAACTGAGCTTCATAGAAAAGCTCCTGGTAAAAGATATCTGCAGGAGGGCAGGAAACTTGGGCAGAGATTCAGCTGCAAAGATAAAAGTCTCCAAATGCACATATGACAACAGCTTGAGAATGAGGCTACAAGAGTGCCCCCAAATGGCTGCAAGAGGGGCTTCTGCTTTGCCCTGCCACAGCTTCAAAACTAGGGGGGTAGATGTTTGGTTTGTCAATGTCACTGCAATGTGAAAAAAGATTGTATTTCCTGCTTGACACAGCCATTCCCACCGGCTGGCACTTACAAATTAAGATCTGGATGATCTCCAAACAACACGGAATAATGTTATAGGAGGAAGGAAGTAAGGGGAATAGGAGGGGGTGGGAGAGGTTAAGAACAACTGGCATCTCTCTTGATGTTTTACACTTGTTTAACAGGCTGTGATCAATACCATGACTGATGCTGTATCAGTTACAGTTTGTTGGAGGCTGGTGCCAGTCCTGGGAAAACCAGCCTCTCCGGGAGGATGCTAGGTGGGTTAAGGCAATGCAAGGCCTTCGCCTCTCTGAAAGCCATACCTGCATTTCATTAAGAAAGAAATCTAGCCTGTCTTTGAGAAGGAAGGACGAATGACAACCTGCGTTTCATATTTGGTCTCTGAGACAAATCACTCAATTTCTCTTTGGATCAGTTTTCTTCCTCGGTAAAACAGGGGTAGAAATATTTAACCGCTAGGCAGTGCTAGAGCACCTGCCCTGGAGTCAGGAGGACCTGAATTCGAATTTGATCTAGCTGTGTAACCTTGGGCAAGTCACTTAACCCCAACTGCCCTGTCTTTCCCTCTCCAAAAAGATCAAAAAAAAGAAAGAAGGAAAAAAATACTTGCCCCTACCCACCACTTAACCAGAAGTTAAGGACGCTGCGTTGGGATGCTGCTCTTAAAAGAAGCCACGTGGCATCGTGGGTAAGGCACCGGCCTTGAAGCTGGGAGTTGTGGGTTCAGCTTCCCTCTCTCACCCATACTACGGGTATGACTGCAAGCCCAGGTGAGTCACAATCTCTCAGTGCTTTGAGTAATTCTCTAGGACGAAATATTGACGAGATGCCACCCTGCATTAGCAAAGGAAGTTCTCTCACCTGAAAGTTCTGTATCAGTGAAATTACAGGCAGAGTCTCTATCCTTAAGAAACAAGTTACGTAAACATTTGGTGGATTATGACTATTCGCCTGAATTTCATTCAGGTGTTGTGGGGTTGCTAACTCTAGGACTGGTTTTTAACCCGAGATCTATAAGCAGTTTTTAATTCTGATAACGGTATTCAATATAATTGGGTTCCTTTTTAATCCTATGCATTCTGTTTTGTGAATTTTAAAACATTCTTCCTAGAAGGGGTTTCTAGGTTTCATCAGGTTGTTCAGGGACTCCACAACCCCTGGGCTAAGGGGAGCCTACCAAGAGCATCGTCCCTGGGGGCACGTCTGCACTAACACTTGTACCTGCTCACAGCCCCATGCCTGGTGTATCAGCAATGCAGCATTCACAATGCCTGCAGTAACCATAAATATGCTGATATAGTTACGAATCACAAAATGTAACAGGCTCTCTACATAAGAAATATAGCTAGAGCATTCATTCAAATACCAGAAAATGGAGTCCCCAAACCAGAAAGTCAAAGCCAGCCCAGTGGTGAGGAAGTTGGCCCATGTGGTCACAGTAGAAAACACCCCCCTTCTCAAGCCTTCACACAGGACAGGCGACCTCGGGCAGAGACCCTCCTCTCCTCAGGCACCCAACTGCTCAGTACCCAGGCAGCTCCCAGCAGCTCCCACCCACGGGGAGTCCCGCCCCAGGC
>CM053590.1:200789392-200883007 GCA_028646515.1 Pseudochirops corinnae | reverse complement strand
GGACACAGACAGACACACACACAGACACAGACACACAGACAGACACGTACAGACACACAGACACACACACAGAGACACAGACACGCACACGGACACACACAGAGACACAGAGACACACACACAGACACACACAGAGACACAGAGACACGCACACGGACACACACAGAGACACAAAGACACACACAGACACACACAGAGACACAGAGACACACGCACATGGACACACACAAAGACACAGAGACACACACACAGACACGCACACGGACACAGACAGACACACACAGACAGACACGTACAGACACACACAGACACACAGAGACACACACACACAGACACGCACACGGACACAGACAGACACACACACAGACACACACACACAGACAGACACGTACAGACACACACACAGACACACAGAGACACACACACACACAGACACGCACACGGACACAGACAGACACACACACAGACACAGACACGTACAGACACACAGACACACACATAGACACAGAGACACGCACACGGACACAGACAGACACACAGAGACACACACACAGACACACACAGAGACACAGAGACACACACACAGACACACAGACACAGACACGCACACGGACACAGACAGACACACACAGACACAGACACACACACAGACAGACACGTACAGACACACAGACACACAGAGACACAGAGACACACGCACACAGACACGCACACGGACACAGACAGACACACACAGACACAGACACACACACAGACAGACACGTACAGACACACAGACACACAGAGACACAGAGACACACGCACACAGACACGCACACGGACACAGACAGACACAGACACACACACAGACAGACACACAGAGACACAGAGACACACACACAGATACGCACACGGACACAGACAGACACACACACAGAGACACAGAGACACACAGATACGCACACGGACACAGACACACACACAGACAGAGACGTACAGACACACAGACACACAGAGACACACGCACACAGACACGCACACAGACACAGACAGACACAGACACACATACAGACACACACAGAGACACACACACACGGACACAGACACACACAGACACGTACAGACACACACACACACACAGACACACACGTACAGACACAGACACACACACAGACACACACGTACAGACACAGACACACACAGACACACACACACAGACACACAGACACACGTACACACACAGACACACAGAGACACACACACACAGACACGTACACACACAGACACACACAGAGACACAGACACACGTACACACAGACACACGTACACACGCATAGACACACACACACACACAGAGACACAGACACAGACACGCACACAGAGACACAGACACGCGCAGACACAGACACACGCACAGACACACACACGCACACAGAGACACAGACACGCACACAGAGACACAGACACACGCGCACACACACGTACACACGCACACAGACACACACACAGACACACGTACATGCATACACACACACAGACACACACAGAGACACAGACACACACAGACACATGCACACATGCACACAGACACAGACACACACGTACACATGCATACACAGACACACACACAAAACAGGGCTCTTTGTTACATGGCGTTAACGAAACACAGTTGTGTTCTTTTTTCCTGCTTTTGGAAGGAAGCAAACGCTATGTACCCAGTGCTTTTTGGAGTCGTCAAACAGAAATACTTGAAGTGCCACCTTCTGGCCATGTGGCCCCATTGCACTGGCCGACTTCCTTAGCAGGCCTGATTTTATTCAAACTCCATGAATTTAATTCCACTCTATTTAATTCAGCAAGCCCTTATGAAATAAAATATATGCCCAGCAACGAGTCGCCAGAAAACGAGGCTGGAGTTGTCATACTGGTGAGAACAAGGCAACGTATATAAAGTGCTTTAGAAAACCAGCTTTTATCATTATAATTATAGTCATTGTTACAGCGGGACACCTTGAGAATTGTATTAATATCCACAAAATATTACGAGAAACCGCAAAAGCCCCCGATTGATCTGTAAGCTATGGAGGATTCACAGAAAGGTATAGACAAAAACTGTATATGACAAGTAGTCATGATTAGGTTCTGATCTGTACCAACAGAAAAAAGGATTATATAAATCATGGATGGATGGATGCATCTCCAAAGGATGGAAATAATTAGGACATGTCTATATGGGTGTGCCAAAAGTCTCCATGCAGTTTTAACCTTAAAAACAGTAGGTTTTCATATGCTCATTAAGAGAACTACTGAAAGTATCTTTCTCTATCTTTCTCTTACTTTAAAAAAGATGGCATAAACTGAGTTTCTCACAAGTCTCTCATAGACTTTCAGGTTTCTTATTAAACATGTTCCTTTACCATTAAAAATATATATGCAGGTTTATTTATGAGGCAGCCTACTAATTGTGTAAAAGCAGCATTCACTTAACCTTAGAATTGTACTAAGACTTTTGGGACACCTTGGATCTCACTTTAAAGTTTGCAAAACTCATTCTCTACATTATCATATTTATTTGAGCTTTATAACTCTAAGTATTGCCATCTCATTTAAACTGCAATAACTCCCCAGCAGACATTTATAGCTAGCAAACATCAGAGTGAAGATCTGAACCCAAGTCCTCTGGATCTGAAGTTCAACCCATCCATTATTACACACTTTCTTGAAGAACCATAGAATCGGAGTTCTGTATGGACGGATTCAGTGTCTGCACTTAAGATGTCAGTAAGGGAAGCCTTAGATCTCTTACCTAAGCCTTCCTTTCTTTATCTGTAAAAATAGTGGAGTTAGCCAGTATGATCTGCAAGATCCCTCCCAGTTCTGGAATGCCACAATTCTACATTTTCAGGTTCTCCATGTGGCCAGATCAAAAGACTTAAGAGAACATTTATGTCATCTGCTTGCCTTCCAGAGTAAGAGTGATTGACAAGAATACAACTGTGCTTGCATTTATATCCATATATATAAGATCCCTGCCCTTTGCCCCAACACACATATATTTATTTCACAAAGAAAGATCCCATATTTCCTTGGGCTGTAGAGGGGAAAGGGAAAAATACAGTGTTGACTGAGGAAGAAATACCTTCCTACCTAGAAACCTTTTCCCTGGGAAAAGATAGCAAAGTATCCCTTGCTACTGTGTAAGATTTCCCTAGCCAAGGTTTACAACATACAAAGTGGAAACATGACACTTATATTCCATTGCTCAGTTGAGCAGACTATTTTCCACAGTAGTGCTGCTGCTACCATTTTTGTCCTGAATTCAGAAACAGAGTGGGAAGAAGAGGCACTCCCAGATCTTAATAAGAAAGTCATATTTAGCCATCCAGAAAATCCTAGGATAAGGCAAGAAATTGTTAACCAAAAGCCAAAACTGTATCTTTATTTTGTCTTCATCAGAGTGTCAGCACATACAGAACATGAGCAAAGAATGATAAGGAGGAAGGAAAGATATTTTAAAAGTGTCAGGGAGGAAATATTCCAGGATAGAAAATTGCTAGTTACTATGAGGAAGTATATACACACACACACACACACACACACACACACGTTTAGTTCTGATTTGAGAAACATTTGGCTTCCTGAAGAGCAAAGCTATTAAGGCTTTTATTTTTCCAACTCCATCGTGAATATCCATAGAGTTGACGTCAGCAAGCTCCGAGGGGAATTTCTGCCAGTCCTCACTGAGCATAGATATAAGAACCATCATGACCTGGAATCCCCAATGGGAGGAAAAGGAAAGATGCTAGTAGGGATCCTCTGGGTTTTGTCAGAAAGAAGGAGAAACTTAGATCCCCCAAAGGCATGAAGATATTTGTTTAAAACAGAAATATGTGCATGGACCTCATATCCAAGAAAGTCAGCTCATGATGGCAGATGCAAGCTGCTGACTATATTAATATATGTATATATGTATGTATGTATTTTTAAACAGAAGTTGCAGTTAAAAGTCCCCAAAACTAGAGGGTGGATTTGACAACACAAAATAAAAATCTGAAGATTTTCTTTTCAATACTGCTTGATTTTTCCTCGAAATGAAAATTTATATCATTAATTCCCAGTATGACCACTAAGTTTCTTCGGAAAAAGCAGGACTCCCCCAACCTTCTGCTTTCAGTTTAGTGGGCAGAAAGGGCAGCATGGATTGAAAATAGAAAGGGGTTTAGCTGTACTGGATATGTGCAAAGGAAGCTAAGAGGGAGAAGCTTCCTCTTTGGTTACTTGAAAGCAGTAGGCACAAGACCTTAGCAATAACCTCCACCCTACTAGAAGATGACTAGAAATAGAATTCTAAGGGGAAATAGACACTAAGATTGTTATTAGGGTATTTGGGGGAGGGAGTGGAGAACCAGTCATGATATTCTGTGAGTGGCAAATAATTATATAAAAATGACAAAGCAAGGAAGGAATCAGGTGTGCTTTGAAGGAATGATTAGGCAGCAACAATCCAGCAGGTAAGCCCTTGGGAATTTGCATATGTATTTGTTTAGATGCAGATAAATGCAAATGCCTGTATTTAGGTTCCAAAAAATCAATTGTACAGGCATAGAATTGGGGAGGAGAAAAAGTGTCATAACAATTTTTGTGAAAAAGACCTAAAGTTTTACTTTGATTACAGGCACCCCATGAGCCAGCAGAGCTGAACATTACTACTGCTAAGACAAAAACTTTAATGCACAATTGAGCCACATTTATAGTAGTATGTCACTCACATCAAGGGAGAGAATAGTCCCACTATTCTCTGCACTGACCAGAATAGAGTTTCAACATTATGTATTTTAAGATGAACATTAAACATTCAAATGTTTCCAGAAGAGAAATTGTACATAAGAGCAAGTGGATGTAAGAAAAGAAAGGTAAACTGTATTAGAAAATATGCTTTAGGATCAAGAAATGAAAGAACCAAAAAGTTAGGGGATGCTTAGATGTCTTGTACCTATGCATTACAAATACTGTCTTAAGAAAGAAATTTAAAATGAGAGATGGCTGTATCGAACATGCAATGATGGTTTGTAACTCAAGGTTCTAACTAAGCATGAGGTGTTTTATACACGGCTAGCATGCAGATGGAGATGGGACTCCAGATTGGTGGAGAGATACTGAGGCAATGCTGTACCTATGCTATATACCTGTGTAAAATGGCAGAGTTGATGCCAGAGCTTCTTGGGAAAGACACGTTTGGTCTGAGAGACTCTTCAGGAGAGACAACTGGAAAGAAACAAAGATTTTGGAAACGGGAGAAAAGTGGAAGAAGTCAACTCTTCAGCATGTGCCTGATTTATAGCTTTCCTCCATAGAAATTTCAGGCTTTCCTTTAAGTGAAATTGGGCCCTCTCCCTTGGTTTTGTCTTCCTCTGAGCTAAAGAACTCACTGACTCTTTTATATTATCTGATATAATGTAACATATCATTTCTCCAATTTCTGTTTGCTTTTGCTTGGATAAATGAGTTTACTCACTATTTGTTCATTGTGATGGTCAATTGTATAATGAGCATTTGGTAGGAAGAAGTTACAGAGGAAGTTCTGAACTTGGGGATACCACCCCCCCCTTATGAGTTACCATGGAAGTCACTTTTGTTCTGAATATATTGTGCACATATGCTAGCAGTATTTGAGGGGGCAGAGGTAAAATTCTAGTCTGATACCCCTCTTGAAGACTGGTAAGGCAAGAAGCAAGTGTATAACCACAGTCTTTAACCCATTCCCCTCAAGGTGGAAACTGCAGTCTTTCTTCAAGAAGGTTGACTAGATTTTTCAAATCACATTTAGGCAATCCATATGAAAAATACCTAACTTACATAGTAACAAAAATCTTATATTGTAAAAAATAAAGTTGACTGTATCTTTAAAAATGTGAAAAGAATGAATACAGTTCTGGAAATCATTTTAGAAGTAACTGCAAGACCATTGATTAGAGCAATAGCAAAAACAACAAATTAAGAGGAAAGGCTAAATTTGAGATGTTTACAATTACAACACCTTTGAGTAGACTTGTTTAAACAAATTGTCAATTCTAGAAAACAGGAAACAGATAAAAGTAAAGAGATAGACTCCAGCAAAAAAAAAAATCTGAAGAACTCCAAACTACTTCAGACATTAAATATTTTAGCACCTTTCCAAACAGAAAGTTATTACAACCAAAGGTACTATAAACTTCTTTGCAAAATGTGACAGCAGAGAATGGTAAAAGACCTTGAGTAGAAAATGTTGCATCACAAAGTAGTGCAAGGAAAGAGAAAAGAGACCGGCAGAGAATTTATCATTAGATAGCACTAAGTCAGAGCAGTAAGTATTCTGAGAATATCTGTAATTGAAACCTAGAAGGTGGGGAAACACAACAAATATGAAATGGAAAAAATGTGCCAGCATTTCTATAGTAATCTTTTTTTCATCAATGATAATAGTAGAACCATTACATTTAAATCCTACCACACTGTTAGAACAGTTCTCTTAAAGAAGATCTGAGGGTTTGAATTGATTATTGGTCAGCAGTTGTGACAGTAACCCTAAGGAAGATGAATTTGAGAAGAGCAGCTGGCCCTGACTAAATACATATGGAAGAAATCCATGCTAGATATGACACCATTTTAAAGTCCTCAGAGAATAATTCTCAAGATATTGCAAAGAGAAGGCATTTCCAAACACATGGAAAGGATACTGGATAGTACTTTTCACCCTAAAAAAAGGTGAATGAGAAGACCTCAGCAACTGCTGATCTGTGTGTCTACTTTTTTCTTCTCTAGAAAATTTTTGTGAGAATTGTATTTTTAAGCATCAAAGTTATCCTCAATCACAATATGAGAAGGGTACAAGACAAGGCTTTCATGGATCATTTTCCATAGCAGATATCATCTTTAGTCACACAACTGACTAAAAAGCACAGGGAATGTAAAAACTCACTGTTTGTGGCTTGTTGATTTGAATTCAACTAAATTTGACAAAGTCTTAGGTGCTTACTGTATACTAGATACTGCTTTTTAAAAGCAGCTGTCTTTAGAAAGCAAAATGGAGCCTCAAAGACACTTCTCAGACAAAATATCTCCTTTCCCTGTATCAAAATCACATAAAATATAACATTGATGACCCTAAAGAGATAACTTTGTTCAACAATCCACTGAGTATCAGCTTCTAACCTGTTAAAAGGTGAGAAAGGTATAGGTAGATGTAGACATAAACATGAATGTAGATATAGACTGTGAACTCCTTGAGGGCAGGGACTGTCTTGGTAGATGCTTAATAAATGTTTGTTAACTGACTGACTAAGATGTAATGATAGACATAAATTTATATACTTGTCACCCATTATGGCTATGAACAGACCATCACATATGAAAAACAAAACACTGCAAAGAAGAGTAAGGATATCATCGAGGAAATCTATGATTAAAAAAAATAAGATAAGCAGATCCCATGTGGAAAGTGAAGAATAAGAAATGGACAGTCTGAGCGCCCCACTGGTTCCCTCACAACATCAGGAGAAAGCAAGGAGGACCGTGGGATGGACACCCTACTCCCACCCAATGGCAAATTTGGGAGGACATGAAGAGTCACACAGGATGGACAGGCATGAATGGTCTGGGTTCTGCTTCATTGAAGGCAACATCCAAATCAATGACATAAAAGAACCACTTGAGTATTTTAGTGTATATAATCACCTAAGATGTTTGCCAGTTTCTCATAAAGTTCAAACAAAAGAAGGGTTCCAAACTCATTGTGGAGATCTGTAAACACTCTTTCAGAGGTGATATAGAACAAATTGCTTCTGACTTTGGAACACTGTAATCTCCTTCGTGAAACTCATAACAATGAGGAAGAGATTGACTTAATCATCCATACCTTGGGGACAAAAGAAGAAGAATTGGATAAAAAAATTTGTATTGCTCAGACTATTATATGCAGCTAGATGAGAAGTTCATTAGATTAGTCCAACAATATGTGTGTTTTAGACAATCACTATAGTAGGAAATGGACCCAGACAGGATCACATTTGAAAAATTGCACAGGAATCATCTTCCTTAAGTCTGACCATATCTATCATACATACATACACACACAAACACAGACACCACCGCCACCACCCCTACCATAACCATTCAGTAAACTCAGTGGTTCCTTCACCTGCAGGATCAAATATAAAATCTTTTATTTGACCTTTAAATTACTTCACAACGTGGCCCTTCCCTACCTTTCCAGTTTTCTTACATTTTATTCTTCTCCATATCACTCCATTCCAGGGACACTGGCTTCCTTGCTGTTCTTCATATGTAATAATCCATCTCCCAACCCTGGTCATTTTCCCTGGCTTGCTTCCATGACTAGAACACAGTCCCTCCTTATCTCTGCCTCCTGGTTTCACTGCCTTCCTTCAAGTTTTATCTAAATTCCTACCTTTTGCAAGAAGCTTTCCTAATCTTCCTTAATCTTAGCGTCTTCCTTATGAAATTATCATGTGTAAATATACATATAAATATAGATACACATGTGTGTATATGTACACACACATATATATACACACATAGGTATATACATATATTATATATACATATATATATAATTTATACATAGTTATTTGTGTATTGCCTTCCCTGTTGGACTCTGAGCTCCTCAAGAGCAGGGCCTGATTTTGCCTTTCTTTTTGTCCATAGAACTTAGCATAAATTTAAAATAGGGGCTTAAAAGCTGCTTGTTGACTGACTGAAATTAAACTGTTCACTCCTGTAAAAATCCACATCTTTAACATCAATATTTTCCAGGGATGTTTTATGACTGTAAATCCCAAAATATCACAGTTTGGGAAGAATTAAAACTACAAATAACCCAAAAGGCAAGAGAAAGATACATGGCAAGAATTTAGTATTTAGCATGTCACTAAATATGATTTGTGTAAACAAACTTGATCAGCCTTGGATGAAAAGTGGATTTAAGTGTTATTAAAATAAGAACAATTTAAGCATGAGTATGTCTGCCTGTTTCCAGAAAAGTCTGGATTCTCCAATATGAGTGTTTTATTTGAAATGACTCAAACTAAGAACCACTTATTTCACTTTTGCAAAGTTCCATAGCACTTTGACTATCCAGAGATCATTTATTTAGTTATCCTACATCTCTAGAACATTTATAAGAAGCAAGAAAGAAGCAAAAAAAATGGCCTCTGAGCGGTCAAAATAGATGCCTCAAAATCAATTCTTTGAAGTTCTTCTTAATGGAATGTCCCAGCATGTCTTACTAATAACCTATCTATTCTTGTTCATATTCCCAACACAACTCTTAAAATTTAGTTTAAAAAATATCATCTCCAAGTCCACAAAATATTAGAAACAACAATCTACAATGGAGCTGCCATACTACAGCAGTCCATCTCTCTGGGTTTCAGTTCCCTCATCTGTAAAATGAGAGGATTGGATTAAATAAGGCCTAAGGATCTTATCCTGCTAAATCATCCCATATGTACCTTTACACAAGCAGTCACCAATTCCTAGAATGCACTCCCTCCTCATCTCCACCTCTGGAAATCCCCAGCTTCCTTCAAGGCTCAGCTATATACCACTTCATGAAGAAAGACTTTCCTTATCACCCTGTATCTGGGTACTCTATTTAGCTTCAAATAGTCAGGTACATACTTAGAAGTTTACATGTTGTATCCTCCCATTAGAAAAATTCTTGAGAGCAGGGACTATTTTCCTTTTTTTTCTAAATTACTCAAACCTACTAGCAAAGTACTTTGCATATAGCAAACATGTATTCTTATTGTTCTTGTTGGATCGGATTGAGCTGTTGGATTTATCTATGATGCTAAAAGACAACCTGACAGGAAGGCAAGGGGCAGAAATATATAGAATAGATCTAAGAGTTAAAAAAAAAAACAACAACAACAGTTTAAGGACCATTTAGTATATGGTTGTCATGTCAGAACTTATTATTTGTAAGATCTGAAAAGAGGATGATGGACAATTGTATCACCTGATAAAAGCCCAGAGAAACAGAGGAGAGTAGGGCCAGTTTAAAGAAAACTTGGCAAGCTATCCAGTTAACAAAGTCGTCCCAAGAGTGTGTAGGGATGAAAATGGAAGGAAAACTACAAAGAGAATAAAAAATAGGAAGGGGAGTTAGGGGAAACTGCAAAAAACATTTTAACAAACTTTTCTGCATCAATGACAATGGAACTTTAAGCCATATCACAGACCTAAATGTACTTATAAAGAAAATAGAAATGCTACCTAAAACAAAGACAGGAAAAATAGTTAGACTGGACCAAGTTTATATTGAGGACATTGACATTGGAGGCAGTACAGTCGTGCATGCTTTGAGAGACCAATATACAACATGTCTGAATGAGAAAATGCCAAAAGTGTGGAAAAAATACTGGGCCTTCTTAATACTGAATAAAGGTGACTGAGAAAACATCTTTAATGCATGCTCTTCCATCTATACAAAATCTTCTGGGAAGTAATCCTGTTGTTTTTGTGTCCCTCATTCTCCAAGAGGACCATGACATCAGGAAGGTGATGCCATGACTTGCAAGTGAATCGGATTTAAGTGAGGCAGGGCTGTGCAAAGTCACCAAGCTCCCTCTCTCCTCCAGAGCCATCTGGGTCCAGCATTTAAAGCATCCTCAGTAAGAACATTAATATGAAATAAGCTGGCTTCCACGGGAGAGAATTCAACAATGGACTATTTTTTACGTATCACAGCGATCTGAAAGATCTAGAGAGCATAAGACCCTCTTGTGTGTATTCTCTGCTGACTACCAAAAATGTATGATTCTGCTTTATCACAGGGAGGGGTCTTTTACAAGAAGGCGTCTTCCCTCTGTTGCTGCTGTTCAGTCATTTCAGGTGTGTCCGACTCATCATGAACTATTTTGGTGTTTTTTGCTCAAAGATACGGGAGTGGTTGGCCATTTCCTTCTCCAGTTCATTTTACAGATGAGGAAACAGGCCAACAGGGTTAAGTGACTTGCCCAGAGTCACACAGCTAGTAAGTCTCCAAGGCCAGATTTGAATTCGGGTCTTCCTGGCTCCAGGCCAGGCTGTATCCCCTGGGAAACCTAGCTGCCTTAAGGAAAGAATCAAGCCCTGATTTACAGCTGCTGGTTTCAGAGGGGTGAATGTTCACACTAAAAGTTTAGCAGTCTGTCCCTGGTTAGAGCTGGTTCTAGCACACCCTGGCATCTGTCCAGGTGTCTACCTGACATTGGCTGCCCACGGATTTTTTTTTCTTTGCTCCCAATGCATTTAAGTTACCTTTTGCTCAAATTTTGGGCCCTGGAGATTCTCTATCTTGAATGCAAGGACTGAGATTGGACCTGTGATTTCACTGGTATGAGGAAGTCTCGAATGAGGAAGTTTGTTGTCCAAGGTAGACCAGAACCTTCTCTGCTATTTATAAAGTTACTCGCCTACAGAAAGAACTGTCTGGAGCACTGAGGTGTACAGTGACTTTGCTCAGAGTTTTTATTTGTTGTTGTTGTTGTTATTGTCATTGTTCAATTGGGTCTGACTCTTTGTGATCCAGTTTAGGGTTTTCTTGGCAAAGATACAGGAGTGATTTTGCCATTTCCTTCTCTCAGATCATTTTACAGATGAGGAAACTGAGGCACAGTTAAGTGACTTGCCCAGGGTCACACAGCTAGTAAATGTCAGAGGCTGGATTTGAATTCAGGAAGATGAGTCTTCCTAACTTTAGACCCGGCATTCTAACCACTGCACCACCTAACTGCCTCCAGCAGTCTTTGCTTTATACAGTAAAAATCATTCATGATTCCTTGGAAGTCATAATAAAATAATTGACTTTTTAAAATTACTCCATAACAATAAACATCAGACAAGGCATAAGACAGGAAGCTTGTCTTTTCACCAAAGGAATTTATCACTGTGATAGAGAAGATGCAGTGCAGAGTTAGGTCAAAGAGAGATTAGATTAGAGAGATCTTCAAAATTTTCCTGTTAATGGATAATGCTGTCTTGATTGCATCAAGACCCAAGATATTACAGAGTCTCCAAGAAGAGATCTATAACTATTCAAAGAATTTGGCCTGTTTATCCATGGATAGATGGCACAGTGGATTCGAATAACAGAAAGTCAGGAAGATCTGAATTCAAATTTGACCTCGGACACTTGCTAGCTATGTGACCTTGGGTAAATCACTTAACCTTGTTTATCTCAGTTTCCTCATCTGTAAAATGAGTTGGAATAGGAAATGGCAAACCAGTATCTTTGCCAAGAGAACCCCAAATGGGGTCACAAAGAGTCAGACACAACTGAAACAGCTGAATAACAACATCCACACAGTAAAGACCAAATGGATGATAAATGTCTGCTGTCCAGATTGCAGTTTGCACTTGAACACACAAGCTATAGAGTCTCTCCAGCAGTATGTATAACTGAGACGAGTGGAACAAATGGACGATGAGTCAGACCAAGTTCAACAGGAGGAGGTGAGTGGACTGGATTGATTAAGACAAATTGCAAAGGTCATATACTGACCCCAAGCTTCCTGTGAAAATGAAGTCTCACTTTTTCAATACTAAACATTCACCCAGATTGGATATTTGAAAAGTTCTTGGCACAGTGCCTGGCACAGAGTAGGTGTATAACGAAATCCTTGTTCCCTTCTCTTTCCCTACCACTGTTACATACAGCAACGCCACATTGAATAGCAGTGCCTCAAAAGAACTAAAAATGTGTGTCACATGGAAGATTATGGAATTATGTATAATGAGCACAAACATGCATATGACTCACCTGCTGAGGATGTGATCAATGAGAAACTCAAAAAAAAAAATCAAACCAAGTGTTAAAAATGCCACCACAGAGTTAGAAGATAGTAGGAGAAGATGCACTGGTCACAAAGCAAGAACAAGGGACAACAGGCGGCCAGGATTGACAGTATGCTCCATTGGCATGTTTGCAATATAGGAAGAACGTGAAAAAGGTCTTCAGCACATGCTGGTGGGAGCCCTTGTCTCCAGTTTTTGGATGGATCTGTACAAAAACTACACAGGATGTGCAGGTCCAACCGGCTGACATCTGCATCATTGGAGGACATTATCAATGTGAAGGAATTATCAAAATAAAAAGATCTGTGATCTGTTTCATTATCAAACGAAGATCTTAAATCGTCAAGAAAGGCTTAATTTATTTTGTATACTTTGAAGCAGTAAGGGGCTATGATACATTTTAGAAAGATTCCCATCCAAAATAATAAAAATTAAATAAGTTTTGGGTGCATAGAGGGATAAGCTTATCTGGAAAACTCAGTTGGGTTAAATACCTCATTCCTCCACAATGCCGGGTAAATGAAGTGCTGTGTAAACATACATTTATGGAGCAAATTAAACATGAACCCTTGCCTGTCGATCTGGATCCTGTTGCCTACTTATGCTGATAGCCTGGGGGTGAGAATACTTCCCGAAATTGGAAGGCGTATTCTCCCCAAGGTGTCCCCTAAACCATAATAACAGGATGCATTTCTCTCACTTCCTTACATTTTTATAACTCCAAAAGCACATGTATTTATTTCCCTTACACTTTCTCCCGGGGCAGCAAAGAGAAACAATTTTCTCCATAACAGGGACACATTCCACAAATTCCAATGACCAAAAATGGGGATAAAATGGGGTATTAGTTGTAAAGTCAACTTTAGCATCCACGAGAGAAAATCCTGAACTTTAATGGTGTCTGGATATTTGATCCAGATATTTAATGAGTAACTGCTCATACACACAAGCACACACACGTGAAAATGTGTTGGGGTGTCTTTCTGGTTGAAAAACACAACCAAAGCATCAAGTGACTACAAAATGCTGATGGGGTGTGAGGATTTTTTTTACTTGACCTCAAACATATTTCAGCCAAAATCTTTTTCGGGGCCAATATTGGGGTGACTGTGGGCTTCATCTAGTTTCATTTAGCTGGATTCAGCCTTTCTTCTTCTCCCTGCACAGTAGTAGTTCACAGGGCATTGAGTTGAAGCATTGTTCCACCAGAGAAAGCTTTAAAAGTCCTCCTTTCTGAATGGGCATAAAGTGCCTATTGAAATGAAGGATGCCCTTTTTGTGGTGGGCCTGACCTTGCCTTCATTTTCTCTTGCCCTCTGCCTACATTCCCCAGAGGTGTGGACAGTAGATAGGGCTAAGGAAAGGTCATCCAGCGGTTTTTGTGAAAATGAAATTTGAGATATTTGCATGATTCATATGGGACTCATTGTTGGCATCCTAGTTTACTGGAGTAGGAAGGGTTCTCTCCTGAGAACATAAGAGATACAGAGAGTACAAAAAAAAAAAATTCCAAAAATGTCAAGGAGGGTGGGAGAAATTTGCGGTGCTCCAGAGAGGTCGTGTTACAACAGATGCTGTTTAATTAAGCGTGACTTTAAAGGCATATTTAAAAAAGGACCCCAAGTATTTGCCTACTTTTCCTTTGGCCTTAGTCTCCCCCGGGGAGGTGGGTAAGAATGTGCTATTCCTAAGAAAATGTTAATGTTACTTTTTTTTCCTCATAGGACTTGGACTGGAAAGAACTTTAAAGAACATTCTGTAGATATGAAAACTGAAGCCCTGTGACTTGTCCAAAGGCCAGCTACCACAAACAATAACGAAAAAGTCAATTAATCAATAAGCATTTTATACGTGGTAAGCAAGTACTCAATGTGGCAACAAAATACATAAATAAATCGGTTCCTGCCCTCAAGGAGGTTCCATCCTACAGAAGGAGGCATTACGTACATGCTTGGGTATAAACAAAACAGATAACTGGGCCAAGCATCCAGCGCAGAGCTTCCGATTCCACAGCCAGGGTGCTTTCTGTTATACTACTCCTTCTTCGTGTATTACCGATTTTAACTGAAAAAATGTTTTTACATTTCACTCAAGTTTGATGCTCTTCTTGCCTGAGTCTTTTGAATACTGATCATTTCTGAAAAAGTGGTTATACCTTTTCTCTTGTCATACCAGAAAATACAAGATGGTCTAAATGATCTGACACATGCAAATACTGTTCATCCCTAATACACTAACAGACTACTCATCCCTAGTTAGTTTTTCTGGACACAAATAGTTGAGAGACTTGTCATTACAAATGCAGTAGCCTTTCCGTTCAGAGGCACCCTAGACTAGTGGAGAGAAGGGAAAGGAACAAACATTTATCACTGATCTTTTATGTGTCAGACGCTGAGATAAGCACAGATATGCTCCTCACAACAACCCCAGGAAGCAGATTCTATATTATCCCTACTTTATCCTTGAGGAAACTGAAGCAGACAGGTTAAGTAGCTTGACCAGGGTCCCAGAACTAGTAAATGTTCAAGGCTGGATTTGAATTTGGGTCTTCCTGATTCCAAGCCTAGCCCTCTCTCCATTGTGCCACCCAGCTGCCTCAGCTAGAAGAACCTGGTATTGTGTGACCGTATGCAAATCACTTAATCCCTCAGGGTCCCAAAGCAACCATTTAATGCTGTAGATTGCTGAGAAGGTTGTTTATCTGCATTGGTGTCTCTCTTACCTCCTGTAAGTAGTAGATTGGAATCTCCTCACCTAAGCAGCCAAGTATGTATTCTAGAGGATAGAGTTGAACTTGGAGTCCTGAGTTTGAATCTTGCCTCAGGTATTTACTAGCTGTGTAACCCGGGACGAGTCATTTAATCTTTCTTAGGCTTAGCTTCCTCATCTGTAAAATGGGGATAACAATAACTTATACATGGTAATAACATATACAACCCAGGTTTTTTGTGAGGATAAAAATGAGGTAATATATGTAAGATGCTTTGCACACCATAAAGCTCTTCTTGGTAATTTCCTTATACCAATGAAATCACCACACACACACACACACACACACACACACACACACACACCCCTTTTTATTATTTGCAGTAATGGAAGATAATTGGATCATGAATAAGTAATCACTGAGCAATAGGTGCCTCAGCTAAAGTGTTACTTACTCTTCATCATGTTAATCCTAGATTGTCTAAGATGATGCCAGTGGAATCCAAATTCTGACTCCTTTCATGCTGGGAGGACTTGAGCATGAACTCAGTAACCAACTGTACGTCTGTTGCAGGAGGACCAACCTAAAGACAAGGTAGGTTGAGAAAGGCTTGTCACGAGAAGGGCGGACTCCCAGAGAAAATTGTTTCAACCACAGAAACTCCTGAAACTATGTACTAAAGGGTAGAGAACTTTCAGTCTAACCTAATGATTTGGAGTAACCACAACAATGAAATGGCATGTCCTTAATACAAGCCAACAGTCATTTGTATTTGATTATAAACTTTATGACCAAATTCAGCGTGGGCGAGTCTGGTATTTTGGAATTTTTGAGAAGGAATGCAATGCAGTGGGAAGCATATTGAACTTAGGATCAGAAGTTCTTGGTTAACATCCCAGATCTCTGTCATTTACTACCATTATAACTTTCATTAAAAATGGTTGAAACCAGTAATAAACTAGGAAATGTTTAGCAAGTGACTCAAAAAAAATGCACACGATACACTTTTAAACTTAAATTGCATTATTAATATTTCTCTATCACTTTCTTAAGTCTAGACAATCCACAAACAATAAATCGAGCCCAGAATTATAGCATTTGTTCATTTCTGAGGGGATAATCAAACACAATGTGGATCAGCTCAGTTTAACAATAAGAGCATCTGCTCAACATTTATGCCATGTTCATCAAGGAACTTTTGTGGACAATCCCTGAGATAGAGAACATAAAAGTTTATAATTCTAGAATTTCTTTCTTTCCCTCTGGCCTTAGTCTCTCCTGGGGAGACTGGTAAGAATGTGCTATTCTTAAGAAAGCTTTAATATTACATTTTTTCCTTATAGGAATTAGAACTGGAAAGAACCTTAGAAAACATTTTGTAGATGAGAAAACTGAGGCCCTGAGACTTATCCAAGATCTAACTTTCCTCACTCTTAACCTCCTTCAGTTTTTTATACATGTACCCACTTTCCTCCACAGATAATAATAGTGTTGGTGGCACAGTGTCATCCTGGTTTGTGAGTGTATTGTTATACATTTATTATTCCTGTATTTGACTTAATATGGAAGTATCTCTGACATTGTTATTATAACTTATTTTGCCTAATTGCTAAGTAAATGGTTGCGTCATCATTGTGAGCAATGGCATTACATAAATGGAAGTACATTGGTGGGGTCTCAAGAACAAAGATGGTGAATAAGAAAAGTGCATACTTCTTCAACAGGGTTATACCTAGGTACTACTAAGATATTTTGAGTGCAACCTTGTGATGGTGGTGGGCCTTCTCTAGGAACCTAAACCTGCCATTATGAAAGCAGAGAATGCAGAAACACCCACATACCATATCTGAGGGGTGTGATGCACTACACCGTGAAGAGCCACCCCTCTCGGGTCTTACATATATAAAATTTATAAATATATACATATACACTTATATACACATACATACATACACACATATATACATACATACATATGTGTGTGTGTATATAATTGAACTGAACTGAATTATGTTTTTCTTCAGTGTCCTTGCCCTTATCCCATCCTAGGTAGACCACCAGAAAGTGTCACAACAAACACTTCTTTCTTCTATTTCTCTGGTTTCCTTGTTCTACTGTTCTCAGTATGGCCCCACACCACAATGTAAGGTCCTACTTGCCTGCTCCTAGGTTTAGGGCACAGAGTACTTCTGAACTGTAGGGTGAAAGATGCTGGTGAAGAAAATGTCAGTTTGCTCCATAAGAAGGAAAAACAAAAACAAAAAACCCTGTGTATATTGTAAAGCAGCAGCTCATTTAAGACTTCTTAAACATACTTTCTAAAAATCTTCTAAATTCTTTATCTGATAACCCAAAAAGATGCCCTAATTTAAATTCACAAAGCTTCCCCAAATAAATTCTTTAAGTACACAAACCCTGACCCAAGATATTGCTCTGAGAGCCTAGACCCCAGCATAGTTCTCCACTTTTCAGAGAACTCTAATGTAGAAGAGACAAATAAGAAATGACAATCAATGAGATACAACAGAAGTACCCAACTAAATGTACCAACCTAATAATAATTCTTTTAGAAAGGCAAGGAAGCCCAGAGTTATTTCTACTCCCATGAAAAGAAGTTCATATTAAAAAATCGTGGGAAAATGCACCAAATACATGAAAACAGTTGAAAAACATTTTGAAAAAATAGCGTGGACTCAGGCCCAGTCCCAGAATATACATTCAATCTAATGGGAAGATATATTGGAGAAAAATAATTACCTATTACTTTTACTTTAAACCTATATACATACATGTACATACATACACACAGAGAGACAAAATGAGAGTTCTTATTGAAGAAAGTTTCAAAACACAGGTTAATTGTGCTCTTGATTATTAAACCAATGCAAACACATTTTGTTAGTCTTCTCTTTTTTATGCAGCAATTCAGTTGTGTTATATTTAGTTTGGAGAAGGTTGACAATCATAGGAAAAAAAGAGAATATCATTCAGAACAATGGCACCAGGTGCTAACAAATGCATTTATATTTTGTCTCTGTAATTTAATTCTACTCACAAATAAATTTACATAAGGAAAACAAAAAACAAAAAAAAAGAAAGGCAAGCAAAACTAAGGAGATTTCAGAAGACCAAAAAAGAACAAAGGAGTTCATTCTTTCAGGAAAGAAAATAATATGGAGAGTCATAAATATAGTTGCATGTTCCATCATTTTCTATCTGCATGTTTCAAACTTAATAGAATATTGCAGCTGAGTAAAACCTTACCTTTTTTACACAGGATTTAGAGCTGAAAGAGAATCCCTCTTCTAATCCCAGCATTTTGCACGTAATCCTTGTGTCAGAGGCCCCCTCTATTTTTTTTTAATTTTTGATTATTTTTTTTCCTGTTACATAGAAAAACAAACTTAACATACTTCTCTTGTTTCTTGTATTTGAATGTCAAATTTTCTATTCAACTCTGGTTTTTTCATGAAGAATGTTTGAAAGTCTTCTGCCTCATTGAATGACCATATTTTCCCTTGAAACATTATACTCAGTTTTTCTGGGTATGTGATTCTTCATTTTAATCCTAGCTCCTTTGATCTCCAAAATATCATATTCCAATCCCTTTGATCCCTTAATGTAGAAGCTGCTAGATCCTGTGTTATCCTGATTGTGTTTCCACAATATTCAAATTGTTTCTTCTTGGCAGCTTGTAATATTTTTCTCCTTGGTCTGGGAACTCTGGAACCTGGTTATAATATTCCTAGGAGTTTTATTTTTGGGATCTTTCTCAAGAGGTGATAGGCAAATTCTTTCAATTTCTATTTTGCCCTCTGGTTCTAAAATATCAGGGCAATTTTCCTTGAGAATTTCTTGAAGGATGATTTCTAGGTTCTTTTTTTGATCATGGCTTTCACGTAGTCCAATAATTTTTAAATTGTCTCTCTTGGATCTATTTTTCCATGTCAGTGATTTTTCCAATGATGTATTTCACATTGCATTCTACTTCTCATTTGTTTGGATCTGTTTAATAGTATCTTGATTTCTCATAAAGTCATTTGCTTTCACTTGCTCCCTCGTGACATAAAGAGCAAAGATTTCACTATAGAGGACTTCTCACTTCTCCCACCTCATAATCTGGAAACTTCAGCATCTGACAGTACCACTATCACCATCCCCAAGATAAATCACCAATTTCCTTTACAAACACACAGACCCTACAAAACTCAAAGCTTGAATAGGTTTACTTATAAGTGATGGAAAAGAAATAGAATTTAAATCACAGTTCATAGAAAATAATAACATCTACTGAAGAATAATCTTTTTCCCCCAAAGGCCTATTTAGTTTCGGTCTCTTACATTACTGTAGTCCTAGGGGGCACAGCACAAGGTGGTACTCAGGAGCTACTCTGCTTCATCAGTGCTCCTTCTGAGGCCCCTCTATCATTGTTGTTCAGTCATGTCTGACTCTTCATGACCCCATTTAGGGTTTTCTTGGCAAAGACACTGGAGTAGATTACCATTTCCCTCTACAACTCATTTTATAGATGAGGAAGCTGAGGCAAACAAGGTTAAGTGACCTGCTCAAGGTCACACAGCTAGTAAGCATTTAAGGTCACATTTGAACTCAAGTCTTCTTGACTCTAGGCCTGGCACATCCACTGTACCACTTTCTACAAGTGATTTAATCTAGTGTTGGTGGGTTACCTGGCCCTGGACATTTTTGAGCTAACCTCTGATAGCAGCAGCCAATTCAGTCACCCCTGACCATTCAGTCACCCTTGGGAGGTAGGTATTATTACTGTCCATATTTCATAGGTGGGATACGGAGGCCAAGATCATGGTTCCAGGGCAAAGCAGAGAGTTTGTAGTCATTCATAGATCAGAGCACAGGCCAGGAGACTAGTGACCATACCTCTCCTTGGATCCTGCCACCATAGAAAAACTGAGGACTTGAAGACCCCCAGAAGTATCTCTAAAAAATTTTAAAAGGCACTAGGGAAGAATGAAAGGGTGAGAGAGAAGGTTGGGGGAAGATGAGGCTAGAGATATCTGTTCTGCCTCCCTTGCAGCTATACATAACTACGGCCCTCGCCACATATGGTCCCTCTTCCCAGTTGGGGCACCATATCCTCAGATGTGGGTGTTCTGTCTGTAGGGATATAATTTTTGGTGCTTATATTTTATAAAATATATTTATAAGATATTTGGAGAGTTGGGAGCTAGATTGTTTTCTAAAAGCTACAACAGTTTACTTTTTGTCTCCTATGGTTTTCATTTATGATTTCTTGAAATGTAACTCTGGGAAAAGGATGTTTAAAAAAAAATATAGTGATTCTAAAAGCTGGGGCATTTTTTTTGTCCTGTGAAGTTTTTTATCTTGAAATATAGCTCTGAAAAAAAAACAAGATTAAAAAATAAGGGTTTTAAAGGAGTGCAGTGATTCTCTAGACCAGGACTTATTAAATTTTTTTCCTCTAGTGACTCCTTCAGTACTTCTTAAACTGTGGGTCACAACCCCAAATGGAGTTGAAAAAGTGTAGATCAGCCCATTGTTTTTCAAATGGAGCTACTTGACTAGCCTTTAAACCAAAATTACTATGGTGTTGGTCAATAATAACCCCCAACCCAAGCCTCTATGGCTCATTGTTTAGGTTCAATGGTTTAGAATGAGTAGAAACAGCAATTGTTTTCTGTTCTGGCCAGAAACTTTGAGGGTCTTCTCCCAAATTAATATTTTTGTGGTGGTTTGTTAGGTCATTTTTTCTTACCTAGCCCTTAGTCACTGAATGGGTGTTGCCTCAGGCAAACTGAGGCCTAGTGAAGACTTTAATTTTGAAAGGCCATGGTCACCCTCTGCATCCCAGGTCATCACTGTCACCCTGACTTTTTGTCTTGCCACTGGACTTCAATAACTCAGGAGGAGAGAGGGAGAGTGGTGACTTTGTGAAGCTCTGCCTCATTTAAATGCAGTTCATACACAAGTCAAGACATCACCAGTCTAATGTCATTGGTCCTCTTCAAGAAGGAAAGATGAACAAAAACGACCTCTGGCTATCTGTTCAGCATTGTTTTTCCCTGGAACTCATGCATACTATCACTCTAGAAGGTCCCAATGGTTAATACTCCTGTTGTGATTTCTTTCTTTGGTGAGAAATTGGTGGACTCTATTGCTCTATCTACATTTCCTGTAGGCCCTATAACATGCTGGATTGAGGGTTCTTACCCTCTTACCCTAAAATATCACCCACCTCACAATCCTTGTGAGGATTACGTGGGCTCATGTATGTAAAGAGCTTCATAAACTTTAAAGCGCTCCATAAATGTAAACTATTATTGTCGTTATTATTACCTAATTCCCACCAGGGCAGCTGAGCAAGGTTATTCACGTTCATCTTGGTTGTTTAGTCAAACACCTCAGGGTCCAGGCTACTATATTCCAGGGAGAAAGAAATCCAGTAACCACTACATACAGATAAGGAAACTGAGTCTTGGAGAGTGAGGTGACTTACTTAAGGTGATACATCTTGGGATTGGTAGACAATACTAGAATCTGAGTCTCCTGACTTCTAGTTCAAGGTACTTTTCACTATACCAGGATACTTCCTTGAGCTAATTTTTTTTCAATCTGCAATGTTTGAGTACAAACACATCTTTTACAGCCATTTTCAAAGATGGTCCCATTTGCAAAAAGGCAGATCAAGCCTTGTGTGAGACATGCTAATTGCATATTTACCTTTGGTTGTGGCTAGATAAATATGGAAGCCCCAAGAAACCACGTTATTACGGTGAAAATAGACTATACACACACGTATGTGCATATACAAACACACATATATGTGCATATACATATAGATGTACATGATTTAACCCTCTCTGCCTCAGTTTCCTCACCTACAAAGTGAGTTTGAGAAGCCAATGGAAAACTACTCCAGTATCTTCACCAAGTAATCTCCATATGGGGTTCTGAAGAGTTGGACATGACTGAAATGACTGAACAGCGACAAAAATGGATATATGGATATTTATATATGTATGTATGTATATACATATATGTATGTACACATATGCATCTCTCTATGTACACACATATGGGCAAATGTGTATACATGCTGTCTATAGCTTCTTACTATATAAATATCACAATATAATTCAGATTACAAGTGGCAAAGTATCCAGTGGATGAGAAAGTATTCTACAGTATTGGGCCACATTCCACTTTATCTTTTCTGCAGTTAGCCATGTCATTTCTAGATAGCACCTAGAATGTCAAACAATTCAATAAATTCTTATTAAGTAACAAATTCTTATTAATGATGCTAAAGAGGATTATGAAGAAACATGGTTTAACTGAACACGTATTTTAATTCTACTTTTCGTATTCACACATCAAACAGTAGCATCTCTTTCCATTTTGATCAAGCCTTTAAAGGGTATATTAAGTACATGTAATAAAGGATTAGGTCAGAAGTTTGCATTTTCCAGGTGCCACAAGTCTCTTCAGCATTCAGAGTCACAAAGCAAAACAATATAGCAGCCTCCAGATCATCTTTGGCAGGCTACACTCAGATTTCTTTAAGTTATATTAGCCTTTTCTGGGTAAAGTGTGAGATTTTGTTATGAATGGGGTACTATAAAAAGGGAAAATATATTCTGAAGATAAACCATTTCTTATCAAATTTGAGTTTGTGTGAATCAAAGAAGTCATAACATATCTGTCCATTTGTTAGAAAGACAGGTCACATCTTTTCATCCAGATACAGTAAATGAGCTAGACAGCCAAATCTCAGTCTGACTCAACAATGTAAATTTTATTAAAATGATCAAGTCACCAAACAGAGATTTCACCTAACCGTTCCTCCATTACGGAATTTTAAAGTTAGAAGTAATCTCCTGGAGCACCTAACCCAACCCCCTTGTTTTTCATTTAAAGTGAAGAGACTTGTTCAAAGTCATTTGTTGGTATCTAGAAAATTCCCTTTTCTCCTGAAGATAAAGAAGTACAGATAATGTAACAGATTAGTAATAATGAAAGGAGCCAGTCAGCAGTTAATCAAATACAGGGGGAAAAAAAAAGCTTCAGTGAGATTATCTTATAATTTTTTGAGGATAATCACTACCTTGCTCATAAAATGGACGTTTTTTTTTTCAATTGACACATCTAATATGGTAGAAAACTCAGGTACTCCACAGATAAAGACTTAATGTTATAATGTTATACTACCCAAAGCCAGACCCCTAATTACTCTGGTTCTACATGAGTGAGACCTCAGTGAAGTATATGTTAAGCCCTTGCTTTGAAAATACTGAGGCATTGTGGATGAATTCTGTTGCAGAATCTTCAGTAAGGCACCCTGCTAAGACAAATTCTTAACTGTGAACAGAAAGACCAAATTGCTGTTCTAATATGCATTATTGACAAAGACCTCAACTCTTATTTCTTCCACTGAGAAGTAGATAGAGAATAAAATAACCTTTTCTTCCAGGCATAGAGAAAATGTTTCTATACTTGAAAAAGAGAAAACTAGACAATTCTAAAAGACAACTAAGCAAACTATTTCAAGGCAAGACTCTGGATATTTTCGTTCAATCAAACAACTCCCAAGTGAAATCCAACCCACATTCTTTCTCCTTTTCATGTCTAGACTCAACTCATCATCTACTTGCTATGACAATCTAAGATACATGTATTAATATACAAGCTCCCTAAATGATACATCTAATTGCACGCATATCGTAATATGAATGACAGCTATTCTTTCCCTGTTGAGTTTTTCCTGTCTAGATAGTTAGGACAAAGTCTCAAAAATTTATGAATTTCAGGTAGGAGACTGCAATGTTACCAGGGCTTGATACAGCCAATACAGTCATCAGGAAATGGAACTATCCAAAGCTTCTCACCTTTTCACCTCTTCCAATTATACTCTGTGACATCCATACTCAATAACATTGGTATATGTATACTTGCAAAAATGCTTTCTGTAATTTCCTATTGAATATTTCTCTGTAGAGATAAATAACAGTTTCTCAGACCTAAAAATTTTATGTCATATAATCATAACTGGGCCCTAAAAGCAGCAAGGGAATTCTTTTATTCTTTCCTAGTTGATTTGCTATCATACTCCTTCACAATGCTGGTCCAAATCTTCTCTTCTTAAGCCTCCTCCACCAAGTTACCTACCCTTTTAGCAGCGTACTTTGGAAAACTGAGATTTTCCATGAGCTTCCTTTTCTCCATTACTACATATCTCAAAAACTCTTGACCTCAGCCCCTGTGATCTCCTTTACTCCAGCCTCTGAGGAAGAGATGCCCTTTTTCACCAAAGCTAATACCTATTCATATCTTTGGCTTCATCTCAGTCTCAACTCCTCTGACAGATTGCTCCTGTGATCACCACCCCCCCGTCTTCGATCTCCCTCTACCTACTTATTCATTCCCAGATGTCTATAAACACACACATCTGAAAATCAAAAAAGATATAAGCAAAATTGAAAACTAAAAGTTGGAAGGCAGTCTACCAAATAAATAAATAATTTGATAAATAAAACCAGGAGCCATTTTTATGCTAATCAAACAAATAAACAAAACAAATGAACTGTTCTGTAATCTAATTTTTTAAAGAAGGAAACTCAAATTGCTAACATTAAATGTTTTTTAAAAACTAAAAAGTCACGAAAAATTAAGAAGAAATAAAGGAAATTATTAGAATTTATGTTGCATAATCATATGCCTAAAAATGGCCATTTAAACAAAATGGATGGGGGCGGCTAGGTGGTGCAGTGAATAGAGCACTTGCCCTGGAGTCAGGAGAACCTGAGTTCAAATCCAGCCTCAGACACTTAACACAAAAATAAAACCTAGCCGTGTGACCTTGGACAAGCCACTTAACCCCAACTGCCCTCAAAAAAAAAAAAGCATAAATAAATAAATAAAGTGGATGAATATTGACAAAAACATAAACTATCCGCATGGACATAAATGATAGGGAATTTTTAGAAACCTAAATACAGAAAGGGAAATTGAAAAAGCCATAAATGCATTCCTAAATTTTAAAAAACACACACATAATGAGCTAGACTACAGTTATTTGTCAGTTAATGGTGACAATATAATCAAGTTTGTTGATATATGATAAACCTTAAAAAAGTTCACATGTTTAAAAGCGCGGTCTCGCTGCTTACAGCGTAAGGGTTCATCTTAGGCTCGGCTGCCTGCGACATTATAGGTCTGGGATTCCTCACCTGATGGCCATTTGCTTGGTCTCTTTCATGTTTATTCTTTCCTGATCTTAGATGAACAAAACTGAACCAAATTTAACTTTGTGAGCTTCAAAAAGTTGAGAAGACAACTGATTAAAACCCCACTGAAAGGGCTATAATCAAGTCTAGATTTGGAAATATACAATGTTAGAAAAAGTCATGCTTAATACCTACTGTAATATGTGGCTTCATGACAAAGAATTAAATAACATGTATAATAATCTTGTGAACTTAGTGGCCAAGAGTGTAAAAAAGCAATCTCAGGAGCAGGACATATTAAATAATTTAAAACGGGTTTTTTAAAGATGTGAACATTTTTAAGGTTTATTTATCAACAAAGTATAGATCAATTCTCTGCTGCTTGTGCTAATTTTGGCCTAAACAATTAACACCAAGAAAACAGACGATCAAACTACTGGTTACAGCAAATGAAGAAATTTTGAATACTGTGTCTAAGTCCACTTACTTTGCTAGTATATTTTCCAGGGATGTATGCACAGTTGATGAGGTTGATGTATGCAAGGCCAGAACCAGCTCAGTGTTTGGAAGGCTCCAAAGGAAAGTGTGGGAGAGAAAAGCTATTGGACTGCCTACCAAATTGAATGTCTGCAGAGCCATTGTGTTGACCTCATTGTTGTATGCCTGTGAAACCTAGACAGTGTATCAATACCATTCCAGGAAACTGAATTCCATTTGAATTGTCTTAAGAAGATTCTGGGGGTGGCTAGGTGGTACAGTGAACTGAGCACCAGCCCTGGAGTCAGGAGGACCTGAGTTCAAATCTGTCCTCAGACACGCAACACAAAAACTAGCCATGGGACCTTGGGCAAGTCACTTAACCGCAACTGCCTTCCAAAAAGAAAAAAAAAAAGATTCTGAAGATCACCTGGAAAGATAAGGTACCAAACACTGAGGTCCCTTATGAAGCCAAGGATTCAAACTCTACTGCAAAGAACGTAACTCTGATGGACTGGGCACATTGTTCAAATGCCAAATATACTTTTGCCTAAAAGACTATTATACAGAGAACTCACTCAAAGTAGGTGCTCACATGGTAGTGAGAACAAGGACACTCTCAATGTCTCTATGAAGAACTTTAGAATCAATTGTGAGATATGGGAGACACGCCCAGGGCCACTCAGCATGGTGCGCCCACATCAAAGAAGGCACTGGGCTCTATGAGTAAAGTAGAATTGCAGTAGCTCAAAAGGAACATGCTGTAAGAAATGACAAGCAGGATGATTTCAGAAAAACCTAGAAAGATTTACATCAACTGATGCATGATGAAGTGAACAAAACCTGGAGAACACCGTAAACAGTAACAGCAATATTGTTCAAAGAAGAATTGTGAATGACTTAGCTATTCTCAGCAATACAATGATCCAAGACAATCCCAAAGGATGAATGATGAAGTGTGCTATCTGCCTCCAGAAAAAGAACTTATATCATTTGAATACAGACTGAAGCAGGCCATTTTTCACTTTCTTTCTTTTTTTTCTTTTATTCAAGTCTTCTTGTACAAAATGACTAAGATGGAAACATAACTGCACATATATAACCCATATCTGATTGCTTACTGTCTCACGGAAGGGAGCAGGGATGGAGGGAGGGATTGAATGTAGAATTCAAAGCTTCAACGAATTTTTTAAAAAGAAACATGGGCTGCAAAATTTAGAATTATCTCCACTCCAAATGTTCTTATGGACTATTTGTACCCAACCTGTGATAGAACTTTCCAAACTCGTATTAGTCTGATCAACCACAATCAGACACACTGTACCTTGACTCCAACATGGTGGTGTCATTTTGGTCCTCTTCAAAATGAAAGACAATAACCAACTGACCAGGTTTCAAGTCAGAAAAAAACAAGTTCTAATCCTTACCCAGACACTTACACACATATAAACAAATACATACAAACATACATACACATATATACACATACCTATGGACAAATTTCACCATTGTCACCTCCAGCAAAATTAACCATAGTAACAAGGACTTTTCAGTGCCACCATAGAGATATTCCTGTAAAGTTATTCCCGTGTTGATACAGCAACTGTTCATATTTGGTAACCCAATTGTATGGTAATTGGAGTTCAAAATATGGCCCATATTACAATTCAATCACTAGAGCACAACTCTAATCAAGGCCATAGGCAGCATCTAGTGGTTACATAATTGAGCTTTGTGTAAAATACTTCTGAAAAGTCAGCTCTATCACAGCCAAATAAAACTACTAACAATGTAAGTACATAGAAGCAAGGTTCTAATGAATAAACTCTTGGACATACAGCCATCCAAAATGAAGTAGCTGTTCATAATTGTCCACAATTATGCCCAGCTTCAAAAGTATAACAGTAAGAAACTAGAAAAGCAGTGATGAGCCTACTGGGTCTGGGACATAGGCACCTTACACAGAAAGAACAATCAGCTGTACAGCCTACACAGAACATCTGTCGGTTAAGCATCTTCTTCACGATTTAAACTGCATGTTCTAGAAATTTCATAGGTTGTTTATTTCTATTAGTCAAGCACATCCTTACATTGCAACTGAACAATTGTTTCACAACTATGCTTATCTCTAAATTTTACCTCAACAACTATTTCTCAATGGAGATTAAATATAGTAAAAAAAAAAATTAATAGCATTTCAGATGTCATGAAGTTATTCTTAAGACTAAAACAGTATTTGTTAATGAAAATGAACGTTTCTATCCTGGTTGCCAATGATTTTCTTTAGATTATTGTTTTGTATTGATGGTAAAAGCTTTCATTTTTGCTGAGACACAGAGCATACAGAAAATAGCTGCAAAGAAAAATACATATATAGAGAGACATATATACATGTATGTGTGTATGTGTGTATGTGTGTATGCCTATATATATATATATATATGTATATGTATACACTCTCCAATCATTTGAGTCACTTTTAAGGACACTGTTTAAAGATAGAGTTGATATCTCTCTCACCATGTAGTCAGCTGTACCTACAGAATCTGATAGTGCCTATGATCTCAAAAGGTATGTTGGGAAAGCAAGATTACCTACCTTTACGAAGTTGCTGAAAAGGATTTATATCTTGGCTCATTTCTGTTTGAATACCATTTGATTGAGTTTGGATCCTTGGTTTTTCTTTGATACATGAAATATGTGTTTTTGATTTTGTGCTTATAACATTTTTGGATTGTCACTTCCCTCTATATCAAGGAAAGAACTAGGTAGCACCTATATTTTAACTGTTCCAGATAAAGGATGTGTGATACATGTTAAAATTTAGAACACGTGATAATTTTACAACTATTACAACCATTGTAATACTTGCAACTAGAAATATTCATTTGAATAGCCTAGGTAATTACCTGGGAAATGTTCATGAGCCCTTTAATTGCTGATATGCTTTGTTGACTGAAGCACAGGCATGATCAAAGGAGGATTGATGGATTTCAGATCTTATTAAATATTTAAATAATACCTGAACAACAACACACTGTGTTTATTTTTTTTTCAAATGCTATAAAGTATTAAGGTTTAAGATCTTCTTCCTCGGGCCTAGAGTTTCTACTCCAGACCAACAAAGAGAGGAATTGCCTGGAAGCTTGCTCATACCCCAGACCCATCAATACTACTGTTAAATGCCAGGACCTTGGAGCTATGGGTCCCACTTGAAAAGATAAATCTTCTAGAAGAGAGTCTCAAAACAGAAGAATAACTTCTTCCTGACCTGAAAAATGAGGTAAAACAATGCAGGACTGACAGCCTCAGAGCCTGCTAACTTTCACAAGTATCTTCTTGTTTATCAGTGAGCTCTACTATCACATGTAAAATCTCACAAAGGCACCACGTTATTCTGTAATTGTTGATTTATATCACCTCAGTTTTTGTGTTACAAAAAAGGAGTTGGCACATATGGATGGATGGATGGATGGATGGATGGATGGATGGATGGATGGGTGACATCTTTATTAAGGACTTATATGCAAAACAGTGTGCTGAATGCTAGGGATGCAGCTAGAAAAACAAGACAGTCCCTGCTTTCAAGAAGCTCATATTCTAATGGGAGAGGTAACACATATGGAAGATTCCAGGTACAAACAAGATGGAAAGGCACCACTGTCCTTAGGGTGCAGCAGCAAAGTAGATGGTAACACCTATTACCTAATGTCATTTTCATTGATAAAATCATAACATTTTTTTTATGTTGAACTATTTAACAGTCTCAGACTTCGGTAATCAGAACTTTCTGAGTCTTCAGTAGCTATGGCTATATGCTTCAGAAAGACTTTCCATAAGCATAATATGTACAAAAGATGGATGTTTCCAATGTCTTTCATATTACATTACAGCTGTAGAACTACCCCCAATGTCTTATATTATTAATGTTAGCACAGCAATAACTATGTGCCACTTTAAACTGTGCGCAGTAAAATTGACTCTCCAAGGTAGGGCATTTGGGGGCCTATAATTTGATTTGTTCAGTTTAAATTCAGGTAAAAGTGTTTATACTGCTGAGTTTATAGTCTTTTGCACAGGGGAAAATACTAACAGCTGCCCACAAAGAATGGCGCCTGACACATCCGCGTGTTACAGTTTGTTATGGAATCATTGAGCGCATGGCCTGATGAAGGCCACCGGGATTCTCTTAATTCTGCACTGTGCTCTTCCTCTCTGAGCAGAAAAGTTTCCCACCTGCAAGATTATAGATCTAGCTCTTACATCCCTTGAGTAATATGTTATAAATTATTAATTTGCTATTGCAAATTATTTTCTAACCTTTCCTTGGGATCCAAGAAGAACTGAGAAATGTTTGTTTCACCTTGCTGTGTGAAAGGTCAGTCTTTACTTTTCAGATCCAGACCAGGTAGGAATTGATTCTGTCATAGTGACATCCCACTTCCCTCTTGTAGTAAATTTCTCTGACTAGCAAATGCCTTGTGACAAGTTTCATTTTCATCATGCATCCCTGACCTGTCAAGAATGGGAATACTAGGTTGAATTTTTACTTATAAGATTCAGTTCTTACTTTCTTTATACACCGAAATTTAATTGATCAAGGATATCAACATAAAGCCCATTAAAGAGAAATAGGAGCTTCAGTCAATGGACTAGTTTGGAGCCTATTAAGACTGACATTAACATTTGTACTGAGTCCAAGACACCTTAGCCCTGTCCTTCCTGCAAATTCATGCTTTATACACCATGACTGAAAGGGGGCGTGATTAAATTGAAACAAATGAGGACTGTTAATTGCTTTAAATTATTTCTATGAGTTCATGAGCAATGTTCAGTCTTCTTATCTTTAGCCCAGGCCACTTCTCCCAGATAACGTCAAGAAGTTTTTGTGTGCACAAAACAAGTTGTGCCTGTCTCGACTGACCCCATCAAGACATAGGGGTAGATGCCCTCCCTTCTTGCCAGCCCCTGCAAGAAGGATGATTAAGGAGCACTGTAGGAGTTTGTCCTCTCATTATCAGCAATCCTCTTCTGAGAAAGTTAGAATAGAGTAAAGTAAGATTATTAGCCCTTTCTTAGTGTCTTTCCTGTTTGACCAGATCAAGAGTGAACCTGTGTTGGCAGCCCTCCTGTGTGCTGTGTTTATTTGTCTTACGGGAGGACATCAGTTTCTCCTTTGGGATGAATGGAATTGTTAAACTTAACAAATGACATCTTAGCAGTTAGGCCAAGACTACAGAAACACTTAAGCTTTCAAATTTGCAAGTATTCTTGACATATCATTACAGTATTTCTTTTCCTCAGATACTTCTTTTCTTGGGTATTCAAAAGCTGCTCATCTAACACTTTTCATCTTATGGGGGATAAAGATTGTTCTCCTGAAAAGTTCCATATTTTAGGCTTATTAATATTTGTCAGCTATAAGATATCTAGTCTTAGTCTTGTATATAGAGGGAGCTTTCTCTGTACAACTCAAAGTATCAAGTCCTTACTTACGTTATGTACAAGTGAGAGCAAGATGGGACTTTTGTTGTTTTCTTTCTGGAGTTCAGTTCCCCAGGCTCAGGCTAAATTGTAAACATCTGAAGGATTGATCGCCCCTGAACCCTGATAATTCACAGCTGTGCTGAGTCAAGTAGGTTTCGTGCCTTCTGGCTCTGAGCTAATCAGGGGCTGAGTCCTTGCTATATATTCTGGGAGGTTGGGATTTTGCTTTGGGGATTTGCTCATGAGAAGAACTTCCTGGTAGAGATATTTGTTAAGAGCCTGACCTCCCCCGACTGCTTAGATGTCTGTGCTCCCTCAATCCAGTGATTTATGTAAAGTGTACAGCAATATTGCTATGTTCAGACAGCTGAAGCCCTGTCTATTGGTCTTTGTGCTAATTTCTCTGCTTGTATTTTCTATACTCACTTCTTTCTCTATAATTAAAGTAGGATTGTTAACCCCTTTAAAGCTGTCTTTCCTTTATAAAGCAGATCAAAGAACCTGTCCTAGTAGGCCATCCTAGGTGTGCTAGGGTGCTTACTACTACAACAGAAGATGGTAATCTGTATGACTCTCGGGAACTAGCACTTGACTTTTATTTCTGACATAGGGAATATGATTCAGTATCACATACAAATAAGGCCTCTTTCTGGCAGAACAAATCTTGTCTCAGTTTCCTTCATAGCTGAAGTTTATAAGTCTACATCTTAACCAATTTGGTAAGATACCTCCTTAGCTCATTTAGGTTTGTAGATTTCTAGAAGAAATTTTCTTCTCAGAGGTTTGCAGACCAATTCCCAGTACCATTCCCTACAGGGTTTTAAAAAGAATTTTTGAATTATCAAATGGATTTAGTAATTCACCCAGTGTTTTCTTAGTGGACTCTTTTGGTCTTATTCTGCATAAAGTATTTTATACTGTTTTGGCTCTTTCACAGTTTCCTTCAATACTTTGATAATATCCACAGCTTCTTGTAAGCCACATATCAGGAATTCCATATAAATCTTAATGCCTTTTACATTCTAATATATTTCACATGCAGCTTCCATATTTTCAAAAGAGTGATCTATAATGGCAGTATTTAAGTATGCAATAAAGCAGCTGTAAGCATTAAATATGCATTAGACATTTAAGCATTAGTTATATGTACTAACACAGTGAAGTAATTTATTTTGTAGAGCATACTTAGGGTATAATCAATAAAGTATGCAATTAATAATGACACAAGACCACAGTCACCCACAACTGAAATATAAGGAAACCGTATTATTAAACTAAAAATCCCAGGCACAGAAGCATAGATTCAGTGAATAAATACTTTTGGCATTATTGGCAGCATTGAATAATAGACTTCCATATTTATATTCATCACATGAATGTAGGAGATTGAGTGACAGAGGAAAATATGTGTGGGAGGCTAAAAAGAAAAATATAAGAGAAAACCAAAAATAGAATAGGGGATTACTTTTTAAAATAAGGTGACAAAACTTCAGTGAGAAAGAAATAAAAATGGTAGCATCATCTGGCTTACTATATATGATTTCATCCTCTTGTATTTTTCATACTCCAGTGATCTATTTACTTTTTTCCATTTAACACCATTTAATTTAGCAACTAGTTGAAGGAGAAATGAAGTTCTAATGCATCTGATTAAGTTTTTCTTTGGGGACCCTAATATTTGTGGAAAGGGAAAGGTTTAAACACAGAGACAGGGATCTTAGGTATGGCATCAAAGTGTGGTATGCCATACTGTTTATGTTACCATTGTGCTATCATTATGGATTGTTTTGTAACTAACAAAATAAGATAATCAGAATATTTTCACATCTTCACATTATAAATGAGTGGTTTGCAGAAATATAATCACTTGACATGATTTCATAAATAACATTTGCATAATAAGAGCTCAAATAATTTATTTTTAATTTTTCATGGAAGCTGATTAATGATTCTAAGATTCAGTGAAACTTATGGGATTGAGCAAATATCACTATTTATTGAGAAAGGTGAATAGGTTTTTTGTTTTTTATCCATTTTTCTAATTTGATAAAGTGATTTGCTTCTTCCAAAATTAATTTTCTCCCAGTATAACCTTCATTGATGCTCTGAGGCAACACTCAAAACATGAGTACTCAAATGGTACTTCACATCAGGACATGGATTCACATTTAAAATTATATTCAATCATAGGATTCAGGGAACCCAGGTAGGGTGTGAATGACTGATAATATCTGTCACAACTTCTCAGTATGAAAGCACTGAAATGGGCTTCTCCAGTATCTCAAATCCATTCCCTTTTTAAAGCAAGTGTAACATCTGACCCAGTTATTAAATACTCACTGTGACTCACCATTTCCATTTCCCGGTAGGATACCACTTTCTAATATCTTCCCTCAGGCTAGGTTAAGCCTCCTCATCCCTCTGCCTGGGACAGCCCATTAGTAGCTATATCTTCACTACTCAGCCAGAGACAGGAATACAGAATAAAAGTCCAGAAGGAGCAATGGAGGGTTGAACATTAAAGGGTTGTTTTTTAATATCTTTAAATATAAGTTTGTTATTTCACTCCAGAGGTAACATAAGGTGTAATATTTATGAAAAGGTTTCATTTTGTCTTTTCTTAAGGGTGTTAGGAAAATATGAGAGAGGTAGAAGGGAGAAAAAATAAATGCTTAATAATTGAAAAAAATAATTTATCAGTGCATAGTGTAAGAATTGGTGTTTCTTTGTTCACTAATATGATATTGATCCAGAAAAACTTAAGAGCAACATTTTGATCAGTGTCATTATACCAGATAGTTATAATATCTAAGATGCATATAATGAAAAGTTTTCAAATTATAGAGACTTGGGAAAATAATTAAAAATCATGTGAAATGGGATAAGGTGCATATTATCCTTGTTGTCCGAGCTGACAAGAGCAAGTCAGATAGACCCTCTGAGACCATCATGCCTCATACTACGATATGGATTTTGTCATTCATTTCCTAGTGAAAAGGAAAGGGGATGCCATTCTGTGTTTAAGATGCTGCCTGCCAGAGTATGTTGCTGAATTTCAACAGGATTTTGAAATCCATCAACCAAAGACTGACATATAATAGAAACTGGCTAATTCCCTTGAGGGGGGAAATGGTTTTGATGAATTACTGTATTTTTCCAAATAAATGCAGTAAGTTGAAATAAAAATTTAAGGCTACTGGATCAATTGTACTTTGTGATTTAGTATAGTATGAGCTTTACTGTTAGCAAAATGCAAACTATATATAATGAAAATTTTACTTGCTAATAAAGAAGCTCATAGTAACAGCTGGTACTTTTTTATTTTTAGTTTGAAATTATAATGAGATGGACCTTACTGAAAGTTCTAGATATCTGCAGTCATTAATAATACACTTCAACTGAGCAATTCTCTTAGAATTAAAGTTAGAATAAGGCATTAAGATCACTTCCACAGTGTTTGTAAATTTTTTGACTAATACTAATGATTTTGTCAATATAGGGGATTCCCAGTATAGAAATTCCCTCCACTGGTGCTAATCACCAACTCCTCTATAACTTATAAGAGAGTTGCCTCAGACATTAAGTGGCAATGATCACACATCTAAAATGTGCCAAAAGCAAGACTTTAATGGGAGTCTTTATGACTCTAAGGAAAGCTATGTATACATATATTATCTCTAGTATGGGTATTATTCTTGAAATTTTTCAGTGGTTATTCTGTTTTGTTTTGATAATTCATCATCATTATTTTTAAAAATCATTCTTGTTTTGTTTAATGGAGTTCAAAAAGTAATAGTCCTGAGATAAATCACTATACTACTATATTGTTTTTCAAATTATTGCATATGTGAATAAAAGGACTGATTTTTTATAAATTAATAAAAAATAATAATGTAAACTCATCTGCAGGTTCCTTGAAAACCTAATTGGCATGATTATGCTAACAGACAAGACAGCAGGATAATATACACCTCATCCTACTTTCAAATTATCATTTCTTCTTTTATATCTCTATATTTTGAATTTGTTTCATACTCTACAGTTTTGAAATTACAATTAACTGATACAGTGACATTAAATACATTATTTTTAGGTTTTTCTAGATCACTGTTACGTGTAAGAGATTGTAATCAAAGGTTCACTAAACAATAACACTCTGGTTCCTATAATGTAATGGTTGAGTTGTGAAAAAAATTTCAAGATCTATTTTTATAGTATGGGGATTAGTAGTCTGTCAGTCTATGAAATGGCAAGGTTCTGATATATAATTCTAGCTACTAAGTAATGTCTTTCTAGAAATTCAGGTGGTAAATTTTCTGCCTACAGTACTGTATTGTCTAGCTTCTGCCATTTTTCTTGAAAAATCTACTTTGAATGCTTCCTTGTCAATATCTTGTTAGCCAAGCTCATGTCACCATAGGGGGCATTTTGAGTCTACTCTTGGAATTTAGACATTTCATAGATTCCATCCAGAGGTAAGACAAGTTTTATGTGCAATAAATCTAACAGTTTGTTATTAACCTTTACTTTCATTTGGTGAAATGGTCTGTTTGCTCCAAAATGTATTTTTGTAGGTTTTAGCCAGTTTGTCATATGATCAGAGAAGGATTATTAATCTTCTGCTTTCTTTCTGGCAAGGAAGCATTCAACTTTCTATAGCTATCTTTCCGAGCTAAGCCCCATGTTTAGTTAATACCGTACTGGTTTTTGTTAGAATATGTTCTAAATTTATATAAATTTAATATATATGTACATAGATATCATAATTAAATAAATTTATGTAAATTGATATTGCATAGATGTTAATTGCTTTAATTATTAGTTGGATGTGTCCCTTCAGACTAAAAAGAAAATGACTGTTCAAAATTCCATTCTAAGTATACCCATCTCCTTTTCAAAATTACTCAAGACATCAGCATGTTTTTGCCATTTTTTACATTGTACATAGTCAATACATATATTTTTGCTAAGTCTAAATATTCAGTGCCTTCAAGTTCTTTAGCTTTTCCTTTTTCAGATTTAGGGTTTCTGCTGAGGGGGAAAACTTCTCAATTTCCATAAATTTTATCTTAGGAGATTAGGAAAGAGGTTATTTCTTATGATTGCCCTAAATTGAAGTACGATGCACTGTTTAATTTGGAGCTAAAAGTGTCATTGGCAATAAATGGCATGAAGTCTTTGGCAGTAAGGTGTTTCCAATTTTGTGATATTACACTAAAGCATTCATATCTTTAGCCCAATTGCCCTATGTTCCACGGTTCCTTCCAGGCCTTCATTGCTTATCTCAGTAGTCTCAGGGTATACTGAGTACTTTGTTTTCTATCACCTTGGTGAACAGTCACTTTCTTTGCTCTCTCATTACCCCTAATAAATTGGGTGATAGATTGGTCTTTAAAGTGATAATATTATTATTAATCAATTAACAACATTTCTTTAGCTCCTATTATGCCCCAGGTGCTATGCTAAGTTCTGTGGATAAAAAAAAACTGCAAAAGTTGATCTTTGACCTTGAGGAGCTTACAATCTAATGCGTGAGACTTCATGCAAACAAATACATACCAAGTAAGCCACATATAGGATAAATAAGAAATAATGATAAGGGAGAAAAGCCAGGGAATTAAGAGAGCTAAGAAGGTGAAATTTTAGTTGGGAAGGAAGCCAGGGAGGTCATTATCAGTTTGTTCCTGTTGTTTCACTGATATAAGTAACTCCTAGTGAAGAAATTCCAGTTCTACCAGTGAAGATCAACAAGGGCTCTACAACTTATACCCTTACACTGAGAGGTATCATGGCTTTGTGTCTCAGAGAAGGGACTCAAACCCAGATCTTTGTGCCTCTGAAACAAACTATACACTCTGGTCATAATAACGAAGATGATGGTTATACAGCACTTTAAGCAAAGCACTTCACAATTAATATCTCTTTTGACCCTCACAATTCTGAGAGATAGGTGTCTATTATGAGCAGAGGTTAAGTAACTTCATTAGATTGTAGGCTCCTTGAGGGCAGAAGATCGTCTTCTTATTAATCGTATCTCTAGTCCTTAGCACAATACCTGGGCCATAGTAGGCACTTGATAAATGTTGATTTGGTTGGACTTGACCAGGGTCACACAGCTAGCAGGTGTCTGAAGCCAAGAACTCTCGTGTTTCTGACTCCAAGGCCGGCATTCTAGGCACCGTACCACCAGCTTGCCTATAATACACAAGAATTTGGTCATGTTTTCCCATAACTTCCTAGATTTTTTTCAAACTTTCAAAAAAGTTCCTTTTTGCAATGCACTTGTTCTAATTCCTGCATTGTTCAGAAGCATTTTTATCATGAAAGGAAAACACGGAACAGTAGATTTGCATAGGAGGGCTGCTTCCTCTGCATGTTCTTGTATAACTCACCAAAACAGTTTTTCCTAAGTTTCACTTTTTTAGGATAACTCGACATTAATGTCAAGTAATTCTGGTACAACATCAGACGTCAAGCTTTCAAAATCCTTCTAGTTCTATTTTAAAACTGACTATTTTGACAGCTCTAATTGTGGAATACAGAAATGCCAGCCAGGAAGCTGCCTCTCAAAAGACTATCTTACAGAACAAACCTTATTAAATGTTAAACATGAGCATTAGGAATATCATGCATTTTACATAGGATAGTTTGGTTTCAACATGATTTCCTCATTGAAGTCACTGGTCAGTCAGCTCCTTGCTACTGGATTGCTTGAATTATTCACCAGGCATTTTCTTGTCAAAATCAGTAAGTTAACTGGAGCAAGCTGTCTGCAGGAAAGCCCTGTCACAACATATGAATTTATTTTTCTGAACTGAAGCTGGCTGATAATCAAATGTAGTAGCTTAAGAAAAGAAAATTAATTTTCCTCATAAAAAAAAAAACACAATTAAGCTTTTATTCACTTCTGATGCGGATCTCCTGAATGGTAAAAGCAATAACCTGAGCTCAAGTAGAAAAATTGGATTTTGTTTCCTCCACAAAGTGACGTGGTTTCTAAAAAGATGAATTACAGAATTAATTGCAAAACCACTAGGACTTAAGAAAGCACTTTAATCTGGACAAGTGTGTATAAAATTGTCATAGCATCCTGCATCCTAAAAAGTGGTTAAACAGACATGATAAAAAGGCACCACTTAAACCTCCCTGACACTTGCCACTGTAATAAAAAGAATATAATAAGATTGGAGAATATAGGATTACCATCCTACCTTCATAGAAGCTCTCTATAACAACAAAGAGAGAATTAACTAGATGCCTGTTTTGTTTTGTTTTGTTTTTCCACTCTGCTCTCTTTGTGCAGCTCTCTTTTCTGCTGCATCCAGAGGGTGAAGACACTGCTTTACCCAGAGCATGTATGCCATGAACTTAAACCCTCTCTTTTATATTAGCTCCAAGAAATGCACCTGGGGATGGTTGTTTCTATTCTGCATTGCTTGTCCTTGTCATTTTCAGGTGACAGAGGTGAGCCTCATGGGAGCCAAGAATTCAAACCATGGCAACTTTGGAACTAGGTTTGCAGGTAGGATAGTGAAGCCAGCCAACCTCACATGAGAGCACTGAGAAACCAGGGTGACTGTGGCTTGAGCCCAAGGTGTGTTTTAGACTTGGAAATGGGACTGTGGTCTATGAGAGCTGAGTCAAGGTATGAATCTAATCTTCTTCCCTCCCCAGAGACTGAAGTGGTATAGAGAGAGTAGGATTAGGGCTTTCACATGTCAGGGAAATAAATTTATATGTTTCTGATCATACATCTTGAAGTAAAAGCTATTAGTAACTAATATAACTGGGGCATAAGGGACCAACCTCTACCCTTGGAGAAATACCACCAGTGGGAGTTGAAGTCATATGCAGAGAGCCTAGAAATCTCCCCTCCTCCCCCCAAATTCTTTCAATGGTACTGATGAACTTGGAATTGGGGTAAAATATAACCTATCTGGCAGTGAGGGTAGTCTGTATTATATATATAATACATCAACAGAGATATAGATTGTTCATCATATTCATGGGCTAAAAACATTGGTTAAAGTTATTTATTTATGTATCTAATGTCTTCAATTTAAACAGAAGCTTCCTGAGGTCAATGGAAAGATGATGTATTAGACGCATGAAGTAAGACATGCATTCTCAGACATTGTCAATGTGTTGCTGTGTTTTGTTTAATCATTCCCTTTTCGCCTTTTCATTGCCCTTAGTTCGCAGTAGACACTCAATACACATGTATTGAACTAATCAATGACTTGCTCTTCTCCCAGAGTCCCTTGGGATTTCCCAGTTGTATGGACTTGGATTTCCTATCTAAGGACACATAGTGCCCTTCCCTGCTTCCTCTTTTTAGAAATACTATAGAAGTTGCTTTCTCAGTATCCTAGTCTGGAGCCTTTGAATTGATCACAATGAGCAGCTTTATCCATCTTTCTTTAACTATGGATCCGAGACTGTTATTCTGGTTCTGAACCTTTGTTCAATATGTGTTGCTTAAGAATATTGTAAATTGTGGGGGAGGGGAAGAAGAAGGAGGGGAGAAAATTTGGAACTCAAAAACTTGTGGAACTGAATGTTGTAAAGTAAAATTAAACAAATTTTAAAGGAAAAAAAGAAGATTGTAAATTGTAACTTCAAAATAGCTTGTTATAGAAATTTTAGGAGCGCGGGGGTAACTCTGCCTGCCTTTGGACTCATTTCTCTCTAAGCAGGAATGCTTAGAATTAGTTTAATCTATATTAATAAAAATTGTTTGTGACAGGACTTGGGCTGAAAAAAAAACCCTAGATTTTTGGGAATAAAACTTTTTTATTTCCTTGAAGAGACAAAATTTAAGAGGTTACATGTAAGTTTTATTGAACGATACCCTTGATTTCAAATCAAGGCAATCAGAGACCTTAAATAATCAGTTTTTCCTACTTAAGTGTATGACAGTGGTAGTTAATGAGGACCTTATGCACAGCAGGTTTCTGAAATACCCTATGAGTCAAAACCAAAGAAGTTCAACTACATTCAGTACAGTTTTAGTTTTATGCATATTTCAATTGCATTTTAGCTCTGAAAATTGGTCATGTACATATGTATATATTGTGTACATATATTTATACATGTGCATGTATGTGTGTATATGTGCATATGTACATGTGTGTTTATATGTGCCTATGTAAAATTATTGAAGGTTGCAATTATCCAGAATGTTCAGCTATCCAAAACAATCTATTCCCCCAAATATCCTGGACACATAAGAACTTTATAAGCATATTTTCAGGGATGCTACTAACTCTTAACTAGTAGTACCATAAAAGGTTTTCTTCCTTTTAAAGATCTCTTTTTTATGGTCCTGTGAAGATGAACTAGAAAAATGCATTCATGTGCTATAAAGTGAAGATTGAAATCCTATCTATTTTATCTTGTAAATCCCACATTCTACTGTCTACAGCTTTAAGTCCCACCCCACCCCCAAAAAAGTTTCAAGCAAGATGGAGGGAAAATGCCTTCGGTAGGAGAATAACACACTTTTTGCAGGAGTAGATTTTTATTTTTTCAGTATTGTAATCTTAATTTTGCTTTATTTTGAACTTGACAAACATTAAGAAACATCTAGGTATGCAACGAAGAACAGAACCATAGGATTGCAACTGAAACTGCAAATCTCTATTATGTACAATTTTTTTAAAAAATTAAATATTCAAAACATTAGTTGTAAAGCTGTCCTGTTTCTCCCTGACTCCCTCTGAACTTCCTTCTGTTCTTTGTTTTGGGATATTTTTCGTTAATTTTTTTCTTTAATTTTGTATAACTATTGTTAGTCCCCCTTTCCCTACTATTCTCCTCCCCTCTGACTTCCATACTGTCCCTCCAAAAAACCCTCCCTTCTAAAAAACAAACAAAACATAAGCATAGTTAGCAAAACAAGTCAACGGACTGGTTCTTTCTGAAAATATGTCATCTTCTGTACCTGTAATTCATTTCCTCTTTGTCAAGAGATGGGAAACATGCTACATCATTTCTCATCACGCTGCATCAACTTCTCCACTATGCTTCCAAAATCTCTTCATCATGGAAGATCACTTTGGTCCTGGAATTCATACCTCAAGGTACCATCACCCCAGTTGCTTTCCACTTTTATTGGAGTTGCTCCCCAAAGTTTCATTTGAGGAGGACACCCAGGCCAGCCATCTCTTTATTTTGCATCAGACTACAATCCTATTAGGTATCTTCCCCTACCCTTTCAGCCTCCTTTTATGTGTTGTCTTCTCCTTGGGGTATTCGGGAGGGCTAACACCTCTGCTATGAGGGTTTGCTGAATCATTTTCAGGGCTGCTCATCCACCTTTGGATATTGCTCATACTTGTGACTGCCAGAAGCTGTGGCATGCATAGTGGTCACACCCCAGTAAAACAATCTTGGCAGACAGGGTAAACCAGGTTGAGGGTAACTGATAAGCCTCAAACTCATCAGTGAGTTAGGGAGATGTCCATCCCAAGAAGTTTATAGGGTGAGGTGTTGGCCTAAGCCTAATTCTGGTCCCCCACTCCCTTCCTCCAAAGCTTCCCTTGGTTATTGTTTGGATTTTGAAGGCTCAGAGTGAGTGCAAACAGCAGTTGTTTCTGTTTTGGCCAGAAATTTAAAGGTCTTCACCTCCCAGATTTTTTTTTTTTTGGACTAGGTAAAAGAGGCCAGTCTTTGCCTTATTTTTTTTTTTTATCTAGCCTTAATCACTGAATGGGTATTACCTCAGACAAACTGAGATTTGGGAAGACCCTAGCTTAAAAAGGCTAGGGTCTCCCAGTGCTTCCTGGGCCATCTTCAGTCTTCCTGATCTGTATCTTGCCACTAGACCCAGATGGTTCTTGAGGAGTGAGGCTGATGACTTTGTACAGTCCTTCCTCACTTGGATCCAATGCATTTGCAAGTCATGACACCATCTTCTTGATGTTATGGTGCTCTTCAAGAATGAAAGACAAAAAATAACAACAACAACAATTTTGGTGAAAGTATTTTTTAGTTTTTCCCAACAACTTTGTTGAATGGTATAACCCAGTAGGTAGGAGTGTTTGGGTTTATCAAATATTGTGTTACTATGTTCATTTGCCTCTGTATCTTTAGATAGATACAGGTAGAGATACACACATACATACACATATACATACATATATTCACATATGCGTATATAGTGTGTTCTGTATATATATACATGTGTGTTTATATAATATATTCTACTAACCAATTTCTCTATTTTTTTTTTTTTGCTAGGAATAAATAGTTTTGATGAACACCACTTTGTAATATAGTTTGAGACCTGATATTGGTAGGCTTCCATCCTCTGACCTTTTTTTTTTTTTTTTACTTTTTGGAGAAGGGAAGGCAGGGCAGTTGGGGTTAAGTGACTTGCCCAGGGTCACATGGCTAGTTTTGTGTTAAGTGTCTGAGGCCGGATTTGAACTCAGGTCCTCCTGACTCCAGGGCTGGTGCTCTATTCACTGCACCACCCAGCTGCCCCTTTTTTTTTTTTAATTTTTCCTGTGAGTCTTGATTTTTTTGTCCTCCAGACAAATTTATATGAAAGCTCTACAAAGTAGTCCTTTAGCAATTTGATTGGTATGGCACTGAATAATTAAATTGACTTGGGCAATATTTTTATTCTTATTAAATTGACACACCCTCAGCATCAGCCATGAATGGGGTTTCAGTTATTTAGTTCTTTATTTCTGACGTGTGTCACAATTTTATTCATACAGTTCTGTGTGTGCCTTTATGATATCCCAAACACTGTGAACGTTTTGAATGTCATTTCTGTTTCTATCACCTTCTGCTAGGTTTTATCAGTAGTAAACAGAAAAGATGATGACTTATGTGGGCTTCATTCATACCCTGCTATTTTGTGGAAGCAATTTAATTGTTTCAATTGATTTTAGCTGAATCTTTAAAATTCTCTTAAAGAAATCATAACATAATTGGCATGTTGTTTTTAAATTTTCTTTGCTTTCTGCCTACTAATTGTGTTTCTAGTCTTGTTGTTATACACATACCTAGCATTTCTAGCTCCATATAAAATAACGATGATGACAGTGAGCACACTATTTTTTCCTTTTATCTTACTTGAAAGGTCTCTAGAATTTCTCCATGACATAAAATGTGGGCCTTTTGTTTTAGATACATTATATTTGCCATATTAAGGGAAAATGCACCTATTTCTCTTCTTTTTGATATTTTTAATAGAAATTAATTTTCTTCTATCAAAAGATTTTTTAATATATTGACATAATCATGTGGCTTTCATTCTTGTTATTAATATGATCTATTATGTTTATGGCTTTCCTAATATTCAAGCAACTCACAGACTCTCACTTGGTGGAAATGCAAATGATTTCAAAGATGTCCTTGTAGCCTTTTTGGTAGGATTTTGTGTGTGGTTGTTATACTGATATTCACTGGAAATATTACTTGATAATTTTCATTCCCTCCTTTATCTCTCTGGTTTGGGCTTCAGGACTGAATTTGTCTCGTGGAAAGAGGATTCCTTCTTTCCCTGTTTGCAAATAATGTCATTCTTTGAAATCTTGATAGAAATCACTTTTAAATGTATCTGATCCTAGTTTTTGTTTGTTTGGGTTTTTTGTGGGGAGGGGTCTTTTTATTTTCATTTATGTTTCTGTAAGTCTTTTTTTTTTTTAGAGATCTGGTCATTTAAATTCTCTTTCTTATGTTGCTAATGTGGGTATTTATGTTTTTGCAAATATTCATCTATTAAACCTAAATGTTAATTTTATTGGAATGTAAATGGGAAAATAATTTCTGATATCTTCCTTTATTTTATCTTTACTCGTTTTGAATTTTTTTCATTTTTGGTATTAACAATTTGGCTTTCCTCTTTCATTTAAAAAATTAGTTGACTTTATTTTTAAAAAACAGCTCCTACTTCTATTTATCAATCCTATGAGATTTTTGTTTTTAATTTTTTTCATCTCTTATTTGATCTTCAGAGTTTTGTTATATTGTTTAGATAAGATGTCTTTTTGTCATGTTGTTTTTCTAATATTTTAATTGCATTCCCAATTCATTGATTTGTTCTTTTTCTCTTTTCTTGGTGTTTTAGAGATATAAATTTTCTGCTAAAGTCCAATTTGTCTATATCCCAAAACTTTTTATCTATGCCTTTTTGTATTTTCTGTGTTTTTTTAATGCTTTACACCATAATCAATACTTGTAAAGGTGCTATACATAGTAGAGAAATATGTGTGTTCCTTTATATAATCAGCAGAGAGCTATCGTATCTAATTTTTCTAAAATCCTATTAGGATCCCTAAATTCTTTCCTGTTAATCTTTTGGTTAGATTTGTCTGGGCTTGAAAAAAAGTACATGATCATTAAAATTGTACTATAGATTCATCTCTTTAACTTGATGAATTTCCATGTTATGCTATGCCATTGGGGGGAGGGTGTATGCATGTATGTGTATATGTATGTATGTAAATATATGTATATACATACACATACATATGCATACACACATATATATACATATGAAATTAATTCCTTATCTATAATGCCCTTAAAGAGAATGTATTTTCCCTGTTTATCTGTTTTAACCTTGTCTATTTTTTCTGTTGCCTTGTCTGAGATCATGATTGCTATCCCTACTATTTTTTTAATTCACCTGAACCTTAATAGATTTAATAGATTTAGATTAATAGATTTAGCCCTAGCCCCTTATTTTAACTCTCTGTGAATCTTAATGTTCCAAATGTTATTACCATAAAAAGCATGAGGCCCTACCCAAACTCTCACTTGCACTGGCAGTCTGATCTGCAGAAGGCAGTAACTTCATCTCTCATGGTTCCAGGAGTGACTCTGACAACCATGCTTAGGCTGGTTCCTCTATGGCTGTGAACTTGAAGCCCCATTCCATTGTATTCTTCCCAATATTAATTATTAGTTTCTATCTCTTTGATATTGATAACATTTATTGGCTCCTTACTATTAACCAGTTCATTTCTCCTCAATATCAATTAACCAATAAAATCAATTAGCTTTTACAATAGGATATTTACGGAAAGGCTATATTTAAAAACTACAAATATGTTTCTTCCCCCCAAAATCAACTCTCCCTTCCATTACCTTAATCTCTCAAATAAGTGGGCTCAAACTTCAACTGATTCCTGCAATGCATTTGCCTCCATAAAGTTTACTTTTGAATAAGGCAATTGCTAATGGATGGAGTCACTCCCTTGCTTGCAGGTCATAACATTTTAGTATTGATTCTCTGCTGGTCTAAGTGAAACCGACCATTCTTCTTGTCTGGGCTTCAGTTCCTGGTCTTATGGTGGCACACTCTTCCAACTCTTCAATACTCAGAATATCATTGGCACTTCTGATACTCCTTCATCCAAGAGCAGGAAAGAATAGATACAACAAAGATGGGAAAATAGCCACACCTGAGTAGAAAGAAGAGCTTGCTCTCTCTCTCTCTCTCTCTCTCTCTCTCTCTCTCTCCCTCTCTCCCCCTCTCTCCCCCTCCCTCCCTCCTTCTCTTTCTCTCTCTCCCTCTCTCTCTCTCTCTCTTTCTATCTCTCCCTCTCTCTTTCTTTCTCTCTCGCCCTCTCTCTCTCTCTCTCCCTCTCTCTCTCTCCCCCTCTCTTTCTCTCTCTCTCTCTCTCTCTCTCTCTCTGTTTGCAGACTTCAGTTCAATTAAACAGGATTCGTTCTCTCTTCTCTGATGTCACCCATCTCCCTACTAGTTTCTGGAATAGACTGGACAGAGGAACTTAACCATTCTTCTTTGTCTTTCTCTATCACTTTTCTATCTGAAGATTTCTTCATGTATTTACTGTCATGTATGTGACATGAAGGCTCCTCTGAACCCCTGCATGTTATCATCTTAACTGGAAATGTGAGATGAGCTTGCAAAGTCAGATGTTCACATTTTACTTGGGAAGATATTAAAGGACAAAGTTCAGGGTGCTGATCTTTTGTCAATGTGCTACTCTTCCAAGCTGAGTAGTGGTCGAGAATTTGGCATATATGGAACCATGGATGAACTACTATAGGCTCCTCTGGACTGAATTGGGTGTTAGGAAGGAGGAAGAGGATGCTCACTTATCCTAGGCTACAAGGCCCTCCTCCATGAAAAATTGTGATCCTTAAAATGGATCACAGTTTTTAAAGCTCTTCTAAGGAAGATCATGTCATATAACCCTCTTGTTTTATAAATAAGGAAACTGAGGGTCCAAGAAGGGAAGTGGCTTGCCCAAAGTTGTGCAGATTCTAAGTAGCAGTGCTAGAATTGAAATGAGTCCTCTGACTCCAAATTAATTGTTTTCTTAATTACACAAAGGAGCTTCTTTTTGAGGATTGAATAATTGTCTGCATTTTACCTTCATCAGCATTCCCTAATAGTATCCCTTTTTTTAAAATGAAAGTCTAAAATTTCATTGATAAGCAGAATACTTTTTCCTGGAAAATCATTATTAAATATTACAAATGGTTAATTTTAAACTATTTAACTACTACTATTTTCCATTATAAAAGACATAGATAACATATTCTAATTAAAAATTATGACTGGTAATTCTCCCACGCTGAATGATTTCATCACACCCAAATAAAACAGCAAATCATACTATAATTTTACCTCAAGTTTAACCAGATGATAAAAGTACTTCCCACCCCCCACCCTGCCAACCATTTAATGGGATTATTCTCTTTTAAAATGCAATTTGTCCTGAAGGTAGATTTATTTCTACTAATCATTACTTTTCCACTTTTCAGCAAATGAGTTTCCCTTTTCTTTCAGGGACAATTCAGAATTGCTGATGGTATCCATTATGTTGTTATTAACTATTTAAAGGTATAAAATTTGCACAATGAAATTGCTTATTCTTACATAACTTAAAACAGCAAAGACTAAGTAATTAGTCACTAGCAGAACTTAAATCCCTGAGAGTCCTTCTGGCAAATTGAATACTCTAACTGGATGAATTAAGAAACCTTGGTTTTGTTTTTCTTTTAACTACAGACAAAGATTATAGGAATGAAATAAGTCTGAGTTTAAATATGTACATTTAAAAATACATGTGAATTTTCATGCTGAATTGTGTTTTATAGACACTAGAAATAAAATTATTTTCAAAAATTAAACTGTTCCAAAATAATCTTAAGCAGAGGTGTGTGTTACATGTCAAATATGATGGGAGTTTATTTATACTCTGTAAATACCTCCAAACAAAGGAATTATGCACCAGAAATGCAATAACTAGAGCTAAATCTGTGAGATAAGAAGACAGAACAAGCCACCTGAAAGATTAAAAATTATAAGAGTCAACTCTGAGAGAATTAAAATTCATAAAGTACTCACTCAACAACCACCCCTCCACATGGTTCTTAATTCAGGACAGAAGCACAAAGTCTCGCAGGCCCCAGTCCTAGAATAAAGAATGTTGTTGCTGCAAGAACCCTAACCAAATCTCCCTCTGTGCTCTCTCCACCCCTCTAGAAGCAGCAATCTCCTAGAAGATTCTAGAAGAAACCTTCCACATGGAAAAAAGGAAGAAATCCAAAAGGGAAAATGGGTGGATTGAAACTCCAGTGGAACTGAGAAAAATAGAAGTGGTCATTCATATAGTATCGATCTATCACCCTGCTGATTACTAAGGGTGCTGACCCCCCACAACAGCTGCTGTGATTCTCAGTGAAAATCTAAGAATGACTCAGTAAAACCTCAGGATGTCTCAAAAGGGAAATAAAACATAAAACAAGAAATCAGTAGTTTATTTAGGTGAGAAATCAGAGCTTTCAATGCAGAAAACAGAGTGCTTAACTCAGCGTTGAAGAACACAATTAGTAAATTAGAAAAAAAAAACCCATGATGGAGAATCTCTTTAAAGAAGTGAAAAGATAAGCAGATTTGGAATCCAAAATTAGTGAAGTGGTTGAAACTTTGTGAGAAAAGAAACAAAATAGCACATAAATTCTACACAGAATAAAACAACTAACTTTGAATAAAAGATGTGCAAAGACAGTTCAACAATCATAGGTCTCCCAGAAGAACACAACAAATTTGAAAAAACTGAATGCTATAATACAGAGTATAATACAAGAAAACCATTCAGAATGTTTGAATATAAACAACAAAGCACCGATTGCAAAAATCCACAGATTTCCACCAGAACAAAATTCCTCAATTCAAATTCCAGGTTACATAATAGTTATTTTAACAGTTTCAATGACAATTAATTTTGAAAGTGGCTATGGGAAAAACCTTTAAATCTGAAGACAAGACAATTTGAATAACACAGAATTATTGTTCATTTACAAGAAATCAGAGAAGAGAATGAAATAATATTCCAAAAAGCCATGGAATTCAAGCTGCAACCCAAATGGCATACCTGCAATTACTTGTGAAAAAAAAGAAATTCAACAACAAAAATATGCACTTCATGCATCTCTGCCAAAAAAAGAGAAGTACAATGATTAAGAATAGAATAAATGAGTCTCATAAATAACTTGTCTTAAATGTTTTATTAATGGACTTAGGGCAAGGACAAGATAAAGGACAATGTGAGATGCATCCCTATCAAGTTCATGGTTGAACACTAATGGGGAATGGTCATTCTTATTTTCTGTGGGCAACAATGGGAAGAAGGATCTGTAGAAGAAAATGGAAGACCAGAATGGAAGAACTGAGACCAACAGAATAGGTGGAGGGGATCTTGCCCCAGAGAGTAGAAACAGAGAATTCTGATAGAGGAAGAAATATGAACATGTGGTGGCATATGAGGACCTTGTGATCAGTTTAATCTGGGAACAGTATGCACATTGAGAGGCCACTTTCTCCAGAAAACTGTTTTACTTCTATGGGGAGTTTTATATCCCTCCTGTAGGATAGGGATATGAAAACTACTATGGTCAGCTGGCATTCAGAGTGGTGAGGAAAACAGATCCAGAGATGGGATTGCATGGCCTCGGGGATGGAGACTTGACATAGGTAAGGGAAAGAACCAATGTCAAAAGATTAGAAACTACTGTTACGAAACTTTTCTTCCTTCTGACATTGTTTTTCCAAGAATCAATATTTTTTATGATTTTTTTACTTTTTCTATTGTTTTTTAAAATTTTTAACTAATTAATGTATTTTTAGCTTTCAACATTCATTTCCACAAGATTTTGAGTTCCAAGTTTTATCCCTACCTCTTCCCTCCCCCCACCTCAAGATGGCATGCATTATGATTAACCCTTCCCCCAATCTTCCCTCCCTTATGTCACCCCCATTGTCACCTTCCTTCCTATTTTCCTGAAGAACAAAATAGATTTCTATACCCCATTGCCTGTATATCTTATTTCCCAGTTGCATGTAAAAACCATTTTTAACATTTGTTTTTAAAACATATGAGATCCAAATTCTATCCCTTTGTTCCTCCCTACCCACCCTCATTGAGAAGGCAAGCAATTTAATAGAGGTTATACATGTGTAGCTAAGCAAAACATAATAGTCATGTTGTAAAAGACTATGTTTCCCTCCATCCTATCCTGCCCCTCCCACTTATTCTATTTTCTTCTTTGACCCTGTCCCTTTTAAAAAGTGTTTGATTCTGACTACCTCCTCCCCTCTAACATTCCCTCCTTTATCCCCTACCCCCTTATTTTCCTGTAGGGCAGGCTACCCAATTGAGTGTGTATGTTATTCCATCCTTAAGCCAAATCCAATGAGAGTAAGATTCACTCATTCCCTCTCACCTCCCCCCTTTTCCTCTCCATTGTAAAACTTTTTTCTTGCCTCTTTTACGTGAGATAATTTACCCCCATTCTATCTCTTCCTTTCTCTTTCTCCCAAAATATTCCTCTATCACCTCTTAATTTTACTTTTTAGATATCATCCCTTCATGTTCAATTCACCTTGTGCCATCTCTCTATACATATATATACATACATACATATATACATGCATATATATGCACACATATACACATACACACCACACACACACACACACACACACACATATGTATGTATATGTATTTCCTCCAACCACTTTAATACTGAGAAAGGTCTCGTGAGTTACAAATATCTTCTTTCCATGTAGGCATGTAGACAGTTTAACTTTAATAAGTCCCTTATAATTTCTCTTTCCTGTTTACCTCTTCATGCTTCTCTTGATTCTTGTATTTGAAAGTCAAATTTTCTATTCAGCTCTGGTCTTTTCATCAAGAATGCTTGAAAGTCCTCTATTTCATTGAATATTTCCCCTGGAGGATTATACTTGGTTTTGCTGGGTAATAATTCTTGGTTTTAATTCTAGCTCCTCTGACCTCCAGAATATCATATTCTAAGCCTTTCAATTCCTTAATGTAGAAGCTGCTAGATCTTGTGTTATCCTGATTGTGTTTCCACAATACTTGAATTGTTTCTTTCTGGCTGTCTGCAATATTTTCTCCTTCATCTGAGAATTCTGGAATTTGACTACAACATTCCTATGAGTTTTCCTTTTGGGATCTCTTTCAAGAGGTGGTCAGTGAATTCTTTCAATTTCCATTTCACCCTCTTATTCTGGAATATCATGGCAGTTTTCCTTGATAATTTCTTGAAAGGTGACGTCTAGGTTCTTTTTTTGATCATGGCTTTCAGGTAGCTCAATTATTTTTAAATTATCTCTCCTGGATCTATTTTCTAGGTCAGTGGTGTTTCCAAAAAGATATTTCACATTATCTTCTATTTTTTCATTCTTTTGGTTCTATTTTATAATTTCTTGGTTTCTCCTAAAGTCACTAGCTTCCATTTGCTCCATTCTAACTTTGAAGGAATTATTCTCTTCAGTGAGTTTTTGAAATTCTTTTTCCTTCTGGCCTTTTAAAGGCATTCTTCTCCTCCTTGGCATTTTGGACCTCTTCTGCCATTTGGCCTAAGTCTATTTTTTAAGGTGTTATTTTCTTCAGTATTTTGGGGGCATCTCCTTTAGCAAGTTCTTGACTTGTTTTTCATTATTTTCTTGCATCACTCTCATTTCTCTTCCCAATTTTTCCTCTGCTTCTCTTACTTGATTTTCAAAATCCTTTTTGAGCTCTTCCATGACCTGTGACCAATTCATATTTTTCTTGGAGGCTTTTGACACAGGAGCTTTGACTTTGTTGTCTTCTGGTTCTATGTTTTGATTTTCGTTGTCACCAAAGTAAGCTTCTATAGTCTGAGGTTTTTTGCATTGTTTGCTCATGTTCCCAGACATGTACGTGACTTTCTAACTCTTTGTCAAGGTAGAATTCTGCTTCCAGTGGGGGTGGGGGTACTGCCCCAGGTTTCAGGGGTTTTCTATCAGATGTTCAATCCCTTAGTTGTTCTCCAACACTTAGAACATTCTATAGGTATGGTAACAGGCTAACATTCAGTTCAGCATTTCTTCTAAAGGGGTGTATTACATGAAATGTTCAGTTGCCCAGAACAAGAATAGGTCTGAAAACACTTGTGGTTATTCTGTATCAGATCCAAAACTTTGGCATGAAGCAATTAAGTTACTACCCTGCCCCTCTCTATTTTGATAGGTATTGGAAGACCCAATTAGCTCTATGTATCAAAATCCTCAGTGAGTTCTACAAGTTGTAATTCTTTCCAACTGATCCATTTCCCTTGACTTTCAGAGTCTAAGAGCTAGATGATTAAAATAAAGAGTGGTATTGAAAATCTAGAGGGTGCCCATCATGATACTGCCTATCTATGTCCAGTTGCCCATCAATTTACAGAAGGATGCTTGTATTTAGGGATATCCACAGAGCAGGAAACTCACCATTTTGGTACTTGTTATACAAAGAAGGAAGGAAAAAGGGAGATGGAGAGAGAAAAAGAGTAGGAAAGAGGGAATGGTAGAAATAAATATGATTTCTAAAAACAGCAATCAGTCCAAGGCCTATTGGATGGCCCTTCCAAAATGTATTATCAACAAATAAAGACATGGGAGTCTCTCAGCAGATTCTATATAAGGAGTAAGGGATATGACTAACTTTCCTGGAGTTACACTGTTTTCCTTTTGCAGTTTAAACCCAGGGACACCCAAAACTATAGAGATGGGGGCTCTGCCCACTCAAAAACTGTTGGGGTTTCATGAGGTGTTGTGGTGGAACCACCTCAAAGAATTCAGAGTCAGACACCTCTGATCCAAGTGTGGGAATTTACTGAGATTGATGCCTCTCGTGAAGGGGGCTACATTCCAAGAGGAACCAGCAACTTCAGAGAAAGCAAGATGGATTTTTATAGGCTAAAGATGCAATTACATAATCAAAATTTATATAGAGTAGAGGAATATGCTTAATGTTTAAAAGGCAAGAGGGATTTGATAAGGAATTAGGTAATGGAGGAAGAGTCCCATCTATGGTTCGGTGGTTAAACATTCTGGTCATGCTGCCCTCCAACTGGCTAGCTATTGTGGTCCTGTCTGGTCAAGACAGATAGGTATTGTGGTCCTGTCTAGGGTTAGATGGATGATGTGATTGTGACTGAATACAAGAACACACCTGTTTCTGTGGGAATGGGTCTAGAGATAGTGACCAGGTAGAAGCAGTAGCTAGGTTCCCATCACATGGACACGCCTGCTATTTCTGTGGGAACTAAGAGTTCAGGGACACACCTGCTGTTCCAGTGAGCAGTGAAGCATTTATAAAGAAGTTAGGACATTGGCAGGGAAGGGGAGGGGGGAGGGCTAGGTAGGTACAGTGAGGCCTGCTGTTCAGTGGGGCCAGGCCTATAATGAAGTTAGAATGTTGGGGCTGGGGGCAGCTTTGTTAGGATTCCATCATTCTAACTTTCCCTCAGATGGATCCGCCTTTCCCAAGTGTTCTTCCTCTTCTTCATACTCAAGGAGGCCAAAGAGGGATAGTTATCTTCTATTTCCTCTTTTCTTCAAAAAAAAAAGGAAAACTATGGGAATGTTGGGGTTAAAGGTAAATCCTTTCTCGTATTGTCCCATCAAATTTCCCAGCTTCAGCCACCTCAGAACCTATACAGGACAGCCAGGAGACCTGTACCCAGGGGCCATCCCTCCCCTTTTCACTCCAGATCTAACCCCACTACTATGTCAGTCATTTGTTCCTCACAACAACCCCGTGGAAGGAAGGTCCAAAGAAGGCCAGCAAGCAGGCAGGAAGGTGGAAAGGCAAGCAAGTATTTGTTAAGGGTTTTCTACATGCCAGGCACTGAGCTAAGAACTTAAAAATATTTTCTATTTCATTTTATCTTCGCAACAACCCTAAGGCAAAGCTTATAGGTGTTGCACATAGTCCCTAAGCATCTGAGGCTGGATTTGTATTCAGGTCTTCCTGACTGCAAGCTCAGCATGCTAGCCACTGTGAATTTGAAACTTTGAGCATCATTACACACATTTCTCAAATGAAGAAACTAGTGTTCAGAGACATCAGTTACTTAGAAATATGTCACAGTCAGTAAGGGTCAGATGGAAGATCTGAATGTTGGTCATTCTTGACTCCAATTCCAATGTTCTATTCACCATATCACACTACTTCATTACTTCCTCCTGATAATTCCCACCACCTGAGCACAATCTTATACTGATTTGACTGAATTCAACTGTATTCACTTCAATAAAAATCTATTGCACTGTGGTTACAAAAACAAAAATAAAGAAATCTTTGCCCTTGAGATCACAGTCTATAGAGGGAACCAATGTGTGTGTATACACACACACACACACACACACACACACACGCAATCTACATAAAATATATACAAAATAAATACAAGGTCATTTTGTGGAGGTGGGGTAAAATGACAAAAGACTTCAAGTACATTTTGAAGGAAACAAAAGGCTGTAAGTGGCAGAGATGAGAAAGGATAAAAGCCACTGAAATAGGAGACAGAGCAAAGAGGAAAAAGGTCAGATCAGCTAGACCACAGAGTTCAGGAAGGAGAGCATAACAGCACCCAGAATCAGAGATGTTCATTTTTCAAGGTCTTTTGCATGTTGAAACTTAATAGAGAGAAAAAAATCATTTTCAAAACAAATTAACCACCAAAACACTGTTGCACAAATCAATTACAGGCTCACACAGGGTCAGATGTGGATCTGGGCATGTAGACAACAAATCCACAGACTTTGCAGCAAACAAAAAAGAAACCTTTGACAATATTCATGGCACGTGGGACGCTGGCAAATCCTCAGATACTGTACATGAAATATACCTGGATTTGTACCAGGCCTAACTTTTCCTCAATTTGGATTTCCCTTTCACTAGGGCTCGGTCTTCTCTATATTCACTAGGGCTCGGTCTTCTCTATATTCTCTATATTCAAGTATATTCTCTATACTCAATAATCAAGGGATTATTATCATTTTATTTGCTTTCTCCTCTGATAATGCTCTGTCTCCCCCTTTTTGGAGTGGTCCTAAATTCAGCACAATGCTCTGCCCGACCCTATTTATTTTGGGTCCCTGTTTCCTACCTGTCTTCACCACAGCAAGATTACCTGGGTTGAAGTAATCCTCAGGGACTCTTCCAACACAAAATTGGATCTTTCCTCACTTTTTCCTATTTAACCTTTCACAACATCCCATCAATTAAGAATTCATTTCCCAGACTTAGCAGCTGGTACAAATTCTACACTAGTCTAGGGATTCACAAGTAATCACAGTAATGTTCTGTCCCTCAGTCACGTCCAACTCTTCCAAACCCCGTGGACCACAGCTCAACAGGCTCTTCTGTTCTCTACTATCTCTTGAAGCCTGATCAAGTTCACATGCATTGTTTCCATGTTACTATCTATCCATCTCATCCTGTCACCCCCTTTGCCAAATCACACTAACACTCTTCCAATGAGTGAGCCCCAAAGCCAAACCTCACTTTGGAGTACAGAAACCCTTCTTCAGAGCCAGAGGGCATCACAACCTTCATGACCCACTGCCTAATAAAAAAATAACAAAAGGTGTGTGCCTTCCTGAAAAACAAGCCTCCCCTAATCAAGCTTCTCTTGTTGGGCTCCACTGTGAGGATTATTAATGCACAAGGAAGATCTTCAACTCCCATTAACATTACAGCCCCGTCTTCTCCTTATGTGACCAAGGACTTTAAGCTTCAGTTTCAGTATTTGACCTTCCAGTGAATAGTCTGAGCTAATCTTTTAAGTATTGACTGGTTTGACTTCCTTGCTGTCCAAGGGTTAGTTAGAGTTTTAGGCAAGTTTTATTGCAAGATATATAGGCTCAGGATACAATCATATTAGCTATCAAATAGTTCCAGGCCTCAACATCGCTGTCTTTGGAGCATGCAACAAGCTGTGCCAATTCAGAGGTGCTCTGTATTATTTGAGACGATCTAGATTTGCATCACTCATTCTTACCTCTCTTAACCAAGGAATTTTTACCTCAGAGGAAGGGATAAAGGGATAAAATTTCCTAGTTTAGGAAATAGGTACAAACACATTCTTATGTAATTGTAATCTTTTAGCCATCTTTTGTAAGAACTTTTTTGAAAGGCAACTGGAATTTGAAGTTTGTGCCTACTGGTCTGTGGAGAATATACAGACTTCAAACCTCCACAAGAAATCCAGACACCTATTTTGTGAAAGAGTGTATTAAAGCAGACTGCATTTTACCTTGTGAAGATGACTTCACTTCAGATTCAAGTAGATTTCACATCTTGTAAAGGAGTAGGCTCATTTGCTCCTTATAAACCTATGAAACTTTCAGTAATTCTAAGAAAGCAGCTGAGCCTCCAACAGAAATGTTGGACTTCGCTACTAGGGCACAGACTGTCTCTGCACCTTTTCCCTGTCTATTCATTTGCACAGACCAACTGGAAAAGCTTGTATAGTTTTTAAAAGAGTTGTTTGGTGATTATGAGGCAAATAGCCATTAACTGTCTATTGATGAGGTTTAGAGTTTGGAAAGCCGGCTCATGTGTGAAAAAATTCACTTAGACTGGGAGCTTTATTGATGCAAAAGCAATTTAGGTCTTCTAGCAAGAAAGGTAAGTGAGACCCCAATATTTAGGGAAGTTATGCTTATATAGAGGTTTCAGAATGATGATATAGTTTTAGAAGTTGTTATGGAGGTTAAAGATTAAAGACAGGACAGGATGACATAGTATGAGGGAGACAAAGGAAGTTCTTTATGGTTTAAGGATTTAAGGACAAGGAAGGAGGCTACAGGTTAAAAAAATTAAAGAACCCAGGGAACACAGAATAAGGGAGACAAAAACAATTCTTTTGGTACGGGTTCAAGAAAAAAAGGAATGGACTTTAGGGTGCTGTCAGGTTACAGAATAAACTAGAGGCTTCACAAAGCCTCTAGAAAAGCAACCCTTAATATTATTTTTAACCTTCAGGGCACTGTTTATATCCATATTACTATGGCCTAGCCTAAGGGAGGGAAACCTGTGGCCCTTTAGGTCCATGGTTTAATCCTTTTAACCGAGTCCAGAAAAAAATACTTTTATTAAGGGGATTAGTTCTGTGAAGTTTGGATTCAGTCAAAGGGTGGCACTTTAAGAACTAGAGGGCATGTAGCCTTGAGGCTGCAGATTCCCCACCCCTGGAGCTTGTGGAGATAAGAAATAAACTGAATAGTCACTATAAATTAATTAAGGGAAGGTGTCTCTCTCGTAGAGGGAACTTGGCCCTCTACCAAGAAGAGGAGCCAAAAGGAAAGGCTAAGTAAAAGGCAACTAGCTTCCCCAGACAACCAAGATCTCCTGTCTCCTGCCTGGGAAGTTGTAGGCCTACGAGGCAAGTCCCTAAAGAAGCAGAGCTGAAAAGATTTCTGCTGTGGTGCCTGGTCTGTCTGAGAGCTCAGCAGGACCCCACCTGACTGAGCAGAAGGAATGTCAGAACAACTATTGTATTGCTGAAATCCCCTAAATTACAGACTCAGAAGTAATATTCTGCCATTTTCACCCTGTAGCCTCCCTCAGGAGAAACTGAAGTCTTTTCCCCTTGGAAAAAGGAGGATTTTACCTCCTTTTGTTTTAAATATTTCCTTTGGTTTTTATAAACAATGGCATTTGTTAGTGTGAGTGTTTATTGGAGATACGGTTGGTAGGAAGCAATGGAGGAGGAGCATCCCTGAAGAGAAGAATTTTACATTGAGGTATTTTGCAAAAGTTCTGACTCTGGTTAGGGGATCAGATCTAAAAAAAACAAAAACAAAAAAAACCAACAGTGAGAGTTATAGATACTTTTGTTACAACTCTCCAGAGGGAGGAAAATCATTTACAGACCTCATTGCTAGAGCTGCAATCTTGCCCTGTCATGTCCATCAGTCTCTCTGCTCTACTGCTCCTTCTCGAATGGGTAAATTCCTTCTGGGGTCTCTGTTTTGAAGAGGGACCCAGCCTAGTCAATCTTCATTCTCCTTCAGTCCATACTTCTGATTTTCCAGATATCATTCTCAAGATTCTGTAGTCTGACCCTGAAGCACTCATCTCTTTAGCCTTCTCAACCTGGAATATCCTTCTAAAAAGCCAGTTATCCCCGTGTCTCATTTGTAAGTTTCCCCAGGCTCTCCTTTCAGAGGAAGGACCCAGGCAGACCCAACCATTCCTTTCCCATGTGCTTCTGAAATTCAACACCACGTCCTTGAGGTAGGTACCTTCAAGGATCCCCTTACCCACTTTCCAGCTAACTTTTGTGCATTGTCTTCTCCTATTAGAGTGTAAGCTCCTGGAGGGCAAGGACTGTTTCTTTTTGCTTAGATTTCTATCCTTAACCTTAACACAGTGACTGAAACAGAGTTAAGTGCTTAATAAATACATCTTGCCTTGCACTGCCTTGTTATTTAAGCAATGAGTAAGAAGCGGACCGAGGGGGACAAAGAAAATGGCTGAACAACCCTGCTCATCACGTCTTCCCATCAGTGCGACATGAATATTCTCCAAGTTTTCAGCAGAGGGCTTAGAACATAATAGGCATTCGATATATAAATACTGAGTGATTGACTGATTAACTGTTACAAAGTTAGAGCTAAAATATTCCCTCATTTGGATTTGGAGCACACAGAGCAAAAGGAACTTTCTCCTAGTTGAGCTCTCATGAGTCAGAGAGAAAATGACTTGAGTAGGCTGTAAGTAAACTGTTAAGCAAAAATGAATTACCTTCTAAATCACCAGTGTAGGCGTGGGTAACCTGCAGCCTCACGAGAGGCCACAGGTGGTCCTCTGAAGTCTGGATTCAGTCACGGGGCCTCACTTGAGGACCTAGAGGGCCACCCATGGCCTCAAGGCCACAGGTTTCCCACCCCTGTACCGGGGAAGGGGCAGAAGCATTTAACAGAGTCATTTATTAAGTGCCTGTTATGTGTCAGGCACTGGGCTAAGTGTTTTATAAATATCATCTCATTTGGTCCTTATAACTCTGGGAAATCAACGTTATTATTATCCCCATTTGATAGATGAAGAAACTGAAGCAGAGAGAGATTTACTGACATGCCCAAGGAGGTGTCTGCAGCTGGACTTTGACTTGGATCTTCCTGACTCCAAGCCCAGAGCTTGGAGTCCTTACTCATTACTACATATTATTACATGGTTACCTTATTTTATATGATGGTACCTAGAGGAATGGACGTAAGAATACCTGGGTTTGAAGACCAGCAAGCCACAAGCTCTCTAAGCTTGTATCTATATATATAAATAAATGAACGAATGAATGAATGAATATATATATATGTATATATACACAGTGTATATGCCCTGCTCATCTAACAGGATCAAATAAGATCATGCATGTGACTACAAATGTCAGAAAATGTTTGGAGCCACCTTTCATTTCAACTTGAAAAATGATCTCCAGATGGCTTTAACAATACTCATTCCTGCACAAAACGAGAAAACTACACTTCTTTTTAACTATCAGCCAATCAATAGGTATTTATTAAGTGCTTACCATGGAGAGAAAGGAAAAGTGAAAATTGTCCACGCCCTCAAGGATTTTCCATGCTAAGAGAGCAAAAAACAAGTGCTCAGAAAGGCACAAGACACTGGGAAGGGGCTGGGGGAGGACCATCAGGGAAGGTCTTCTGAGGACTGAGACGTTGAAGCTGATTCTTGAAGAAATCAGGACTGAGGAGAGGGAGGAGGGAGAACAGGCAGGTATGTGAGAGCCTGTGCAAAGACACAGTGACGACGCTGTGCAGGAGGGACAGTCAGGTCAGTTTGGCTTAATCACAGTGTGTGTGGATGGGAGTAATGTATAAGAGAGGAAAATTGTAAAAAGTCTTAAATGCCAAACAGAAAAGTATCAATTTGATCCTAGAGGTAATAGGGAGGCATCAGTTTATTGAGTGACATGGCCAGAATTGTGCTTTAGGAAAATCAATCTGGCTTCTATGAATAGGATGGATTGGAATGGGGTTGGAAGGATAGGAAGTCCTTGACAGTAACACAGTAGTTCATAATATGAGTGAGTTTGGGGGAAAAGATAAGAAGTTGCTTTGGATTTGTCAAGTTTGAGATGCCTACAGGGGGACATCCAGCTCAAAATATCCAGTGGGTAAGTTGGTGATATGGGACTGGAGTTTAGGAGAGAGACTAGGGCTGGATATACAGAGCCGGGAATCAAATGCATAGAGAAAAATTAAATCCATGGGAGCTGTGGAGCCAGAGTATAGAGAGAAGAGATAAAGTCCCAAGAGAGAACGTTGGAAGGGGGAAGGAAAGGGAATAACCATTTCTATAATGCTACCACATGCCAGCTACTGTGCTAAGCACTTTGCAAATATTGTCTCATGTGATACTCACAACCAACCCTTGACGTGCTATTATTAGTTACTATTATTATCCCCATTTTACCATTGAAGAAACTGAGGTTGAAAGGTTAAGTGACTTATCCAGGGTCACATATCTAATAAATTTCTAGGTCCAGATATTAACTCAGATCTTCCTGACTCCAGGTCCAGAGCTCTGTCCACACTGCATCACCTATCTGCCTAGGAAAATCAAGAGAGAGCAGCGTCATGAAAAATCAGAGTGCCTGCAGATTTAAGAAAAGCATAAATCTTCCTTTGATACACTAAAATTTCTAACAGCAAATAAAGCACCAAAACCCAGGAAGGAGAGAATATTCAGGGGTGAAGGTGGTCAATAGTCTGTCAAATGCTGCAAAGAAATCAAGGATGAAGATTGAGAAAGGGCATTCGATTCGGTCATTAGGAAGTCACTGGTCATTTTGGAGAGAGCATTTTTAGGTGAATCGTAAGATTGTAAGTCAGGTTGCAGAGTGTTTAGGAGATAATGAGAGGAAACAAAGTAGAGACCATTTAATTTTTTTTTCCAAAAAGTTTAGCTGAGAACAGAAGAGATATACTCTAGGTTAGTAGTTAATAAGGATAGTAGATCTAATGAGGATTTTTTTAAGCATGGGGAGACTTGGATATCTTTGTAAGCAATAGGGAAAGATCAGTAGATGGGGAGAAATGGGGGAAATATGCTGGAGAAGTTTAGAGGGGATAAGATAAATGATACATGAACAGGCAAGATGGGCCACCTCTTTAACTTAGAGTGAAAGAGAAGTGGGAGATGATGTCAGGAGAATGTGGGGTGAAAAAAAGAGGAAGAGGGGCAGGTCATGGCAAAAAGCCTGTTTGTTTTAGTGAAGCAAGAAAGGGGGAATTCAGTTGAAAGGTTTGAATGGGAGGGAAATGATCTGACAAGAAGAATGACGGCCTGGGAAAATACTGAGGGAATGAGGGAGATAGTACAGGATAGAACTGGGAGTAGTAAGGTAAAGGGAGAACGATAGATTATGACAAAAACGGAATTTTGGAGTCCTTCACTAGGGAAGTGACAGACAAGTAATTGATGGCAAGATCCAAATTATGGAAGTAAAACAGATTGTGGAATTGAAAAGCTAAGTTATTTGAAGGGCCATCAATATGTGTGCTGAAGTCCTTTAACGTCAAGGAAAGAACTGAGGTGGAGAGGGAGATTTTGAGCCACATTTGAGAAAAGTGGGACAATTCCCTGGGAATTGGTAGATGAAAGTCTAGATGGGGTGATAAATCTGTATAAAGTGAATGAACCTCAGAGGAGAAGTGACTGAACATTTTATTAACTAGAAAAAAATTTGAGATCATGTTGAAATGCTTAAGGTTACTGATAATATAAATCAGTGGTTCTCAACCTTCCTAATGCCACGACCCTTTAATACTTGTATGTGGGTGTATCTGCATGTGGGTGGCTCCGCCTGGAGACGGATAGAGGAGCAGTGTCTCAGTTCCTAAGACCATCAGAAATATGTGTTTTCCGATGGTCTTAGGTGACTCCTGTGACCCCTGTGAAAGGATTGTTCGACCCCCAAAGGGGTCGCGACCCACCAGTTGAGAACCGCTGATTTGAAGGTTTTTGTTTTTGTTTTTTTTTAACAATGATTAAGAAAATTAAAGTCTGGAAGTATAATGCCTCTCATGTCCAGGCATATTTTACACTCAGAATTTGAGAATTGGAAGGCACTTCAGTGACCATCTAGTATAATTCACGTGATGAAAAAAATCCTACAACCCATCAAACAAGTGGCCATTCAGGATTAAATGTGGGGAACACACACTACTATAAACTGTGGAATCCTAGCGTTTTTTTCTAATTGGCATTTTGATTTCTTATGGATTTTAATAATGTCCTTAATCCATTCTATAATAAGAGGCTACAGATCTGAATAAGGGAGCATAAATTATACAAATATTTTAATATATTTACCAATTCCCAGAAAGTGGCTTATCTACTTCTCTAGTTGGTAAAGTCCATATGCTGGTGTTTGTTTTTTTTTAAATAATGTGAAGATTTGTGACCCTTTAGTATACGATCCAAGACCAAGTAAAATGATACAGCAATCATTTGAAATGAAAGCATATGTGCCATTTTTCTCTATGATAATAATTAGATCCAAATACGACTGTAATTTTTCAGTGGCAAATGGTGATAACTATAGGACACAGAAAAAGTAATTGAAAATACAGTAATAGATTTGCCTTTAAAAAAAAACCCTCCAAATATAATAATATATGGCAATAAAATATATTTATACACTTAATATTTTATATGCTTTTATAACAACCTATATAATCAAAGAGCTCTGTTATTTAAATGCCCAGTGTAAGGAAGGCTATTCAAAAAATCTACAAATATATTCATACCTTGCAAAACCAAGGAAACGACGGCGTTTTATTGTCAGACTTCAGACCCCTTTGCTCATTATTTAAGTTAAATATAAATGATTCTTCTAATGGCCTAAAGGGTATATTTAATTCACAAAACACGTAGTTCAAACATTCTCCATGAAATTTCACATTTCCCCAAAGACAGTGAATTTAGCTTCTTTCTACTTAGAGAGTTTTCTCTGAGATAAAAGAAAGATTGTTCATATTCCAATGATCCATAATGACATTCCTTTACAATGGCACACAGAGTATTGTATGGTTTTTATTCCACTTTTGTTACTTGTGAAAATTTCAACAAAACGTGGCTTATTGTCAGTCAACAAATCTGTCAAAGAACTATGAAAAACAAAAAACTTTCTCACTGGGAATGACGGTGACTGAAAATATACGTTAATTCTCAAAACGATTTGCAGCCCCTAAAATGTGAAATTATAGTCTCTCCTAATAAGTAAGGGCTTAAGTCCCACTATTGTGCCCAAGCTTAGCAGAAAAATGAATTTTCCTGACTCTGTTATACTTTTTATTAAAATAAAAATGCACAGATTTTAATATGCTGTATTTTCTTTGACTGTTTCTTTTTAAGCTACTGACTAACATCTATAAAGTTCCTATACAAAAGTGAAAAATTGATGCAGGCCTTCACTCCTACAGAATCTTTACCAAATATTATATAGAATCTTAAACATATTGTCTTAGTTAGTTGTAACAATTTTCTTCTTTATAAAGGGTAATTCCTTGAATGGACACTGTTAATCTAGAATAACAATGAACTGTTTTTCATTCCAGGAGTTGCAAAAATTAGTACACATTTCTGAAAAATAAAATCATGTCTTTTCATGTTATTATCACTTTAAAAAAAAACTACTTGTTTCATTTCCCAACTCTGGGTAAGATTCTTCTATAATTTCTCTTGGTTCTTTTGTTGAGTCAGTCAGCAACTTACAGAGCTGTTTCTAGGCTGAAAAATTAGCTTTGTATTGTCAGTTTCAATTGAATATGTATACTAACACCACAAGGAAAATTTCCCTAAATTTTAACACTATTCATTAAGAGCTCCATTTTCCTTAGTTTGCGTTTATTCTTCGGCATGGGCTTAGGATATAGACCACTTTTCAAGAGGTGTTCCTTGCTGAGACGAATCTGAGCACCGTGCTGAAGCTGGAAAGAACACAAAGCTTGAAGAGGTCGAAGCAATGTCTGGTGGGAAAAAAGAAAATGAAAAAGCCATGAAACAGGTGCATTAAAAAAGCCGCCGTATCTAGACTTTCTAGCAATCGTTAAAATTACTCTTTTATATTGTTATTGAGTCTTACATTTCTAACACTAAAGCACTAATAAATCGTCTGCTTTGCTACAACAATTTCTAGGCCAACCCATTCCATGTGAATCCCTAGGAAAAAATTTTAGATGACTTCAAAAGACCGAGTAGAGGATATTCCCCTAAAGATACCGGAATTTAACTTTACTTTCCTAATATTCTAGACAAAGGGGAAAAAATCTCCTCAGTCATCCACAATCTGTTTGTCTCAGTGACTCCAGGCCTAACACTCTCATCTGCTGAGCCGCCTAGCTGCCGCCAAGGACTTAGGAAGACCTGAGTTCAAATCTGACCTCAGATACTTACTGGCTGTGTGACCGTGGGCAAGTCACGTAACCTCTGTTTGCCTTAATCCACTGGAGAAGAAAATGGCAAATCCCCCAAGGGTCTTTGCCAAGAAAATCCCACCAACAATACATTCCATGGGAAGAGGAAGAGTTGAACACAACTAACCAGCAATAAAAATCACCAGGGTATAGAACAAATTAAACGGTAGCAGAGCCTCTTAATTACTGGGTTGTACAGACTATAAATTTTATGAGCGTGTATGTCTTGGGATCCTCTAGCTACCAAGCTAATTGCTTTATGGAGTTCCTAACCCTTGTCTGTGTGTGTTATGGACCCCTTTGGCCATCTGGTGAAGCTATGGCCCCCTTCTCAGAAAAATGTTTTAAAATGTATAGAATATACAGATTTTCAAAGGAAATGATTAATATTAAAATACAGTTACAACCAATTATAATAATAAAAAACCAAGTTGATGACCCCCTAGGCAAAATTAGATCAGCAGTCTATTAGATGTGATTGTAAAGAGGCAAAGTGTAAGTGAAGTGTGAAAACATTTCTGGACTCGAGCACCAATGGAATATGCCGTAAATACAGCCAACACAACAAAAGTGTAACCAAATGTGAATGCCTTTAACACACTGAAAAGCAGGGCAGTTATGCCAAGACAGGCGACTGAATCTCTAGCTTCCCTGAAAAAACAGGGAGCGGGAAGGAGAAGGCACCGCGTGTGAAATGTGACACAACACCCACTCACAGCGGGCTTACATTCTAACAAATACACATGAAAAGCACAGCATACATATAAGTCAACAAACACAAACACACACACAGCAAGTAAACGTAATTTGGGGTGGAGGGCATCAGCAGGTAGAGGAGGAAGCAATCAGGAAAGGCTTCACGTACATGTTGCTTCAGCATCTTAAAGGAGAAGCAGTACACAGTGAGGCAGAAATGAGAAGGGGGTATATTCTAGGCAGATGGAAGCAGGGTCGATGCAGAAGCATGAAGACAAACAGAACGTCATGAAGGAGGAAGAGAGCAGACTGACAATTCAGAGGGCAGGAAGATAAGTAATATCTAAAGAAGCGAGAAATATAGGTCAGAAGTGGGGAATATGGTAAGATTAAAAAAAAATTAAATGGAGGCATTTATATTTTCTCCTAGAGACAATAAAAACCTCATGGCTAGCTGAGTCACATGATTATATCTGACCTCGAGGTAAACTATGTTGGCAGCAGTGTGCAGGGTGACTACAGCTGGAAAAGCCTTGAGAGGCAATCAGGTTAATTAGGTGACTATTGTAATAATTTAGGCAAGAGTGGCTAAAGATTTGAACTAAGGTGGTAGCTGTATAAGTAGAGAGAAATGGCCAGATCTGAGGTAGAAACAGTAAGATCTGGCAACTCTGACTCTCTGGGGTGAGGAAGAGTGAGAGGACCAGGATAATGCATTAACCATGAACCTGGGAGACAAGGATGATACAGTCTTCTATAGAAATATGGAAGGAGGCAATTGGTGATGCGGTAATTCATTTCAGGGGAAAGACTGTAGTTAGATATACAGATCTAAATGTCATCCACGTGGTTAAATTCACGCAAGCAGAAAAGGTTACCATGGGATTACAGAAGGAAAGAAGAAGAGGGTCCAAGATAGAACCTTGAGGAACCTCTGCAGATGGGGGTGTGGTTTGAATGATGAGCCAACAAAGCAGACTGGGAAGCTGTACAGGTAAGAGGCAAAACAAGAGAACAGCGTCACAAAAACCTAGAGAGGAGAAGGTTTCCAGGAAGAAAGGATCGTTAACAAGGTCAACAAGGTCAAATGCAAGAGACAGGTTAAGAAGGATTAGGATTCAGAAAAGACTATGAGATTTGGTAACTGAGGGAACATTTTTAATTTTGGAGAGAGCAAATTTAATTGAGTGCCCCCCGGACAGAGATTGCCTCTGAACCGTTTCCTACTCACTCATTTGTATAGACCAACAGGAGAATATGTCAAATTTAGCTTCAAAAGTGTGCTAGAGCCAGCTCTAACAAGCCAATTGTGAAATTTTCATTATGAGCATTTACACTTGAAAAACTAGCAATTCTTACAAATTAGAGCTTGATTTATTGTTTGTTAATTCTCTAGACTTAAGAATATATTACTAATACAGGTTAAAATTAAAAGTGCATTGCGTACTCTTTTCTTTTCCCAGAGCACACGGTTGTTAAATATGTACCAGCATATCCCTGCACTGCTCTGTGAACACCGCTTGAGCTCAGCAGGAAAGAGTGCAGGAGAAGGCTCAGGGGATTACGTCATCCCTGAGCTGGAGGTCTAGAAGCTAAAGACGAATAACCAGGCTACTATTAACATTTACACAGCACTTTAAGGTTCAAGAGATGCTTTACATCCATTACCTCACTTGGGCCTCACACTCCTGTATAGGTATATACAAGAATATACATATATGTGTGTGTGTGTGTGTGTGTATACATTCACATATATATATATATATATATATATAACCTATGACAAGATAAAAAATAAATATATCAAATATGAAATTCTCTGGCTTTTAAACCCTTCTCTAGAGCAAAGGACAAAAAACAAACAAGAACAACAACAAACCTTTCTCTAGTTTTTGGTGGGTTTTTTTTAATATCTTATCTTTCTCTGAATACTTTGAGATCTAGTGGCACTGGTTAATTCTTGGTTAATTCTCACACCAGACACTTCATCTCCTGACTCTGGGAATTTTCACTGACTCTTCCCCATGCCTGATGTGCTTTCCCTCCTTGTCTCTACCTCCTAGTTTCCTTGGCTTCCTTTAAGAATCAGCTAGATGGCTAGAGCTCTAGGCCTGGAATTAGAAAAACCTGAGTGCAAATCCAGCCTCAGACACACAGTAGCTTTTTGTGACCCTGGGCAAGTCATTCTGTTTGCTTTAATTCATTGGAGAAGGAAATGCAAACCAATCTCCAATCTTTGCCAAGAAAACCCCTGTGACAGTATGGTCCCATGGGGTCATGAAGAGTCAGACATGACTGAACAATAAGAAATATTCCACCTTCTCTAAGAAGCCTTTCCCAGGTCACCTTAATGCTAATACCTTCCCTTTAAGATTTATTGGAATGTTGTCTTCCCCACTGGGGGGCAAGCTCCTTCAAGTCAGGGAATGTTCTGAAAGTCTGGGAGGCCTTTCTGGCCTCTCTGTATTCCCAGCACTAGCACAGTACCTGGCTCTAGAGCAGATATTTAATAAATGCATGTTATTTAGTTTGTTGACTTGACTTGAAACAAAAACCAAAAACCAGAGAACCATAAACTAGAAAACCAATTGATAGACATTGTATGGTTATGGCCTGGTCTACAGAGAGAGATATGGAAGATATAATTGATGGTCATTATAAGTTAAGATGAGGTCCCCTATTACTGAAACCAGGACACACTGAAAAAAGGAAAGGCAAATTTCTGCTTTCCTACCTCCTACCCCATAGCTGATTGCCTAAGGGAGCAGATCTGGGGAGACTTCTACCAGTTTTAGTTTAAGAGTCTTTGCTCTTTCTGAAAGTTCACAGCAAAACCCCAGAACTGACCGAAGTTGAATGCAGTAAATACGTCTATCACAGGTCAAGCCCAAGGGGGTGAGCGAATTGACCTATTCAGCAGAGATGCTATATGTGCCCTGTGAGGAGAGGCCCCATTGAGCCCTGCCCTGTCTGATTCACCCAGAATAAACTTCACCTGGACTCTACAAAGAATGAAAGAATCCTGAGGCCCTACAGTCTGAAATGATGAGTTGTCTTTGGCAACATGTGCTTCCCTATCATTACGCTTTAAGTTGGTGCTCACTCTTCCAAGTAACATAGTCTATATATGAGGGAGAGTGTGCCCCGGTTTCGGTGGGGAAATGCTTTGTAACTATCATTCCTGTTAGGCCATTCAGTGTACAGGCATCATTGTTAACATTCTTTCATTGGTAGGACTTCATGAGTTATAGTTTTATAAGTTTAGAATCCCACAGGGTTACCACTAGACCCTAAGGAAACAGTCACTCTTTTTTTTTTTTATTTTCAGAAATTATTTATTTACTTATTTATTACTTATTTACTTATCTTCAGCATTAATTTCCACAAGATTTTGAGTTCCAAATTTTCTCCCCATCTCTCCTCTACCCCCCACCCCAAGATGGCAAGCATACTGATTATCCCTTCCCCCAGTCTGCCCTCTCTTCTATCCCCCAACCCTCCCCTTTACCCCTTACTTTCTAGTAGGGCAAGATGGATTTCTATACCCCAGTGCCTGTATATCTAATTTCCTGGTTGCACGTAAAAACAATTTTTTAACATTTGTTTTGAAACCTTTGAGTTCCACTTTCTTTTCCTTCTTTCCTCCTTACCCACCCCTACTGAGAAGACAAGCAATTCAATATAAGGTTATATATGTGTAGTTATGCAAAACATTCCTATAGTAGTCATATTGGGAAAGACTAACCATATTTCTTTCCATCCCATCCCCCCTATTTATTCTATTTTCTCCTTTGACCCTGTCCGTTTTCAAAAGCATTTGCTTCTGACTACCCCCTCCCCCAATCTGCCCTCCCTTCTATCATCCCCCCCTTATCTCCTTCCTCCCTACTTTCCTGTAGGATAAGATACTCACATTCCTGCTCTTCCCCTCCATTGTAACAGTTTTCTCTTGCCTATTTTATATAAGGTAATTTACCCTATTCTATCTCTCCCTTTCTCCTTCTCCCAATACATTCCTCTCTCACCTCTTAATTCCATTTTTTAGAAATCATCTCTTCAAATTCAACTCACCCTGTGCCCTCTATGTATACAAATAGACATATACAAATATATATACACATATAAACACATATATACATATATATTCCCTTCAACTATCCTAATACTGAGAAAAGTCTCATGAGTTACAAATACCATCTTTCCATGTAGGAATATAAACAATTCAATTTTAATAAGTTCCTTATGGTTTTTCTTTCCTGTTTACTTTTTCATGCTTCTCTTGATTCTTGTATTTGAAAGTCAAATTTTCTGTTCAACTTTGGTCTTTTCATCAAGAATGCCTGAAAGTTCTCTATTTCATTGAATATCTGTATTTTCCCCTGAAGTACTATACTTAGTTTTTCTGGGGAGGTGATTCTTGGTTTTAATCCTAGCTCCTCTGACCTCCAGAATATCATATTCCAAGCCCTTTGATCCCTTATATAGAAGGGCATTCTCTACATATAAAACTATGTAGAAGCTGCTAGATCCTGTGTTATCCTGATTGTGTTTCCACAGTACTCAAATTATTTTCTCCTGACTGCTTATAATATATTCTCCTTGATCTAAGAACTCTGGGATTTGGCTATAATATTCCTAGGAGTTTTCTTTTTGGGATCTTTTTCAAAAGACAATCATGGGATTCTTTCCATTTCTACTTTACCATCTGGTTCTAGAATATCAGGGCAGTTTTCCTTGATAATTTCTTTTTTATTTTTTTGCTTTTTTTTTTTGAGGGCAATTGGGGTTGCAACTTGCCCACGGTCACATGGCTAGTTTTTTGTGTTAAGTGTCTGAGGTCGGATCTGACCACAGGTCCTCCTGACTCCAGAGCCAGTGCACCACGTAGCCGCTCCTTCCTTGATAATTTCTTGAAAGATGATGTCTGGGCTCTTTTTTTGATCATGGCTTTAAAGTAGTCCAATAATTTTTTAATTATCTCTCCTGGATCTATTTTCCAGATCAGTTGTTTTTCTGATGAGATATTTCACATTGTTTTCTATTTTTTCATTCTTTTAGTTCTGTTTTAAAAGTTCTTGTTTTCTCATAAAGTCATTAGCTTCCATCTGCTCCAATCTAATTTTGAAGGGATTATTTTCTTCAGCAAGCTTTTGGATCTCCTCTTCCATCTGGCCAATTCTGAATTTTAAGGCATTCTTCTCCTCACTGGCTTTTTGGAACTCTTGCCATTTGAGTTATAGTCTATTTTTTTTAAGGTGTTGTTTTCTTCAATATATTTTTTTTTTGGTCTCCTTTAGCAAACTGTTGACTCATTTTCCATGATTTTCTTGCATCACTCTCATTTCTCTTCCCAATTTTTCCTCTATTTCTCCTACTTGATTTTCAAAATCCTTTTTGAGCTCTTCCATGGCCTGTGACCAATTCATATTTTTCTTGGAGGCTTTTGATGCAAGAATTTTGACTTTGTTGTCTTCTTCTGGTTCTATGTTTTGATCTTCTTTGTCAACACAGAAATATTCTATAGTCTGATTTTTTTTCCCTCTGCTCCTTTTCCCAGCCAATTACTTGACTTTTGAGCTCTTTGACCAGGTATGACTCTGCTTCCAGAGTAGAGAAAGCTCTGTTCCAAATTTCTGACATTTCACATAGCTATTCTCATAGGTACTTCTAGGCACCTGCCTCAGAACTGTGTAGAGGACCCCCTCTCCACAGTCATCACAAAGTCTGCCATGCCAGCACTCCTCCTCACCCCAGTACCACCAACCAAGACTGTGACCTAGATCCAAGCAGAACAAAGCAAGAGAATCCTGCCTCAGTGCCAGCAAAGAGATTCCTGCAATTGTCCTCTGATCAGCTACTTGATCCCCGCCCTCCCGTCATCTGTGGCCTTGGAGCTCTGGAAGCAGCTCCTGCTGCTCCTGCTGTCGCCACCACCACCTCCACCAGGGGCTGGGGCCAGACCATGCTCTTTTCTCACCCAGGTCCAACAGAGTTTCCCCATTGACCTTTTACTTTCTCTTTGGCATTTGTGGTTTGAGAAGTCTGGAAACTGCCACAGCTGCCAGTGATTTAGACTCCTGAGGTGTATCAGCAATGCAGTATTCACAATGCCTACAGTAACTATAAGTATGCTGATATGGTTATTAATCACAAAATATATCAGGCTCTCTACATGAGAAATATAGCTAGAGCATTTATTTAAATACCAGAAAACTGAGTCCCAAAACCAGAAAGTCAAAGCCAACACAGTAGTTATGAAGCTGGCACATGTAGTTAATGTAGTAAACACCCACATTCTCAAGCCTTCAAAACAGGACAGGCTACCTCATGCAAAGATCCTCCTCTCCTCACTCATGGCAACTGCTCAGTGTCCAGGCAGCTTGCTCCCAGCAGCTTCAGCCCCTCTGTAGTTCTCGTTCCCAGCCCCTCTGTAGTTCTCGTTCCCAGCAGTCCTCAGCAGGAGTCCTTAGCAGAGATTCTGGCAGGCTCAAAGAAAAAGGAGTTCACACTGCAACCACAGCCACTGCCACCAACGCTGTGATGCTGCTGCTGCTTCCAGTCACCAAAGCACAGATGCTAGCTTGGTTCTGGTGTTCTCTTGCTCCATCCCTTCCTACTTTGTCAGCAAGTTCAAGGGGCATGGAAGATCTTCAAATCTCAGTATCATTACATGAGGTCTGCCCAATCTGCTGGTATGGCCCTCATGGAACTGTGCTCTGCTCTCAGCCTGTTGTGATAGACCCTTCCTATTATCCTGCCAGGGTGACTTCAGCTGGAGATATGTTTTATTCTGTCCTTTTCTAGGTTCTGTAGCTCTCAAATTTGTCTAGAGATATTTTTACAGATACTGGAGGTGATTGGGGGACGAGCTCAAGCAAGCTCCTGCTTTTACTCTACCATCTTAGCTCTATCGCCAACAGTGACTCTTTTTAAGGTCCAACCTTAAGGCACAAGCTAAAATTAGGGGAGTAATCCAGAAAGGAAGTTACATAGAAAGGTGAAGACATATGGCATAAACCCTAGATCCCAAAAGAGCAGCCAACTTCTGAGGGTGCAACCTGTGTCTTCAAATTTTTGCTTATTCTTCAGTTCCGAATGGAACCAATAACATTGTGGGGTGATGTCTTGACTTGTGTATGAAGTGGATTTAAGTGAGGCAGAGCTACACAAAGTCATCAGCCTCATTCTTTCTTCCAGAGTAATCCAATGGCAAGAAAACAGGCAAGACAGCTGGTGACTGGGGCCCCATGGACAACCTTGGTGTCTTTCATGTCTAACCAAGTTCTAAGTGCTCCACAGAACCTGTTTCAGCTGCCTTCATGCCCACTGGAACAATGTTTTCTCATCCATCCATTTTGCTGGGAAAATCTTACATGCTTGGGGCAGATATCCCTCTAACTTACCAACAGGTCTGGGCCCGTAGGTTATCCTCAACCTGATGTAACCCATCTGTCAAGATGGCTTTACCAGGGTGTGGCCACTGTGCATGCTACAGCTTCTGGGAGTCACAGGTGAGAACTGGATAGCAGGGACACACCAAAGGTAAACGCACAATTCTGAAGAAGGTAGGCAAGCCCTTACCCAAGAGGTGCTGAGTCCTCCCTGAACATCCCAAGAGTAGTGCCACAAACCAAAATGATCGTGTTTTCGTCATTAATATACAGATGTAGTGCTGTATTATTCAAATTACCAAAGGGACGGTAAATAATCAAAATAATAACCAAAAACATTTGGAAAAAGCAAAAGATCCTCAAGGGAAACAAGGGAAAGAAGAAAGAGGGGAATCCCAATTCTAACTTAATCCTAACTTAAAGATCTCAATTATACCATAAAGTGGTCAATATCAAAACAATTTGCTACCAGCTAAGTATTCTTACAGTAGATCAATGGAACATATCAGACAAGGAAGCATTAGGCCCTACAGGCCACCTTCTTCTCACTCCATCACTTCCACTCTCGTCAGTCAGTCAGTAACAGCTTGCCAAACCCCAACCATAGCTTTGCTGCCCTTTCTCACATGCTGCCAAGCACCCCTGGTAAAAGCCAGCCCGTGTTGCTTTTCTCTTTCCCAGAGAAAACTTCTAAGATGGGTCATCCACAGCTCTGTTTCCTTACTGTCCTCTCCCTTTGCAATGCTCTGCAATCTGGCTTCTCAACTGGCCACTCAACAGAAAGGGCTCTTTCCAGGGTTACCAATATTCTTTGATTTTCCTTTTGTTTTTCTTTTAAATTGGAGGCATGGAGGGGGAGGAGGGAAAGAAAATAAATACTTCTTAAGTGAAAAAAAATTTAAGAAAACAAAATTCAATGGCCTTTTCTCAGATTTCACTCTACTTAATCTCTTATCACTTGGCTTTGTGATACTACTGTTCTCTACTGGTTTTTATATCTGACTGGTCATTTATACCTTCCTTTGCTAGTTTGGCATCTAAGTTTTGATCCTAAAGTGTTCCATGTCCTCTTCTCTACTCTACCTATATTCCCTTCCTTGGTGATCATGTCAGCTCCTGTAGGTTTAATTACCGTGTCTATGAAGATAACAGTTAAATATTTATTTCCAGCCAAAGCTCTCTCCTTAGCTTCAGTCTCACATTACCAACTGCTTGTTGCTAATTTCCACTTAGATGTTCTATAAGCAATAGGTACTCAACATCTCCACAATGAGTCTCATCACTTCCTTCCCCTCAACCCTAACCTGCCACCAAGATTCTCTGTTTTAGCTGAGAACATTACCAGTCATCCTGGTTACAAACCCAGAGCCACCTTTCACTCTCCCCTCATTTCCTACCTAATCAATTGCCAAGTTTTGTCTTTTCTACTGCCCTAACACTTCTCAATCTGCCCCTTCTTTCCACTCACACCATGTCTACCCTTCCATCAACACACATTTATGAAGTTCCTATTATGTGTCAGTCATTATCATCAGCAAACTTTAATCAACACTGGCTGTTACCATTGTCATGGTCATCTAATTGGTTCTGCTGACTCTAGAATCTCTCTTCTACAATTTATCTTAGACACAGCAGTCTAACTGATGCTCCTAAAACCCTGATCTGGCTGTGCTTCTCTGCTACTCCATAGCTTTCAGTGCTTCTCTCTAGGAAAAAACACAAAATCCTCAGTCTGACGATTAAAGCTCTTCACCAGCCAGACCTGCTTTTCCAGTCTTACTTCATGTTACTCCGTTCATTCAGTCATACAAGGCATTTAGCTAATCTCCATTTTTTTTTGTTCAGTTGTTTCAGTTGTCTGACTCTCCATGACCCCATTTGGGGTTTTCTTGGCAAAGACGCTGAAGCAATTTGCCATTTCCTTCACCACCTCATTTTACGGATGAGGAAACTAAGGCAAAAAGGGTCATTCTACTTACGCAAGGTCACACACAGCTAGTAAATGTCTAAGGCCAAATCTGAACTCAGGTCTTCCTGACTCTAGGCTCAATGATCTATCCACTGTGCCACATAGATGTCCTTAGTCCCCATTTACAATATTCAATTTGCTAAGTCCATGTCTTTGGACCCTCTCCTCATCTCACCTAGAATCTCTAGGTTTGTCAAAGGACAACTGGATACCACTTCCTTGCAAGAGACAATTCCTGTTCATTCTCTCTCCCTCTTGAAATTACTTTGTGTATATTTCTATATCTATAGGTGTGTATACATACATACATATATGTATATATAAAGTATATATATATATATCTTTTTGCATTTATGTGTATGCATGTAGGTATGTATTATGTAAAAAACATTCTTTTCTCCTTTAGTAGAAGGCAAGCTCTTTGAGAGAAATTAATATTATACTATAGCATTAAAAATCAATTATCAATTTGTAATTCATCCTTTTTTCTCCTATTTTTGTCAAGACCCCAGTCCTGAAAAGGTTGGGTAATCTCTGAAGAAGACAACCAAATAATGTAATCACTCCTAGCCCCCAAGACATCTTCTCATTAATTGTTTTGGACTAGGTCCCACTCAAATGGGACCCTGGTTGTTTAAACAGGACCCAGTTTGAGTTAGACCCTCCTCCCAGGGAGTATGAGCTTTGTCCTTGTTCCCTTCATTAAAGTTTGGGGTGACCTGATATACAAAGGGGAGAACAAGCCAGTATAAAACTGAATGAGATGGCTTGTGGTTTTCTGGTTAAGACTGCTAGCAACTCACATCCCTTAGGAATCAGAAAGGGGAATGATTGGTCACCTTCTTCCCCCTTCCCAAAGATAGGGAGTAGCTCAGAACTTTTAGCCAAGCTCCTCATTAAAACATCTACCAATCAGGATTGCCAGGAGAGGTGCCAATGATGTACTGTCAGGCAAATCAGAAGGAACACACAGCTATTATAAAAGACCCAGGCAGCTCTCACTCAGGGACTTTGGTTCAAATGCAGGCTCATATTTGATCTGTCTTTTATTAACAGTTCACATGCCCCTATTAATATTAAGCTCAGAAAAATGACCTCATATTATTACTGGTTCAATTTCCCTTGTGACGTCTTCGAAGGCAGAGACGACTTTGTTTTTGTTTTCATATACACTGTGCCTAGCAGTGCTTGCCTCACAGTTGACATTTTAATAGATATTTAATTAAATTTTTAGGAGGAATCTTCACAAAACCAAAAAGGTGAAATGGTGAAATTTGAGGTAGAGAAGAAATCCCTAAATTTACTTACTCAGGGTTCTCTGGGGTACATTTGTCAATTTTACATGCTTAGGAGAAGGACTTGTAAATTCTTTTTGCAAGTGCAAGGACAGGAAATTATTTTGCTGTAAATACCTAGAGCTTGCTGAGTAGTATAGCTTTAGGGGATGGTTGCTTGATTTTCTGGCTGCATCTGCATGTAATTTTGTCTAAAACAGAAATTTCTCTCTACCACAGCCTGGCAGAAAACACATTGTTTTGTATTCTTCCAAGATCTAATGGAAGTAATAAGCTAAATAAGATTTTTTTTTTAACTAAAAAGACAAGTTTCTTCAGTTCCATTTAATATTTTACTAAATCAACTTTGTCAAATTTATCATATAGTTTTGGTAAAATTAAGGATTTGTTTTATTTATTTTTGAGCTAAGGACTTCACAAAAATTGGAAGAAAAAAATCACTGCTGCCTGGCTCCTCCCTGCTCTGCTCCTGACTTTCTGGACTTCAGAACTACGTCTCTTGTGCTGTCTCGTCCTGGCACTGCCCTCAGCTCCCCCTGAAACATCCAACTACGCCTGTGGTCTTCCTACCCTGGAACATCCCTCCACCAGGCCAGCCCCTTCTTCCAAATAGTGAATTCCTCCTGGGACCTCCATTTTGTAGAGATGCCCCAGCCTTCATTCCTTTCCTGGCATCATTGCGGGCAGAGACCTAACCCTGACCCTCTCGTTTAAAGTCTGAAGCATCCTGACCTTCCCTATCTATGGCTGTGCTGTTTAGGGCATCCTGCAAGGTTGCTACATGCCTCTTTCCCTCCCCTCCTGTTTCCCACTGCATTCAGGGCCCTGATCTGTATCTTGCCCCTGGATCCAGATGGCTCTGGAGGAGAGAGTGAGGCCAGTGACTTTGTACAACCCTGGCTGGCTTAAACACAATTCACTTGCAAGTCATGGCATCACCTTCCCCATGTCCTGGTCCTCTTCAGGAATGAAGGACAAACACCAACAGCAGCTTTGTTCCTGACTTTTCAGATGTCGAAATCCTAACTCTCACAGGGCCACATCTGCCTTCTCCTCCTTCCCCCCAGAACCTCTCCCTGCTTTATCTCCCTTTTGTGTGTTTTCTTTCCCATTAGAAGGTAGGCTCCTTGAGGGCAGTAGTGTTCTTTTTGCTTGCACTTTTATCTCCAATATAAGCTGGCACATTGTTAAGCACCAAAAAATGCTTCCTTCCTTTTTCCCTTCCTTCCAAAGGACATTTTAAAATCTCAAACAATATAATAAAAAAAAACTTTTAATAATGCAGAAATATTTTGGATATAGCATATACTTGTGGAATGGGTATAATGGTTAACTAAATTAGATAAAGATGAATCCATTTATACAGCAAAAATAGAGTACCCTGTATAGGACATAGGAAGTTCCATATGGCCCTGCTGGAGCAGGTCACATTTTTGGACTATATCATACTTAAGTAGAGCTTTACAAATGACTAATCATTGATCTAATAACAAGAAAGCCGAAAATTAAAGGAGATATAAAGAGCAGAGCAAATTTAATGGAAGTTCTAATGAATCCAAAAAAAAACAAGTAATATTACTAGATAATCTGGCAACTACTGTGCAGGTTGTGCTCAGAAACATATACTAAAATTTTAAGGTATACATACAGTCATACTTGTCAGCAACTTTTTGTGAAGTGAATGCCTATTAGCTCCAATTTTATTTAATACGATTTATTTCAACTATATTCAAAGAATCAACAATGAATTGGAAGCTGGTACTTTTCAGATATCAAAAATAAAAACTTTCATTTAAACGGACTATAAATATTGAAGAGCATCCTTGAGATACTCATTGAAGATGCACTTTAAGCTCATAATTGTTTCTGAAAAAGCTAAATGAGATTATAGATTGCTTTATAGAATGGCATGACTGATTCTGTATTGGATCCGAAAAACACCAACTAGAAACTGTCATCCTGTTCATTCAGTACAGATCCTGATGATACTACACATCATTCATCAGATTCTTCAAAGTTGGGAGAATATTTAAATTTCTACACAAAATGGTTTCCATCTCCTACTTCCACAAATACTGTTGCCCAAGAAATACAAGCCAGAAACATAAAACTGGATGTCGTGTGAAGCTGTATATGTTTGATTTTGGTTGTTCTTGTTTTTTCTTAAAGGCGTGACATTTGGTCAATGGTAGTGAAAAGAAGGAAGCCTGCAAGAAGCCCAAGCCATGCTCTCATACTAGTTCTGCCTGCAGCCTGCACTTCAAGTCTGAGAGAGCAAAGCTTCCCTGCTACCACTGGAGAACATTCAGTCACACCAGTGGTGTGAAGCCTTCTCTCCTGGGTGAAAGGAGAGGAAAAAGAGAAAATAAGGGAGATGAGTATGAAAAACAGCAAGAGAACTTATTAGAATATACGATATGAAGATAAGGGAATAAACACTCATATACCACCTGCTATGTTCTAGGCACTGTGCTAAAAATATTTATAAATATTTCCTCATTTGATCCTCACAACAACCCTGTGAGGTGGGTGCTATTATTATACCCATTTTAGATTTGAGAAAAATGAGGTAGAGGTGAAGTGACCTGCCCAGGGTCATACTGTATGTATCTGAGGCAGGGTTTCACCCACTGCACCACCTAGTGTGCCTTCCCCACTACATTGGCAAGGTCAGGAAGGACCACTGCAATGGACATAACAACTGTGTTTAGCTGCTGACAATGCCACCGGGTACCATCTACCTTCTTCAGTGGCAATCTGTAGGCACAGTGTCTCAGCCTCTGTCACCTCTATGATATTGCACAGATAACGAAACTAAGTCCAATAGAAAGGGCATGGTTTTTTTCCTCTATTTATCAGGATGTCACTGGCAGAGGGCTGGAAGGTGAGCAAAATTCACTGAGAGTTTTTATCACTGAGTAATTATTGCTAGCAGTACAAGGCATCACACCATGGAAAAGAGGACAGAAATGAAAATGTGCTGATAAAACTGAGAAACAAAACAAGGGCAACCTGATTTTAGAATTGAATAACATATTTTGAACTAATTCCTTCTCAATCAATGTATACTTCTGACTAATGATGTTAAAGTCTTTTATCAAATTACCAGACTTATATCTTTCAAATAGAATATTGTAATTTACATGGTCCATAAAAATATAATGAGTTAACACTAGATGCATTTAAATTGTAAAAAATATAGCAATAATGATCACATCACTAAGTACTAAAATCTTTATTCTTTGTCAAAGAAGAGAAAAAGCCATATTTTATAAAGAACTTTAAAGGATTCAATTTTCTCTCTTTTTTACATTTTAAGTATGCTTGTACTTCCTTTATCTTCCTGAAATATGTTTACAATAACTTTTAGGGATCAAAAAAGACTGTGCTAGCATAAACAGCCTTTTAAAAATTAAGCATGAAAATATAAAGCTTAACAACGTGCATCGTATTTAGGCCTCAAAAAAACCTAGCAGAGCATCATTTGCTGCTGGTAAATATTATATAGTCAATCAAGATTTCTGGAAGTATGAAAATTAAAAAGTAGATCACATGTGTCAGTCTTGGCGTGTTTTGCCAGCATTTCTCTCGGTCTGACTACGTCTCCATCAATCTTCCTTTCCTACACTCGAAACACTGTGGATAAGATAGATTGACAACCTATAAAGTGCTCAAAAAGATTAGATCAAAACAAAATGTATGTTGGTCGTAGAATGTCATAATTAAGAGAGACTGACAGAAAACAGACTTGAGCCAACCTGGAAAACACCAACAAGAAGGAAAATCTTCACAAAAGGCTCAGTGCAATATTTTGCTATTTGAACGCATTTTATTATGCTGTAAGAACTGTTTGCATGGATCAGTATAAAGTAATTAAAATACATGGAAAAGCATTAGCAATTATAAGACTATCTATATTTCTACTCTGTATAAAAAGGTGTGCAGTAGAAAGAGGTCTGGATTGTGAGGCAAAGATACGGGTTCAAGTCCTACACTTTGCCTTTTACTAGCTGTGTAAATGGGCAGGTCACCTAATCTCTCTGAGACTCAGTTTAACTGTGTGTAAAATGAAACAATCCTATCTGCATTCCTGTCTCACAGGTTTGGAGTGAATGGTTTTATAAACTGTAAGGAATAATTAAGATGTGTAATTTCATCTATTACTCAGATTATAAGAAGTGCAATAGATTCTTTTTACATTTTCACCAAAAAAAAAATTACATTTTCTAATCAAATGTCCATTCTTTAATCAAAACATAATTTTCTCCAAGTTACCTCTTGAATGTGATCATTTTTCTCCAAGATAGCAAGTGCGACAGCTGCACATTCTAGTGTAGAGAGGCACCTGTTGGTTGGTTGTGTCCGAATCACGTACTGACTAGAAACACTGGTTTTCAATTGCACCTGCAAGCAAAAAAGAAAGGAATTTAATTTTAAAATCATACACTTCTAAAACAGTCATTTTTGTGTGTTATTCACCATTCCACTAATATATTTTTACCCTGACAACATACTATTCTAGCATACAACATGGGAGTTTTCAAAACCTTAGTTATATCATAATATCAAAAATACTTTGTGTTCATATAGTATATTTCCAATATACAGATGTTGAATGCTTCAAAATACCAGTTATTGCAATGCTTTTATGAAATACATACTGTCCAACCTTTGGTTAAATTTTAAGCCATCTATATCAAAAATAGAGATCCATGAGGTTTTTTTTATTTAATTAATTGATGGGTATAAATCTATAATGATTTCTTAATACAAGACATTGGGTTGCCAGTTTCCATGACCTCAAGGTAACTCTATTTGGAGGAAAAAAGATAGGGATGCAAATAATTCTAACACAAATTACAAAGTAAAAAGTTGAGGAAGGGTGCCAGGGGACATGGTGCCATACGGGGTGGGGAGAGTGGAGTTAGAGTAGAAACAAATCAGGAAAATTAGAGATAGCAGCATCTGTCTTAGGCCTTAAAAGGCAGAAAATTTTTTTGGAAAAGTTGGAGGCGATGTAGCAAGTAGCTCTTTTGCCAGAAACGAAGAAATTATGGCCTCGAGTTGTAGGAGATGAGACTAAAATGGTAGTCTTGATTTTAAATTCTTGATTCTAAATGGAGAAACAACGCACTTAGTGGAGTGGCAACCAGAGAAGACAGGATCTAAGGGATGGTGAATTGATTCAGTCAATTGCCACACCCTTTCCGGGAACCAGGTACTATAACAGTACAGGTTCATGACTGAGCCCAAAGTAAGGCCATGTGTGGGAGTTGGTGTTGGTGTTGTTGTTGTTGTTGATGGTGGTGGTGGTGGTGGTGGTGGTGGTGGTGGTGGTCCTTCCGTTTTTAAAGAGGACCAGTGACATGGATTGTTGAATTGGATTTAAGTAAGGAAGAACTGTGCAAAATCAGTCTTATTCTGTCTTCCAGAGTTATCAAAGTCCAGGGGCAAGACTGGCCATGGGGGATGGCCTGAGGTGCTGTGGATGGCCTTGGTTTCTTTGAGGTCTGATCAAGCACTAAATGCTCCACAGCTCTTGTTTCAGCCGCCTCCATGGCTATTCAAACAAAGTGTGCCCATCTGCCCTTTCCACCAAGGAAGTCTTCACAGGCTTGGGGTAGATATGCCCATAACTCACTGACAGGCTGGAGGCTTGTGAATTATCTTCATCCTGGGTTAGCACCTCTGCTGAGACGGTTTTACTTGGGTGTGACTACTGTGCTTGGGTAATGGGAATGGGAATTTGGAGATCTTCCCTGCCCCCTAGTATGCCAAATGTAATCACATGGAGACTGTGGTGGGAAGAGCTCGCTGAAGGGTGGAGCAGAGCCTACAGGAAGCTGGGAGTCAGAGCACCTAGACGGTGGGAGAGAGAGGACAGCAGGCAAGCAGTCAGCTAGGCTTCTGAGGGTTTGTTTGTGGGAAGGCTAAAGGATGGTGTGGCTCCTGCTGTGCAATGGTGTATTAACTTATTTGTTGTTATGATGGATTCAGTTTACTGGCATAGGGATTTGACTTTCTGGTGTTTGAATGAATGTTTTTGCTTCTGTCCTCTATATGGAGAGTCTGTTATATTTTACAATCGATAACTATGCTGGAATATTCACATTCTTGGAGACAAAGGTGAGAGTTGGGTGAAAGGTCAATACCAAGGGTGGAAAAGCAGTCTTGAAAAGGACTCGGCAAGCTCTCACACAAGGGGTGCTCATCTCCTCTGTACCCCACATTATGTGGAGGTAAGCATGAGGCAGCAGAATAGATGGCAGGATGGCTAGTGGGTTTGTGCATACTTACTCACCAATTTGGTTCAGGACAGAAGTTCCAAAGCTGAATGAATGAACTCTTCCAAGGATTAGAGGACTTTTTTCCTAATGGTTTGGTACAATCAGGAGGTGATATCTTAATTTGGGAGAAGCAGGGAAGCAGCTGACTGGATGGCAAGATAGGCAGGGTTGAAAACTAGATGGGATATGAAGTACTGCCGTATCTGTTGGTCTAATGCTTTCTGGATATACTGTGCTATTTGAATTTATGCTCACTCACCATTCAGGAAAGTATATGGCGAGAGTAATAAAGTTGTCCAGAAGGGTGGTAATGAAAGGTCTGAGAATCAGATCTTTGACAAGTGAGAGTGATCTCTTTCCAAATATGTCATAACCCTATGCTTGTCCTTTGTCCTCATCTCATAATTCCTAGTGTACATACTTTTCTTCATACCAGATTACAAATTCCTTGAAAGAAAGTTCAATACTTTATATATAGAGAGACACAGGTTTACATCCCATTTCTTACACTTAACAGGAAGTCTTTCCATGGGCAACTCACTTGACCTCTCTAAGTCTATTTCCTCACATATAAAATAGGGATGAAAAGATTTGTAGTTGCTACCTCAAAGGTCCATTCTGAGGACCAAATAACTTAACACACATAAAGCACTTTGTAAACCTCGAAGAAGTAAATGTCATCCACTATTATTATCATTAATTACACTACTATGGTATGTATGCCCCCAGAGTCTAGCATATTACCTGACATGTATCTGGCTGAATGAATGAATGAAAAGCACTGAAGGTTTTTTTTGTTTTGTTTTCTTTTGTTTTGCTTTTTGGAGAGGGGAAGGCAGGGCAATTAGAGTTAAGTGACTTGCCCAAGGTCACACGGCTGGTAAGTGTCTGAGGCCAGATTTGAACTCAGGTCCTCCTGACTCCGGTGCTCTATTCACTGCGCCACCTAGCTGCCCCAACCACTAAAGGTTTTTGAACAAGACAATGATATGACAAGAGCTGTGAAACAGAAAGACTACTCTGGAGGTTAACAGATCAGAGCAGGGAGATCCTAAAGGCAAGAATAATTTAATTAATTTAGTAAGATAATTTAACTTCTGAATCATGTGACCAACAAGATGGAGAACGAGACACTTTCTGTAATCCCACAACCTCTTAAACGTCTCCAAAAAAGAAATTATATGCTAGAGATAAAGCAAATTTGGCTGGCTCCATAATCTAAGACTCCAAAAAATCTAATGAGGTAAAAACTGGATGAACTAATGATAAAGACTAGTTCCTAACCATTAACTTATTCACTCAACATCCCCTCCCCCACCAGCCACCATGCTCTGGAAGTATTGCACAGGTCAACCCACAAACTTGCAACAGAATTCAACTCTATCCTCCCCTTTTCCCTGCACTGCCAAAAGAAAAAAGAAAGAGAGAAAAAAGCATGAGTTTATTCTAATTCAGACTGCATTTTGGGGAACTGAGGAACAGATGAAACTGGGGCATGATGCTAACATGTGTGGTGCTTCCTTAGGCCTGAAGGAAAGGAGACTGGCATCCATCTTGGGTCAGCTTTGTCCTCTCCAAAAGTCACTTGGGAATGTGAATTCCCTAGCATGGGGGTGGCTGAAATAGTTTTGAGCTAACTGTGATCAAAGGAGGAGTCAGAAAATGAGCAAGATGGGAATATAAGGAAGAAATAAAGAAGAAAATACTGAAATTATCAAAAATCTCAGGAGGAAGAAAACTCAGTTAAAGATAAATAAGGAATTAACAGAAAGGAAGATGGGCTCCAGCTCATCTAAATGAGTCCAAACATCTATAAATAAATATGGCAAGGGAAAAGAAAATGATTCAACCACAGAGGAGACAAAGGATCCTATGAATTCCCAAGAAAGCATGGAGAACAGGACATTCCCAAATTGTTTAAAAGTAAAATTAAAATGGTGAAAGCAGAATGTGTGACCTGAACAGCACTAACAACCAGAAGAACAGAAAAATGAATCCATAGTGGTAAATCTCACCAACGAAACAGAAGAGTGAACAACTGATTGACTGGCAATGCAAATACCCAAAAGTGAACCATAATCTGGAAGAAGAGAAGCAAAGCAATAAAGTTAAAAGAAAATGTGACCTCCATACAAGCAAAATACTGATTTCAAAGAAAGGATTCATAGAGACAACTTACGGATTATAAATCTCCCAGAAGAACAAGACTAGTCAAAAAACCTGAACATCATAATGCAAGAAATAATACAAGAAAGTTGCCCAGAACTTCTAAACACACAAAACAAAGTACCAAGTGAACTATTCTACAGATTGCCCCTAGGAAAAATAAAACAAAACTATGTTACAACTCAAAGAAACTTATACATTTAACAATTCCAATGACAAATTCTGCAACTAGGAGAAAGACATCAAATATGAAAGAAGGAAAATTTGAATAGCATAAAGCTATTCTATACTCACCAGAAAGAGCAGAAGTAAATAAGAATAATGTATTCTGAAGAGCAAGGGATTCAAGATACAACCTAAGATGATATACCATGCAAGACAAACAACTAAGGGGAAAATATGGATTTCCAATTTTTTTTAAAGGGAAAATATGGATTTCTAATTTTTTTAAATTCAAAACATTTCCATGAAGAAAAATAGACCTAAACATTTTTTTTGCAAACAACACAGACAACAAAAACACAAATAAGGTAAAGAAATATAGCAACTGAGGAAGGCACAAATAAAATACTATCTTTATATACTATAGACTAGTACATATTTATATACTATATATCTGGTGAATCCAAAAAGCAAGAGTTGCTGTTGTACTATTAGACAAAGCAAAACCAAATACAACATAAAAGAGATAAACAAGGAAAATAGTATAACATTATAAGAAACCATAGACAAGAAATTAATATCAATATTAAACATTTTTGTTCCAAATGTCTAAGTATATAAATTCATAAATGAAAAATTAGTTGAATTACATACAATGGTGGCAGGAGATTTTAATGCCCCTATCTCAATTTCAGACAAATCTAAGAAAATGATAAACAAAAAGAAAAATATAGAATTGAACAAATAGTTGGAGAAACTAGACCTAAAAAACGTATAGTGGCTTCCAAAAAAGACTGCTAAAGAATTTCATGTATTTCTCAGTACTACATAGGACTATCATAAAAACTGACAATGTATTCTGGCAAATATATTGCAAATAAATTTGAAAAGTAAGAAATAGTAAAATAGTAAAAATCCTTGATAGACATTAAGGCAATAAAAACAGTAACCAGTTCAGGGAACACAAACAAGATATAATAGTTTATGTAAGAGATAATGGGGGTCTGAATTAGGGTAGCCATAATGCAATGGAAAAGAGAAAAACGGTGTTTGAAAAATCTGAGACATGTAGAACACCATGTATTGCAGAGACAGAATGAATAGGTCATGGCAACTGATTTGACTGAAGAAAGAAGAATCTATCAAGTGGTGGGGACAGAAATTAGATTGCAAAGAGTAACAAAGTGGTTAGGAGTGAGTACAGGTCAATTTTTTAAAATTGACATTGAAGGGGAAGAATCACATGGGATAGAAACTTGTGGCTATTGAATTTTGGGGGAAACTGGGGGAAACTAAGGTTCATAATGTGAAAGGACATTGAAGAGGAAACATTAAAGATGCATGAGAGAGGAGAGATTTTTGATAGGTCAAGATTTTGGAAGAATTGGGGAAAAACATGATTTAGTGAAGAGAGCTATAAACTCTCAGAAGTCAGAAGAACAAATGTCTAATTCTGCCATTAATAATCTATATGATGTTGGGCAAGTCCCTTCATGTCCCTGATTCTTAGTTTCCACACATCCAAAAAAAAAATTAGACTCCATAATTTCTAAATTCTCTTTCATCTCTAATATTCTATGATGTACAATTGGTTTTTAGTTCTATCTCTCTAATCAGACCATAATAACATCTTATTTCTATAGTTCTTTAAGTTTTACAAAGCACTTTTTCCACAATAGGCCTATGAGTAAGGTAGTATAAGAACTATTAACTCCATTGTAGAGATGAGAAATGTGCTTCAGAGAAGGTTTGATTTATCTAAGGTCAGTCAGCAAATGGATATTGATAATCTGGGAAGCATCCAACAAATGTTGAAGGTGATGTTGAAAGACCTTGAAAGCATGCCATATGAGGAGGGGCTAAAGGAATTAGAAACCTTTATAGAAGACTTAGGGGGAAATGATAATTGTCAAGTATTTGAAGAGCAACTGTGTGTAAGAGAGATTATCAAAGAATCAACAAGCATTTGTTAAATACCTACATTTGTTAAATACCTAAATGCCAGGTATTGTGTTAAGCACTGGTGATATATAGACAAAAGTAAATAATCTTGCCTTTGGGGAGCTCTCATTAATAGGGGAGACAATGTATACATATACAGACCTAAGATAAAATGGTTTGGGACTTCTTTGGACTTCTCCATCATGCCTTCCTTTTCCAGGAATCTCATCATTGGGAAATTCATTATCCTGCAAGACTGAATCCTCTTGATACTCACTTCTCATTGGTATCCTCTGCTCTTCTATTTGAACTCTTTGGTTGGGGGTCAGGGTTATCTCTCTATTTTCTACTAAGCTAAGCCACCCTCCTGCATTCCTCTGGACTTGGTCATCATGTCCATTTTACATATTTTTCAACTTCTTTTTTCTGTATTGTCATTCCCCATTAAATTGTGAGCTCCTTGAGGGAAAGGGCTGTCTTTTTTTAATTCCTAATTGTTTCTCCAGGACTTATCATAGTACCTGGCACATAGTAGGCACTTAAAAAAATTTGTTGCAAGATGGCAGAGTAAAAGCAGGGACTCACTTGAGATCTCCCCCAAACCCCTACAAATACCTATAAAAATGACTCTAAACAAATTCTAGAGCAGCAGAACCCCCAAAATGAAAAACGAAAACAAACTTCTAGTCTAAGACAACCTGGAAGGTCGACAGGAAAGGTCTATTACACCAGGCTGTGAGAGGCTCAAAACACACTAACATAGACTTAGCCCCAGTGAAACTGAAGCAGGCCTTGGGAAACTGAAACACTGGAAACTGTGATAGTTTCCAGACTTCTCAACCCACAAATGCCATAGGACAAGTCTGTCAGGACCTGGGTAAGAGAGGAGTATGGTCCAGCCCCAGCCCCAATGTGGCAGTTGCTTCCAGAGCTCTCTGCCCACAGATGGTGGTGGGATTAAGTGGCTGATCAGAGAGGGATTGCAGGGATCTCTTTGTTCACACTGGTATAGGATTTTCTTGCTTTGCCCAAGCTTGGATCTGGGTCACAGTCCTAGATGGTGGTGGTAGGGTAAGGAGGAGCTTTGGCATGGCCAGGATTGTGGCGGGCAGTGAAGAAGGAATCCTCCTCACAGTTCAAAGGTAGAAAAGAGTGCTTGTGGTCACTCAAAGACCAGAGCACAGGCCAAGAGAGGAGTAAACATGTCTCCTCTGATCATGTCACTCTGAAACCAGTTGCACAAAACTCCTGAAGCTTGGGACAGTACACTCTCCACAATGAAAGCACAGCCCTACCTTAACAAATAGTTAAAAAGTCAAGTAATTAGCTGGGGAAAGGAGGAAATAGTGGGGGGAAAAAATCAAGACTATAGAATCTTACTTTGGTGACAAGGAAGATCAAAACATACAACCAGAAGAAAACAAAGTCAAAGCTCCTACATCCAAAGCCTCTGAGAAAAATACAAATTGGGCTCAGGCCATGGAAGAGCTCAAAAAGGAATTTGAAAATCAATTAAGAGAAACAGAAAAAACTGGGAAGAGAAATGAGAGTGATATAAGAAAATCATGAAAAAACATGGTTTACTAAAGGAGATGCAAAAAAATACTAAAGAAAATAACACCTTTAAAAACAGACCAATGCAAATAGCAAAATAGGTTTATAAAGCCAATGAGGAAAAGAATGCCTTAAAAAGAAAAATTAGCCAAATAGAAAAGAAGGTCCAAAAGCTCACTGAAGAAAATAATTTCCTAAAAATTAGAATGGAGCAAATGGAATTGAACAATTCTATGAGAAACCAAGAAATTATAAAAAATAAAACCAAAAGAATGAAAAAATAGAAGACAATGTGAAATATCTCACTGAAAAAACAACTGATCTGGAAAATAGATCTAGGAGAAATAATCTTAAAATTTTTGGACTACTTGAAAGAAATGATAAAAAAAAAAAAAAAGAACCTAGACATCATCTCTCAAGAAATTAACAAAGAAAATTGCCCCGACAGTCTACAACCAGAAAGTAAAACAGAATTTGAAAGAATCCACTGATCCTCTCCTGAAAGAGATCCCAAAAGGAAAACTCCTAGGAATATTATAGTCAAATTCCAGAGTTCCCAGGTCAAGAAGAAATAATTTCAAGCAGTCAGAAACAATTCAAGTATTGTGGAAACACAATCAGGATAACACAATATTTATCAACATCTACATTAAGGGATCAGAGGTCTTGGAATATGATATTAAGGACCCAGGATTGAAACCAAGAATCAATCACATACCTAGCAAAACTGAGTATAATCCTTAAAGGGAAAAAATAGATATTCATTAAAAGAGGACTTTCAAGGATTCTTGATGAAAAGACTAGAGCTGAACAGAAAATGTGACCTTCAAATACAAGACTCAAGAGAAATATGAAAAGGTAAACAGGAAAGAGAAATCATAAGGGACTTATTAAAGTTGAACTGCTTAAATTCCTACATGGAAAGATGATATTTATAACTCATGAGACTTTTCTCAGTATTAGGGTAGTTGGAGGGAATATATATAGACAGAGCACACAGGTTTAGTTGAATATAAAGAGATTTTATCTAAAAAATAAAATTAAGGGGCGGGAGAGGAATGTACTGGGAGAAAGAAAAGGGAGAGTAAATTATCTCACATAAAAGAGACAAGAAAAAGCTTTTACATTGGAGGGGAAGGGGGGAGGTGAGAGGGAATGAGTGAACCTTACTCTCACTGTGTTTGGCTTAAGGAGGGAATAACATACACACTGAATTGAGTATGGAAATCTATCTTGCCCTACAGGAAAGTAATGGGGAATGGGATAACGGGGGGGAGGGGGAGGGAATGATAGAAAGAAGGGCAGATTGCGGGGTAATCAGAAGCAAAGGAGGAGAGACATGGTCAAAGGAGAAAATAGAATAAATGGGGTGTGGGACAGAATGAAGGGAAATATAGTTAGTCTTTTACAACATGACTACTAAGGAAGTGTTTTGCATGACTAATCATGTATAACCTATATCAAATTTCTTGCTTTCTCAATGAGGGTGAGTGGGGAAGGAGGAAGGGAGAGAATTTGGAACTCAAAGTTTAAAAAAAAAATGTCAAAAACTGTTTTTACATGCAGCTGGGAAAAAAGATATACAGGCAATGGAATAAAAAAAAAATCTGTCTTGCCCTACAGGAAAATAGAATAGGAAGAAGATGAGATAAGACGTGGGGAGTGATAGAAGGAAGGGCAGACTGGGGGCAGGGGTAATGAGAATGCATACTGTCTTGAGGTAGGGTCAGGGGGAAGAGAGGGAGGAAATTTGGAATTCAAAATATTGTGAAAGTGAAAGAAAACTAAAAATAAATAAACTTTAAAAAAAAAGAATACATCTCTCCAAAGCTGTGAAAGATATATTAAAAAAAAAAATGTTGGCTGATATGATTATACACCATATTATCACATCACAAGAAATGCCAGTTCTGCACAGATAAAGGTAAGTCTTGGTAAACATGAATACCAGATAGGAAGAAAAGAAAAAATAATAAAGATATAGAGATTTTGAAGTATGGAAGACTGAAGAGTGGGAAGCAGCCTTCAAATGTCTAGGATCAAATAAAAATTAAAGGCAAAGACATTTGCTGTGAGATAAAGTGGTTGAGGCTGAAAGGGAAAAGGAAAGTTTTGTATGGCTATGTTAGGGGAAAATGGTACAAAGTTGACTAGAGAAGAACAAAAGGATTTTCATGTGGCAAAACCCCAGTTGAGATCAGAGTCAATTTAAATGTATTTCTCAAGATCAAGTAGTGATGGGGGGGGGCAGGAGGGACTAAAAGAGGTGAAGGGGTAGGGCTTAGGAGTTTAAGCCCAGTATTTTAAAAACTGAATTATTCTGCCTTCCTTTTCAAACTAGCAATCAGAGAAAATATATATTTAACATTTTAAATAAAGTATAACCACAGTTGTACTTTTTAAATGTCATATGGATTAAAAATACAATGATATTGATAATCCTATAAACATAATTTGGAGTGTGTCTTGAAGTTTATCTAATATATTTTTTAAATCCACATACGTTTTTGTTAATATAAACAGTTTATAAATTCTTCTGAGTTTCTATAAAGCTACTGCTTTCACTGATCTCTTTCTGCTATGAATGTGGAGATTATAGGCAAAAACAACACTGATAATAATTGAACAATACTTCAAGAGTGTTCACCATGAACCTGCAAGATGGTGTTGGGTTCCTTCCAATAAAAGAAACTAAAAATATTTCACAACTTAGCTTAGGCATGTAAGTATTTAAAAAATAAGAGCCATTGCTCTGAAGAGATGAGTTAATAATCCAGAGTACAAGATATCTGCTAGACAAATATTTAGGAGCAGTGTTTAAAATTCCTGAAGTGGGAAAAATATAAAGCAACCTTAGTTGAAAAAAAGTTAGTTAATTCTTATACTTCTCATAGAAAAGCCAGTCAATTTTAATTAGGAGAAAGAGCAGATTTTTAAAGTATCAATCACCAATTGCCATCTTAGTGATCAATTTCCCAATGACATCTTCAGTACCTAGTTCATTACCCAGATTTCATCCTGATGGTTACTTCTTTAGTTGATAAAGATTTCGATTTCTCTAGATGTTCTTAAAATGCTATTCAAAAAATATTATCAGCTAGTCAAACTTCTGATGATAGGTGTCTTCAGATATAACTAAATTACTTCTTGGATGACCTATATTTTAATCTCTGGGGCCCATTAGAATATTATAACATTAAAGTGCTAATAATGAAGTATATTGTTAGAAGGTATTCAATAACTTTTTTAATGAGAGTGAGAGGGTGGAGGAGTTGTTCTTTACTTTATCTCTGTTTTGAGTTAAAGAAAGCTCATCTGAGATGAATCAAGATTTTCTTTCCTTCTAAGATTTGAAATTATTTTTCCTTAACATTAGATTATAAAATATTTATTATGAATAGGATTAGGGCCTGGAATAAATATATTATATCATTTCTTCTAAGCATACTTAGCTTTGGTATGTTCTTATAACTAAAATTAGTTTGTGTTCCCACTGATGTAGGCAACAGAATAGTCCAGAAATATGGTAGGTAAAAGGAGAAAATTTAAATTGCTAAGGATAATCTAAAAAGTAGTTAATCCACAAGTCAATCATTAAGAGGCAACTACAGTCTCTAATGGCTCTGAAATTAATGGTGGAGTCTCCATAGCATTTCTACATGCTTAAAGGAATATTCAATTCCATCTTCAATTGCCATTCCTATTCCTTCACTGGGGAATTTATATTAGTGCCCCAATTAAAAAAGGCAAAAATGCTCATGAAACAAGTAAAGTTTACACATTAGAATCAATTTGGCTATTTCTTTGAATGACCCTATTTACAAGCTGACTTTCATTTCTCACAGCAGACTCCTCTTTCAGTAGTTTGGCCATTACACCACAGTTCTTCCCTGGGTTTTAAGGAAATTCAAGCAGAAAAAAAGCATGAAATCAAAAATCATTAGGCTAGTTTCACATACCATTTGAGAGAGGTACGAGAATATGGGTCTAAAGATGATTCCAGGAATAAAAGGTTAACTTTCAAAGCCATGACATAAAGTAGGGAGCTAATTTATGTGGAGAAAGGAAGAATACACTGAAAACTTAAGTCATATTATTGACATGTTCAATAATGTAAGTGTGAGACCCTCAGTTTTTTCTGCTTCTTTACTCTTTCAGTCATCCACAGACGATTCAAAGGGAAGTACATGCAAGAAGTAGATGAGGTTGTACTCCTGCAGACTTCACCACCATGTCACAGGACCTCCATCATCCTACAAATTCACTTTCACCTTGGAACTCCCACTTCATCCCCACTCCCTGCTCCAGGTCCCCTCCCTCTGACTGGAGAAGATGGGGATGGAGAACTCCTCCCAGAACTTCCATTAAGGAAGGCATCTAAGTCAGCGATCTTCTCATTTTTAGATTTTATCTTTAGTCTACTTTTTCTCCCTCCAGATTTTCTGAGGAATATGAATTCAATTCTAATCAATTTATATTTATTAAGGGCTCACTATGTTCAAGACATTATGTTAGGTGCTAGAGATACCTCCTAGATCCACGAACATTCCATTAAGCTAACAGAAGCAATTTATGGCCCGCATATCTTCCCCAATGACCCCACCCCACCAGAGTCACCAAAACAACAGGAATGACTAGTTAGAATCTCAGTTAGAAAACAGAATATAACAGTATGTTAGTTACAAGAAACACACATGAAACATAAGAATTTATACAGTTAAAAATAAAGAATTGGAGGAGAATTTATTATACTTCAAGTGAATTCAACAAAGTAGAGATAGCAATGATGATTTCAAAAGAGTAAACAGTAAAAATAAACATCGTTAAAAGAGATCATCAAAGTAACTACATTATGCTTAAAAGTACCATAGATAAGGAAATAATTTCAATAATTAATATGTACACATTAAATGGCATAGCATCTAAGCACTTAAAGGAAAAGCTAACTAATTACAGGGAGAAATTGATAGCAAAACTACACACAAATCTTAATATGCCTCTTTCAGATCTAGAAAAATCTAACAAAATAATAAATAAGAAAAAAGTTAAGAACCTGAAGAAAATTGTAGAAAAGTTAGATGCAATAGTTTTCTAATGATTATAAAAAAGGAATATGTATATACACAGACATATACCTATATTCTCAGACAGGTACGATGCTTTTACGAAAATAGATGATGTACCAGAGCATAGAAACCTCAAAAACAAATGTAGAAAACCATAAATATTAAACAAATCCCTTACTGACAAAAAAGATAATAAAATTATACTCAATAAAAGGCAGTAAGTAGTATGCAAACTTCATAGCAAATGTGTTCAGAGAATATGAGAGGAATGAAGAACATTGCTCAGGCTGGCAGTTGGATAAGTTACCCTCTGGAGATAGCTAGATTGCCATGAGTTTTCAATGTTGTTTAAATGAAAGAGACTTAGGTTAAAGAGGAGTTTGTTAAACACAGAGCAGGAGTTTGCAGGGCATACAGAGAAAGAAACAAAGAAAAGACAACAGGATCTGGGGAATAGTTAGGTAAGATAGGATTAAGCATGCAGAGAAAAAAAAAGTTTAAAAAATTAAAGTTAGAAGGACACAAGATCTCCATATAAGCAAAATTCTATCTCAATATATATATATATATATATATATATATATATATATATATATATATATATATATAT